>CM060965.1:71246786-71846786 GCA_030765045.1 Tenodera sinensis | reverse complement strand
AGTTCATATGGTGTTAATTTCTTTGCTCGAGTAAGGACTCTGTTTTGTATGAAATTAGCAGTCATCACAGCTTCACCCCAAAATTGATTTGGTAAGCCTGCATCAATCAGCATACAACGTGCCATTTCTACCAGAGTTCTATTCTTCCTCTCTGCTATGCCATTCTGCTGTGGGGAATAAGTTGCAGTTAACTGAGTCTGGATACCTTCATTGGCCAAATATGTTCTTAATTGTTTATTTAGATATTCACCTCCACGATCAGATCGAATAATCTTGACTTTTCTGTCAAACTTGTTTTTCACAAGTGCTACATAATGTTTCAAAGTATCAGGAACTTCAGATTTGTTTGCCAATAAATATACATGAGTATACCTTGAAAAATCATCTATAAATGTGACTATAAATCGCTTACCACTTGGTGTCATGGTCTGCATTGGTCCACAAACATCTGTATGGATCAAATCAAGTGATCTGGTAGACTCGCTTGAAGATTGTTTTGGGAATGGTAATCTGGTCAGCTTTCCTTTCATGCACGTATCACATGACATTTGGATACCGCAATCAACTATCTTCAAATCATCTAAGAGACCCTCAGCATGCATTTTCCTTATGGCCTCTGGGTCACGATGTCCCATTTTCCGATGCCATGTATGAATACAATTGCTGTTGTGTTCCAACACTGCATGGATTTTGTATGGCTCACACAATTTGTACAAGTTTCCAGTGGACTTAGCAAATCCAATCTGTTTTCCATCTTTGCATATTTCACAATAGTCTTTACTGAAGTTAACAGAAAAATTGCTTAAGTTTAGCTGTCGAACAGAAATTAAATTTCCAACAACTTTAGGAGCATAAAGCACATTGGTAACAGTAACTGGTGTCACTTCTCCCTTTTTATTCTTAAACATCAATTTTCCTGTCCCGATGCCAATAACATCAACTAGTTCACCATTTGCAACTTCAATTTTATTAACATAGGATCTATCCAAGGATGTGAAAAACTCTCTGTCATTGGTTACATGCCGAGTGGCACCTGAATCTAAAATCCAACTATTTGACGGAATGTCAAATGTAAATATATGCTCTTTATGTTCAACTGCGTTCACTTTATTTGGTTTTTCTTTCCAACTTGAGTATTTCTTGCAATCCTTTTTCATGTGTCCATACCTTTTGCAAAAATAACATTTCACGGAAGTATTTTTAAAATCTTTTCTGGATACTGTCATCATTTTATCTGAAGAATTACAGGGAGCCCCTTCTGCATATTGTTTACGTTCATAGCTGTACTATGGCAAACGTTAGTTCATCCTCTGGACGTGTTTCCAGTGCTGTAATTAATGGATCATAATTTCTAGGCAAACTGCTCAACAACATTGCAACACTCCATTTATCCGATAAAGATTCTTCACCTATGTCTCGAAGCTTTAAAAACAATTCTTGCATGCGAGTAATATGTTGTGGAATATTACCGCCTTCTTCGAGTTTCAAAGAACAAATTGTTCTCATTAAATGAACTTTATTCGTTAACGTACTTTTCTCATGATATTCCTTAAGAGCATTCCACATTTTCTTTGCTGTGGACTTACCCCTGATGTGGATAAGTTGATCATCTTCCACCGTAAGTCCGATGTAGGCTTGTGCTTTGCTATCAGCTGTATCCCAATTGGCGATTAACCTTTCGTTTGAACCTGTATCTATCGGTCTTTCAGATTCAATTACCTTCTTAAACAAGTTATCTTTCATTAAAAGCAGTTGTACTTTATATTTCCAGTTTGAATAATTATGATTATTCAACTTTACGATGTCACTTCGAAAGTCAGCCATTTTGTTACTTAAACCTTATGTAACGAAACTGAAAATAAACCGCTTCGCGTATCGCACTTTATACTTATATGCCTGGGCCCATAACCTGTTATTTGTATTCTTTCGGACTGGAGGCTTTAATATGTATAAAAGATACGACACAATTAAGATAACTGGATATTTAATTTAACACTTTCACCGTTACATGGGCAAGCTATCAGAAGAATAAACAGAGTTGCTAAGCTACAAAAACAAAACACAAAAGTTGTATAAACGATTACAGAATAACCAACAACTACTACTACTACCTGCGTACGTGAGTCCTCAACAATCGACTCAATGAAACAGGTACAAGGACTCAGTTGTTAATTGTATTTCCTTCTCCTTACTTATTAGTACACAGGCTTGCCAAGAGAAATAGTGAAAGCACAATAGTTGATATTAATTGTAGCACAAGGAAGAAACAAAATGTAGGGTGCAAAGCTGAGTTTCCAAGGAAACTGATGATATATATATATATATATACCGGGAGAGCAAAAAGTTCCGAATGGGCTGCGCGTGTTTTGCCTGTCTGTCTTCCGGCTCTTGTTGCTATCTGCCGCTATTGTAGGAAGATGCAGATGAAACCATACATTTTTCAAACTACTTTTAAAGACTTTACTTATCAACTTCATGAAAGGAGATGCTTAAACTGGCCACCGTTGTCCATACATTTTTGACACTTCTTTAGGAAACTATCCATCACTTGCCATAGTTCATATTGAGAAATGCTTGGCAGTTTCATGGTGGATATTTTGTTTTAATTCTTCCAGATATGTGGGTTTGTTTTAGGTTACCCCAGAGATAGAGATCGCAGGGAGTTAGATCGGGGGACCACAAATCTCTAATAATAATTCTGTCCCAAAACACTTTCAATTTTTGTCATTGAAAGATTAGCTGTATGAGCTTGTTGCAGAGTTTAACTAAAGAAAGGTAAAATCACGCCCCCTATCTGTTATTTCTCTAAAAAAAAAATGGGCCAAAATTGTATTCACGTTTGTACAGGTGTCAACTGTTGACTAGACACTATAACTCTGAACCTAATATTGTTCATAAAGTACTCCTTCATTATGAAAATATTTGTGTGTGGTGTGCCATTAACAGAGAAAGGTTTCTCAGAGCTCCAATAAGCGATTTCTATTTCTGGGGTAACTTAAGACAAAGTGTACATGACAAATCCACACACACTGAAAGAATTAAAGTAAAATATCTGCCAGGAAATTGCCAGCATTTCTCAACGTGAGCTACAATGGATGATGGATAGTTTTCTAAAGAGGTGCCAAAAATGTATTGACGATGACGGTGGTCAGTTTCAGCATCTTCTTTCATAAAGTTGGCAAGTTAAGCCTTTAAAAGTAGTTTTAAAAATGTATGGTTTCATCTCTGCTTTCCTATGTTAGTGGCAGACGGCAGCAAAGTTAAAGAATTGCAGAACTACAGATTTGAGGAATCCCTAAAGTATTTTTCAGCTTTACAGCCAGAGGAAAGAATCCTAATGCTCTACAGTTTAACAAAATGCCTTTATGACACACAATAAAAGCAGAGGGATATGAAGAGAGTATTTGTGAAAACTGGGCACAAAATCTAAGACTGCCTTTGTATGATGAAATAATCAACAGAGAACAGAATGAGGATGATACCTGTGCCAATACTGCAAATAATTGAGATCTTGAGTGTGATTTTTGGAACCAGATATAGATTTTCATGTTAGGGTTTCCAGGTCTCCCATATTTCCTGGGTTTTCACATATTTTAGCATTATTTTATTGAATTTGTGGTTCATGTATTTAGAGCTGTTTCTCCTTATTTCATTCATTGCCATTAATTCTGAGTTTTGAATTTAATAGTTGGAATAGTTGCGGGTATTAGCGAATGCAGGCTGCCGAACACTGACTCACTACTATGCAATATACTAAACTACTGGTTCCTTTACCCTATCTTGGCAGCACTACTACAGTTGGTAGTTGTTAGCAGCAAGAATTCTTTTCTCATTGGCTGGTAGAATGTGGCTATAGCTTAATGTACAATAGGTGGACAGATGTAGGCAACAAGAGTTCTGAATTCATTAAAGCTAAATTGGCTATTGCTATACATTTTAAGATGACTTCCAAAGAGTTCTCTGTGAGAAGTGATGCCAAGCTTCTTAGTGAGTGTATGTCAAATTCTGAACATACATAATGACTTGTTTGTAGGTTTTCAAAGAGGTGAAGTGAATAAAATTAGAAATTTACCATGTTGTAAATATATAAACTTATTGGTTTAAACTTATGAATAATAAAACTAGTTTCTGCACAGAATATACCTATAAATCTTCTAAAATCAACGCAGTAAGACATTGATAGGTTGGTGTGTTCTAGTTTTGGGGAAACATTTCCAAAATCTCCCTTATTTTCAGCTTGGAAACGTGATTACCCTACTTCTATTCAAACCACAGTGGTTCTTGTTCATATTATTTGTATATTTATATATTACTTTTTAAAGCTTGGTTCCCTCTGTGTTTTGCAGGACTATATTTTGAGAGTTCTAAAAGGATGAATAAAGAAAGAAAGAGTTGTGAATGCACCTATTTGGAAAATCTGTAGTGAGAAAGACCTGATTATTCAACATTTAATATTGAATAAATCTAAGGCATTTAATTCTTTAAATCACCTTAAAGCAGAAACATAATTAAAATATAAGTTTAACTTAACAAGGCGTTGATAGGAAAATAAGCATTTGTAAGAATAGTTTGTAGAAAAGTGAGCAGAGGAAGTCATGTGAATGTGACCTATCACAAGTTTTTTGCCAAGCTTCCAGGAAGTGGTCTATATGGGTAAATTTAAGTAACAAGCACTATTGGCTACATCCAAGAAGAATGGCATTTTTTTCTCCAAGTAAGAGACTGCTTTATTCCTGCAGGCCACGCAGTGGCAAGGACTTGCCTGAGCTGACGCTGTTCACAAAGGATCCATGTCCCCTGTGTGATGAACTGAAGATGCAGTTAGAACCATACAAGCACAGGTTTTCTCTGAAGCAAGTTGACATTGAGGCTCCAGAGAACATTCGTTACCACCATCTGTATCGGTATGAAATTCCAGTGTTGTTTCTAGATGGTCACTTCCTGTGTAAACATCATCTGGATGTGGTTACACTGGAAAGAAGACTTAAAGTTATTGAAGATTGCAAAGTGTAATGAAAACAGAGCAAAGCATAAAGTGTGATGAGAACAGAGTAAAGCATAAAGTGTGATGAGGACAGAGTAAAGCACAAAGTGTGATGTGAATAGAAGACTGATTTTATGGTGAAACTTTTGATTGCAAAGTTGCTGTTATTGATATTGTTCTTCCATAAACAAAAAGGTTGTGTCTTCCTATGAGACTAAACATGCAAATTCATTTTGTACCACTTTTGAAAGACACTGTATTAGAGAATTAAGATTTTTCATGTTCTTATTGGGGTTTAACATATACATTAGACATTACCTCTTCATTCCAGCTGTCACCTAACTGGGAAGTGGTTTAAGGAACAATGAGACCAGTGGCAGCTCATGCAAAATTGTAACAGTGTGTTACAACATTACCAAAAAAAAAAAAAATAAAATAAAAAAAAAAAAATAAAAAAAATAAAAAAATAAAAAAAAATAAAAAAAAAAGCAGAAAATAAATTCACAGAAGTTATATTAAGATAAAAAGTAGCACTCATTCGTGATGAAAAATGAAGTCCATATGTTACTGTTTTATCTACAGCTTTGTAGTTGAAACCCTCAATGCACTAAGATCAAGTGTATTGTTTATATGTGTTTAATTTCTACCATGTTGCTTTATTAATGCATTAATGTCTTAGATCTTTCACTCCCTGTGTGCTCCACGCATCATTTTTCTGTAAGAACAAACATGGAAAGCAAAGTGGATTGTCAACATCATACTTACAGAACCAACTATTTTCATACTAAATTTCCTTGTTTTGTTACTTTTTTATTGCCACCGATAGCCTTTTGACTTAGATTTAAATTTAGAGTAGGTCTACATAACTATTACTCTCACTTTCTACTTCCAAGATCTTTAGTATATCATGCACAGAATTCACATTTTGCTTTTACAATACTTACACACATTTTAAAAGAAAAAAATGCACTATAAGTCAATATATCAGTGTGTCAACAAAGCCTTACTCAAGAGTGCTGCAATAATTACAGTATCTTTAATGCTCAATGGGATGAGGTCACATCGGAGCATATGCAGTTGAAAATAAATTATTGCATGTCTTCTTGGAGTGGAACATAGCGTGACTGAACTCATTTGAGCACTTGACACTGTAGTTTCTAGTTAATCGGTCGGTCGGTCGTTCGGTCGTTCGGTCGTTCGTTCGGTCGTTCGTTCGGTCGTTCGGTCGGTCGTTCGTTCCGTCGTACGGTCGTTCGTTCGGTCGTTCGTTCGGTCGTTCGTTCGGTCGTTCGTACGGTCGTTCGTTCGGTCCTTCGTTCGGTCGTTCGTTCGGTCCTTCGTTCGGTCCTTCGTTCGGTCGTTCGTTCGGTCGGTCGTTCGGTCGGTCGTTCGGTCGTTCGTTCGGTCGTTCGTTCGGTCGTTCGTTCGGTCGTTCGTTCGGTCGCTCGTTCGGTCGCTCGTTCGGTCGCTCGTTCGGTCGCTCGTTCGGTCGTTCGTTCGGTCGTTCGTTCGGTCGTTCGTTCGGTCGGTCGTTCGGTCGTTCGTTCGGTCGTTCGTTCGGTCGTTCGTTCGTTCGGTCGGTCGTTCGGTCGTTCGTTCGGTCGTTCGTTCGGTCGTTCGGTCGTTCGTTCGTTCGTTCGGACGTTCGTTCGGTCGTTTTTTCGGTCGGTCGTTCGTTCGGTCGGTCTTTCGTTCGGACGTTCGGTCGTTCGTTCGGTCGTTCGTTCGGTCGTTCGGTCGTTCGTTCGGTCGTTCGGTCGTTCGTTCGGTCGTTCGTTCGGTCGGTCGTTCGTTCGATCGTTCGTTCGGTCGTTCGTTCGGTCGGTCGTTCGGTCGTTCGTTCGGTCGTTCGGTCGGTCGTTCGTTCGGCCGTTCGTTCGGTCGGTCGTTCGTTCGGTCGTTCGTTCGATCGTTCGTTCGGTCGTTCGTTCGGTCGGTCGTTCGTTCGGTCGTTCGTTCGGTCTTTCGTTCGGTCTTTCGGTCGTTCGTTCGGACGTTCGTTCGTTTGGTCGTTCGTTCGTTCGGTCGTTCGGTCGTTCGTTCGTTCGGTCGGTCGTTCGTTCGTTCGGTCGGTCGGTCGTTCGTTCGGTCGTTCGTTCGGTCGTTCGTTCGGTCGTTCGTTCGGTGTTCGTTCGGTCGTTCGTTCGGTCGTTCGTTCGGTCGTTCGTTCGGTCGTTCGGTCGTTCGTTCGGTCGTTCGGTCGGTCGGTCAATTTATTGTCTTGAGAGCATGTTCATTGCATAGACATTGCCAGATTACATTATGAGAAAAGTAATAAAATTTAAAACAACAATACATGCAATCAGGAAGTACTAATACTTAGTGCTTCAAAATATTCATTAACATCATGTAGACCAGGGACCGCCAACTGACATGCACATTGTGCCTATACAGTTCGCACGGTGCCAGCGTGCTTGGTCGTTGCTGGCGAGTGCTAGGGAGATATGCCAGTGGCGTTGCATAATCTGCACTTGTGTTACCATTAAATAACTAAGGACAGGGTAGTAGTGAAGGAACAATTCAGAAACTGTGTAATACGTGGTTTAATGTGTCTCTGGTACTTGTTATTAAATGATGATAAAACAACCCAATGCCAGTAAGATTATTATAGCCTTCAATCCTATACGTACAACCAAATGATGGCATATAAAACCAATATTTTTAACTATAAGAACGAAGCAGGACTTTGTAGAAATTAGCACAATTTTGATCCTTAAACAATTCAAAAACATAAAATAACAAAATAATATTTACCATACAGTGCTAATATTACACAGAATACTTTATATTTAACGAATATACACATTTCAATTAAGAATTTTATACATTCAGTTTTCAGTAGACACTCTTGCCTTCTGACATCTTTTGGTTTTCATAATATTCGCCACATTTGGAGACAAACAACTCTGGACCCTCAGTGCACACTTCAAGTTATGACTACTGATGTTGGCTCTCTGAGGGTTTTTAATGCGTTATATAGCTGAAAATAAGGATTCACATACATAGGTAGAACCAAACATTGCAATCATAGATGCCGCACGCCTGTGTAATCGAGGGAATCTTGATTTAGGAAATTTCCTGTAGAAATCTAGCAAACTTCCTCTGTAACTGTCAGCTAACTCACTGTCACATTTCAAAGTGATAAACTCCAGTTGAACATCTTTGGGAGTATCACCAACATTCATGCTAAATGGTGTAGCGAATAAATCAAAATCCATTTTTAAGCCCATGAGATCGTGAAATCTTTCATCAAACGCATGGGAAAGCATGTGCAGATTTTCAACACAACATCCCATTTCTAGGGAATCACAATCACGGATTACACTTTCCAACCTGGGAAAATGACAAGGATCACCATTTGACAGTTGACGTTCCCATAATGAGAGCATATTTTAAAAACTTCAATACTACAGAACATATCTATGATTAGTTTGTTTTTCCCTAGAAGTGAAACATTCAAAGTATTCAATCGGCCATAAATTCAAGATCACATTTCCACTTAACATTCGCGAGCTCTTCAATAGGTTCTCCGCACATGTCCATGTACAAACATATCTCATCTAATAATTCAAAGAATATGCTTAAAACCTTGCCTCGACTGAGCCACCTAACTGCTGTATGATACGGTATATCACCATACTCATGCTCCAAATCCTCTAAGAAGCTTTTAATTTGTCTGTGTTTTAGACCGTAGGGCCTCAGTTTGTTTACAATCTTCACGACCAGACTCATTACATTGATTACATTCAGTGTTTTGGCACATAAGTTTTCCTGATGAACTATACAATGAACTGCTGTTATTTCTTTTGCTAGTTTATTTTTCAGGAGGCTCACAAATCCGTTGTGCGAACCAACCAAAGCTGGGGCACCATCGGTGGCTACTGATATGAGTGTATCCCATGGAATCCCTGCATTCTCCACAACTCCTACTACACAATTCAGAATGTCTGATCCTGTTGTTGTGCCTTTTATTGGCACCAGATCTAGCATTTCTTCCACAACTTCCAAATTTTCATTTACTCCATGAATAAAAATACATAATTGAGCCATACTTGAGAAGTCAGTGCTCTTATCAATAGCAATAGAGAATGCAACTAATTCTCTTGCTCTTTCAATAAGTTGTGCGCAAATGTCCACCAGATCTTGAATTCTGCGTGAAATAGTGTGAGGTAACAGACTGACACTCTCGAACTGGTGAACACTGACAGGGGTGAATTTATCTGCAGCTATAAGCATACATCGTCTAATAAGTGGACCATCAGAAAAACTACTAGAAGATGTCGCAATTCTAGTGCTATTTCGTAACTCACATAAACTCAGGTTTCTGCCATTCGACCTTCCCCTTCTTCCTGTTCCTCTTCCTGCGATGTGATCTTTTCTCTGAGCTTTGTATCTCTGCAGTGTGTTTTTTCTTTTTCTAGGGCTGAATAATCATTAGCATGCAATGTATTAAAATGTTGCTGAAGATTAAATCGTTTTAGCACTTGCAATTTTTTCTGGCAAATTAAACAAATAGCATCGCTGCTACATTCCATGAAGAAGTACTCAGCTTCCCATTCAGGATTGAAATAATGTGTCAGTGTGGGTGCCCTCCGGTGAGTGCCCTTCCATATCAAACTAACACTGAAGTACGGACCGCCACTGCTAAGGAAGACACCGCTACCACTGCGAAACACGAACTGAGGCAGCACGGTGCTTGTAGCCCAGCACATGCACCATGGCAAGTGAGTTGGCTGTGGTTGATGTAAATATAGCTCTAATAAGAGTCTCTTTACCATTTTAAAATTATTGATGTCCAAGTTTTTAATATGCTGTGGCAGTACATTGTATAATTTTACACCAAAATCATTAAAACTGTTTTAGTGTTACTTTTCTGCTCAAATTAATCCTTAACTGTTGATTATTTCTAATGTGGCATTATTGGGGAAGTATGTGTCAATATTATTTTTTGAATGAAACAAACATTTACTAATATGTAAAAAAACAACTGTAAAAATTTTCAACTTCCCAAATAACGGTCTGCAATGTGCTCTGCTATCTATTTTACACATTAATCTTACTGGCTTCTTTTGTAATTTCAAAAGTCTTTTGACACTTGGGTCGTTTTCCCATACTGATATATCATATGTGAAGCGAGAATGAACATGAATAATACACAATCTTTAGAGCATGTATATCCACTTGATATTTCAACTTCCTGATAAAGAATATACCAACGGCTATTTTTTTTACAAATGAACTCTATATGTGACCATTTCATGCTTGAATCAATATAAATTCTCAAAAACTTTATGTTCTCAACTTTGTAATTTGTATTGAGGCTAATGGTAAGATCTTCGTTTTGTCTAAATTGCACCAGAGAGTGCTACAGAACTACTTTCAGCTGTTTTGTTTCTATACTGGCTTGCATTCAAAGAGAAAGACATACTTTCAGTGCAATCTTTACAGTGTGCCATAGCAGATTAGCTCGTGATCACTGGCTGTCTCTGAATGAGGCTAGATTTTTTTAGGTAAAAATGACAAAATTTATGGGCTTTTAATTATATAATTTAAATATTCTTTAGACATCTAGGAATCATTTTGGCCCAACATTTTTCACTATCTAACATTTTTACTTTCTCTACTGGTAAGTAGGGGAAGTATTGTATTCCACCCAAAAATTTGATGTCGAGATTTCACCGGAAATGTATGTTTTGAGGCCCCCTGAATCCAAAAAAAAGCATTTTTAGAAAAAGGTCCATCTGTGTGTCAGTCTGTCAGTCTGTGGACAGCATAACTCAAAAACGAAAAGTCGGTTAAAAACCAAGGTTCGTATTTAAGTTGAATGTCTTTCAAGGATGTGACACGAAGATTTTGAAGAAAATAGCCCCATGCTAAACTACCCTTTACATGGAAAATTTTTCGAAAATTTTTATTTTCTTGAAAATGGCTCCAACGATTTTGATTAAAATGTCATATGTTTGAGATATTTTTATGACAAATGAAATGTATATCTTGAATTTTCTGGCTACAGCCCCTGTAGTCGTATTTACTCTGGACGACTTTTGCATAACTGGTAAACCGTTAGAGATAGACCAAATTAAATTATACAAAAAATGTAGAACTTGCTAAAATACACAATTTATGTCTCAATAAATTTTCTTGTAGGGTGAACCATTTCGGAGATATTCCTTGTTATGTGTGTGAGTTTCCGAAAACTTAGAAATTTCGTGAAATGGATCATCGCTGTTCATTTTTTTTTATATGTCAAGTGTGCAAAGACAACAGAATCTCAAACATTTGACTATCACACAAAGCCTACTATATTCTAACATTCCCTTTGCACCTACAAGGAAATAAGCAATAAAATAATTTGTACAAATGTTTGTTTCAACTAACAAGAAAGAAGATATAGGAATAAGAGTTTGTAAGAATGGTTAGTACAAGAGTAGAGAAAGTCATGTGAGTGCAACACATCAGATTTTTAAAAGAGTAGCAACATATTTAAATCACCTGTGTACTCCTTTAAATCCATTGGACCCACTAATTCCTCGTTATGTTTGTACATTTTGCATTGTTGTATATGATCAGTTTCGCTCTGATTTGTATATAAATATGCATACAAAATCTAAAATCTGTTATAGGAAGATATAAGTAGGTATTTTAGGATTGCTTTATTCATTGACTCACAAACAATTTATGCTGAAAAACATTAACAATTTTAACATCTACAACTCCATAAAAATAAAAACTGTATTCTCTACAACTAATAACATCAGCTACAATAAAAAAGTTAATTTATTTTCAGTACACTAAAGTATCAGAAAATGTTACTATCATACTTCTCTGACAAATGTGAATTAGCAAGATAGTTTTAAAAAAATTTGCATTTTATGCTGATTAAAAATATTTAACTGTATTATCCGACAAACTGTGTGAGCTTGGTCTTTGAGTTTTTCATCAGTCACTTCCTCATATTAAGTATGTCAATTTTTAAGTAATTAAAAAGTAATTTTTACTGCATTACTTTTGATTTTTTAACAAAAAATAATCCACCTTAACACTATGACTAATACAACAGAAACTGTCCACCTACCTATTTTTGTTGTTGTTATTATTATTGTTGTTGTTGTTGTTGTTGTTATTATTATTATTATTATTATTATTATTATTATTATTATTATTATTATTATTATTATTATTATTATTATTATTATTATTATTATTATTATTATTATTATTATTATTATTATTATTATTATTATTATTATTATTATTATTATTTATTATTATTATTATTATTATTATTATTATTATTATTATTATTATTATTACTACTACTATTACTTTTAGTATTACTATTACAATTACTATTACTATTATTATTACTATTATTATTAATTATTATTATTATTAATTATTATTAATTATTATTATTATTATTATTATTATTATTATTATTATTATTATTATTATTATTATTATTATTATTATTATTATTATTATTATTGTTGTTGTTGTTGTTGTTGTTGTTGTTGTTGCTGCTGTTGCTGTTATTGTTGTTGTTATTGCTATCGCTATTATTATTATTATTATTATTATTATTATTATTATTATTATTATTATTATTATTATTATTATTATTATTATTATTATTATTATTATTATCATCATCATCATCATCATCATCATCATTATCATTATTATTAGGATAATCATCATCATTATCATCATTATGATCACTATTATCATTATCATCATCATTATCATCATTATCATTATTAGTATTATCATTAGTAGTATTATCATTAGTAGTATTATCATTTGTAGTAGGTATCATTAGTAGTATTAGTAGTATTAGTAGTATTAGTATTATTATTATTATTATTATTATTATTATTATTATTATTATTATTATTATTATTATTATTATTATTATTATTATTATTATTATTATTAGTATTATTAGTATTATTATTTATTATTATTAGGGCTAGGAAGTTCATGCATTTGCATGTTTTTTCATAGGGGTTAAAAATGTATGCTTTTACATTATGCGCACCGATATGTGTCCTGTGTAACGATCCAGCAGAAATGAATGAAGAACACTTGAAGACCTGTGAAGCATTAAGATCAGAAGAAACTACAGTTCAAAAGTATTGGAAAGCACGAATGCTAATGGCTTCATTGCCAGATGCAAGGCACTAGAAAACAACAACAACATTATGCGCACAAATTATGGAATTTTAAGTTGTTTGGACGTGCTTTTATGGTGCATATACCTGCATATTTTCTTGATTTTGATAAATGCATATTATTTCAATACTATAGGCTCTATATAGCATATTTTAATGATTTTTATGGTTTTTTTCCACCTGGATAATATTTTTCAATTGGTAGTGTTGCATATGATGATGTAACATGCGAGGTGGCGAGAAGCAATGCTGAGTCATGTTGTTATGTAGTGAATCCCCTGTTTCCATCCTTTCATTATATGTATGTGCATAGAAAATAATCAGTGCATGCTCTGAGAGGTTTATATTAACAAAGATAAAGTGCAGGTCAACGTTTTGAGCAGCACGATTATAGCAACGCTTGCCTCTGCGTGGTCTTCAAACATAACAGTGTTGTGCACTGGTTCCCTCCAAATTAAATTAGGCATATAAAATGTTAAAAAGTTCTTCAAATGCCGAAAATTAAACCAACTTAGAGTGCTAGATTAATTAATTTACGGAAAGAGTTTTCGGGTGATTTAATGTCTACAGATAATAGGGCACTGTTTTGTGGAGCGTGTGACAAAAATATAGGGTGTGAGAAAAGATTTCAAATAGTTCAGCACATAAACACAGCAAAAGATAAGGAGAATTTAATCAGAAAACTCGCAAACAAATAACCTGTTCTAAAACAATTAGTAAAGTGTTCAGGAAGTAGGGTTACTGAATTTTCCTATGACTTGTGCCAAGTATTTTTAGCTGCTGATATTCCCTTGTTCAAAATTAATAATCCGATATTTAAAAACTTTCTTGCCAAGTGTACTCAACATGTGCCTGAAGAAAGTACACTGCGTAAGACTTATGTAGGATATTGTTACAATAAAGTATTGTCAAATATACATAATTTAGCGGATCAGTTTGTGTGGTTGTCTGTTGATGAAACCTCTGATTCTGAACGCCATTCTATTGCTAACATAATCGTGGGTGCCTTAGATATGATAAGATAAGATGCTTTATTGTCACAAACGCTTACATACAAATGAGCAAAAGCTCTGTAAACAGGTGACTCGTCAGATTGGTAAAACAAAGATGGTTACACGTAATTACAATAAGATTATAAAACTAGGTTCAGTTAAACAGTAGAAATTAAGGTACTTATATTTAGGTTACATACTATCACACATATATTCAGCTACTGAATAATACGCCCTATCTAATAGTAAGTTCTTCAATTTCTTATTAAATAATCCTTCATTCTTTATGGTTTTCAGTTTGGTTGGCAGTCTGTTATAGGCCTTTATTCCTGCGTAGAGTGGAGTTTTTTCGTATAATGTTAACCTATGCATAGGTGGTTTTAGATTACTTTTTGTTCTGGTTCCATGACAGTGCTGATACTGTGAGTCATACAATTTATTGTGATTTAGGTGGATATATTTAAGTAACTCATAAAGATATTGTGCCGGTAATGTTAGAATTTTAAGCTTTTTAAATAGGTTCCTACATGATTCTTTTGGTCCTACCTGTGACATTATGCGTATGATTTTTTTCTGGCATTTAAAAATTGCTTCCCAACCCACTGAGTTGCCCCATAGTATGATACCATAGATCATTATTGAGTGAAAATAACTAAAATATACAATTTTCCTAGTTTCCAAATTGGTGATCTGAGCTATGCAGCGCATACTGAAACAAGCACTGTTTAATTTCTTGTTTATGTAATGTATATGATCTTCCCATTTTAGCTGTTTGTTTACATAGACTCCTAATATTTTTGCTGTATCTGTCTGGTTTATTGGTAGATTGTTGTCGTGCGGTGTGTCACGGGTCCCGAGGTACATAATGCTCGTTTTATAATGAACAAAAGACTACAGCTTATCTCCTTAATGTGTGCAAATTGTCGGCCACTGACAATGTAACTGTGACCCAGTTTGTGATGGACTCTTTGAAATTACAATGCCCATGTGGAATCGAATACAACTGGTTGCTTTTATTTCTTACCTTATATAGTAAAATCAGGAAAAACTCTGAAAGGTATTTTTCCTAACTTAATTCATATAACTTGTTAGGCACATGCTCTTCATCGAATTTCTGAGACAATACGCATTCTTTCCCACTGGTAGATAGATTTGTGTCCAGTACAAAGAGAAGTTTTGTTAAATCTCCTAAAAGAGTTAAGTTGTTTAGATCAACAGCAACTAATATCCGACTACCTCCTGCACCAGTGTTAACTCGATGGGGAACATGGGTCGATGCAGTTTTATATTATGCTGAGCACATGGAAATAATTGAAGAGGTTATTAATTCATTGGACTCGAACGATGTTTCATTAATACAAACTGTGCAAAATATTCTGTCAGGCAATGGGTTAAAGAAGGATCTTAGTTTCATATCTGCCCATTTTTCTTTCTTACCAACAGCCATAACGGCATTGGAAGGTGTAGGAGCTCCTTTGCATGAATCACTTACTGTGCTTGAAAAAACAATATGTGATCTAAGTTCGGTTCCTGGTTGCATAGGACAAAAAGTGAAAGAGAAAGTGAATTATGTAATTTAAAAAAATTCTGGTTATAAACAGATGTGCGATATTCGAGATATCCTCGAGAGAAAACTATCTGTCACACCAAGAGAGTTGACTCTCTCTGTGAAACAGTTAACATGATTTAAATATGCCCTAATAACATCTTGTGATGTGTAAAGAAGTTTTTCATGTTACAAAACTGTTTTGCCAGACAATAGACGACGTTTTACTGTTGAAAATTTGTGTAGTGTTGGTTGTGAACTGCAATTTAGCAATTAATAACAGCAGCGGGACCACTTCCGCTTCAACCTCTAAGGACTAAGGTAACTTTATTATTTACACTAACTCGTCTACTGCAAAGGGACGTGAACTGTTCTAATGAAATAGTGCATATTTCTTGGCATATTTTGAAGTTTTTAGGAGCATATTTACATGCATGTTTTAGTGGTTTTTAGGGCATGAACTTCCAAGCCCTAATTATTGTTGTTGTTGTTATTATTATTATTATTATTATTATTATTATTATTATTATTATTATTATTATTATTATTATTATTATTATTATTATTATTACTATTATTACTATTATTATTATTATTATTATTATTATTATTATTATTATTATTATTATTATTATTATTATTATTATTATTATTATTGTTGTTGTTGTTGTTGTTGTTGCTGTTATTGTTATTGCTATTATTATTATTATTATTATTATTATTATTATTATTATTATTATTATTATTATTATTATTATTATTATTATTATTATTATTGTTGTTATTATTATTATTAGTTACAATTTTTAATTGATTTTCTTTTAGGCCATGTATAGGGCAAATAAGTACATGTGAAGTGGAAGATCAATGGTTCAAATCCCGGCTATCGCATTGAATTTATCAGTTCTAATTCTACCTCTCAAACATTTCCCACACATGGCTTGTGCATTTAAAAAATCAACAGTAAGTTGGTTGGCATAAAACAACAATTGCCATCTTGTGAAGTTATGTTGGAAGAAATAAATATTTTAGCGCAGTGGTACGGTTTGCACAAACAGCCACTGGTATCACCCATGTGCTTTTGAAGTGTTACTTGTTCTTTTGTTTCTCATCAGCCCAAGAAAAGAGTATGTAACAACTGTGCATTAAATAGCAAGCAGCTTTTGAAACATCTGACTGTTGCCTGGTCAAAGCTGGTTGCTATGTGATGGCTTTGAAATTCTTCTCTTTGTGTGGCCAAAAGATGAATAAATTAATAACGACTTCCCATTTTTAGAAAATTATAACTACTGGAAAATTCAGACAAACATGGAATACCTCTGAAATAGAAAAAAAAAAAAAAAAAAAAAAAAGAAAGATAGAAATACAAAAATAAAAGAAATGTGTTTGACATTCTCAATTTGAGAAAAAAAAAATATTGTCTATTGTCCATCTGAAAGGATGCTGGTGTTAAAATTAAGGCAGCCAAAGGTGTCGGCATGTTGCAAAATAAAAATAAACAGATCTTACTATGAGTACAAACAAATATATTTTCTGAATGGTGGAAATTTGTGTTTAATTTAATATGTGTAATAAATTGATATATAAACCATTTCACCATATTTTGTATGTCCAATACCGTCCTTAGGTATCATGCGTTCCTTTTTCCTAAAATCCATTTCAAATTTACAGAAAAATACTATGATAATCTTATAAAATATGGTGCATAAAAAATGGTGGTATTAGTATCTTCATTAAAAATGATATGCACTTCAAAATAATTAATGTGATTAACATCTCGGCTGGAAAGCAGTTGAAAGCACCTATCATTTTACTTGTGAATTTCAAGCTGATTGGGTTATCTCTATATCGTCCTCCGTCGGGGGATATTCACAAACCTTTTATTCTTAAACCTTTTAAACTTCATTTAATTTAAGCATTGTTGTTTGTGAAGACCTCAATACTGATAAGTATATCTAAACATTCAAGTGATGCATTAGAATTTATTAATAATCTTTTAAAATCCTACTGTATATTTTGTATAAACTTCCTTCCAATTAGAGATGATACTGTTTGGACAACATTTTGACTAATTTAAATCACGGTGAATATTTATATATTTATTTGTTTGTTTATTTATTTAGAAAATTTATTTAGAAAAGTTACTACAACTGAAACCAATAGATAAATAAATTCTTATAAGGATGTTCCTGAGGTTTCTTTGCCATAATTCGTAATATTTTTTCTGCAATATGAAAATTATATTAGTTCTAGGGGACACTGATGTAAATGTACGGAACCATCTCAATGTCGCATATCCAAATCGAAGGATGGGTAGAAGTGAAGCAGTTCCTTGACAAGCACACTTTTTACTATTTTCTGTGGAGCTGTGCACGAGGCTCAGTGGTGCCGATGTAGGCTCTACAATGATGTAGGAAGTACATGGTTCGAAGCTCATTTGTAATGTAGACAGTTTGATGTTGGATTTATTGACAAAATGTGAACTACACCCATCTCACACTTCGATGGGCTGCAGCATCCAAACCGTGAATTTCCGAACAGGGGTTTCTTCCTGGAAACCAACCACTTTGCCTTTCTGCACCACATACTAAGTGTTATCAGTGTTTTTAGGGACCACGTATATATCGGGTGGAAGGTACTGCTTCGACCAAACATTAATCAGGGATTCAACATGATGAGTGTACCAAATGTGTCCAGTACAATTACTGCCAATAAAGAATCGTTTCGCCGAAAAAAAATAATTTGTGTCAAATATTTGGAACCATCTACCATATAGAAATTGTTTATTATTGCACATGGTGTGAATAATGCTGTAATGCAGTTCTACTTTAATTCAAAGAATTTAATCACAATATAATGTTAAAATGACATGCAAAGTTTAAATTCTTAGAGAGATTTGACAACGTCACATTAACATTAAACTGTAACTACATTTATTCGAATTGAAATAAAGTCACTACAGCATTGTTCACATAATGTTTACGCGACAGTTATTGAAATAACAAGCTATTTATATCCATTTGTCAAAAAGCTATATCGCTCCATATATTTAACACAATTTCTTTTTTCGGCAAAACCGTTCGTTATTGACAACAACTGTATAGGACACATTTGCTACACTCATCATGCAGAATCCCTGGTAAATGTATATCCAAAACAGTACCTTCCACCCGGTATATTAACGTCCTCCTTGGACGATGAATGAAATGGGTGAAATGGTGCTCAAATGAGCCCAAGGTCCATGAGCTTAAAGTTACCTGACATTCGTCTTCTCAGAACAAGGGAAAACCTTGGAGAAAACCTTATACTCACCCTAACCAAGGTACAAACTCGGAACCTCTTGGACGTGAGGTAGATACGCTTCCACCACACTACAGGGGCAGGCTAAACGTGATATCCAGTACACACACTACACAACACGTGCACACGCACACACAGACCCCACCACACCCCACCACCCCCACACACATATAGTAAGTAGGTTAATTCCAAAAGTTTCCAAATTATTAATTGCTTTGGATGCTCTACATTGGGATGTAATCATCAATTATTTCATATGTATTTTTGTGGGTGCAAATTATATATAGATACAGCCTGATTTCATAGCGTGTTTAACTACACAATACTGCAAGGCGTGGCAGGCCTGTGATTGGATTTTGTGTTGAGCCAGCTGTCATTAAATTTTGCAACAGCTATAGTTATGAATAAAACACAAAGCTAATACTTTCCATCACGATTTTTAGTGGAAATTAATGTGAAATTCTGTGGCCTCTACTTCTATGTCCTGAAATTAAATATGTTATAGTAGGATCAGTAGGCCAGCGCCTAATCAACTGAGCCACCCAGGCCAACTACCCACATAGCATAAGTACAGGTGCCTTCTTGTCGCACACCATGCTCCAATTTTAAGTCCATAATGAGGCATTTCATGTAATAGCAGTTTTTGTAGACCCAATATTGATTGTGTTCAGTTAATTTGTTAAGCTAGTAGTGATAAGTGCTAGAAAAAATTCTGTCACATGACTTTCTCTCTCTTGTACCAACCATTCTTACAAACTCTTATTCCTATATCTTCCTATATTCCTATATCTCCTATATCTGTAAGTTGAGATAAACATTTGCAGAAATTATCTTATTGCTCGTTTTCCTGCACGTGCAACGGGAATATGGGAATACAGTGGGCTTTGAGCGATAGTCAAATCTTTTAAAGCTTTCAAACTCTGTTGTCTTGGCACAGTTAACATATAAAAAATGAATAGCAATGTTCCATTTGACTCCCCAAAACTTACACAAATAACAAGGAATATCTCCAAAATGGTTTGCTATACAAAAAAATGTATTTTGACATAAATTGTGTGTTTTAGTAAGATCTATATTTTTGTATAGTAAGATTTGGTCTATCTCTTACAGTTTACCTGTTAAGCAAAAGTCATCCAAAGTAAATAGGACTTCATGGGCTATAGCCAGAAAATTCAAAATATACATTTCATTTGCCATAAAAATATCTCAAACATATGGCATTTTAATCAAAATCATTAGAGCCATTTTAAAGAAAATCAAAATTTTTGAAAATGTTCTATGTAAAGGGTAGTTTAGAGTAGAGGAATGTTCTTCAAAGTCTTTGTGTCGCATCCTTGAAAGACACTAAACTGCTGTCCACAGACTGACGGATAACACACACACACACACACACGCGCGCGCGCGCGCACGCACGCACGCACGCACGCACACACACACCTTTTTCTAATTTTTTTTTATTCAGGGGGCTTCAAAACATATATTTCCGGTGTAATTTCGACATCGAATTTTTGGGTGGAATACGATACTTCCTCTACTACACGTAGTAGAGAAAGTGATAACAGGATACGTTTTCTTTAATGAAACAATAAGAGATATGCTGTCTGTTTAAGAGTTAAGTGCGCCTCTGCCGAACTTTAACCCTGGCGAATCTCGGTTCTCTCGCGCAGTGGAGAGGGCCCGCGAATGTTTACCATAATATACTTTAATGACCTTAGTGCACATATTTGCAAGGGTGCCGACTTAGGGGAGTGCACGTCATGGTTCTGCCAGCCTTCAACCCCTAGTGCAGGCATGGGCACGAGAGGAGAGGTAGCGATTGAACGTGCCTTACTCACCCCACACTCTTGCTGAGAGACGCAGGTTGTTTTGATACAAGCTTAGTGGTGGTTGCGTTCCATCGGCGCGGCACTAAAATTTCTACGTTGTTATTAACTATGTTGTTTATATTAAACATATTTTGCATACAATAATTAATACAGCCATCTACTGTGGTTAGGCAAATTGCATAATCTTCAATTTTATACCATCCTTTATCTTATGCACGTAATGTTCTTAAGCTGCCTTGTGATTAACATAATTAAATAAACTAATAAGAAACTAAACCCGTAAAAAGTGGAATTATATCGTCTCTTTTATATGTTTACAAATACAAGTATTCAGAAAGTACGTTTTGAAATTGTAAATAAAAACCGGTAAGATCACCAAACTTTGCTTTATACTGATCATAGTAGCGTTTGATATTGTAACGCTTTATATTTGCAAATTGGAATCGTGTATTAATTCCTGTTTTTATAACTTACAAAAAGTTCTCTCTGTCACTTTTCGTGAAACAGACGTCCCGACGAAACCATACCTGCCACTGAATGAGGCGTGGCGGAACCTGAACAGCAGTGAACGGGAGAGATGGCCGGTGGAGTGGGGCAAGAACACGTTTTAGTGGAATGGGTCGTTTGAGCCGATTTTGCCCACGGCTGCCCTAGTGGGGCACTTTAATATTGATCATATTTCTCCTCAAGAGGAATAGAACTGAAAGAGGGGCTCATTTCGCTTAAAATCTGGAATCGGGAAGTTCTCTGGCAAAGCTACCAGTAACCCACATGCGGAGAACTTCCTCAATTCTCAATATTGCTTTCATTGTAATTAAGGAGTAATATACAATATACTTGTGTCTCCCCCCCCCCCCAAAAAAAAAAAAAAAAAAACACCGAAAACGCTTAATATGTTGTGCGGGACGCCAAACTGATTGGTTTTCAAATAGGAACCCCTGTCCGGAAATGCACGGTTTGGACGCTGTAGCACACCGAAGTGTAAGATGAGTGTGCGTTCACATTTTGTCAATAAGCCAAACATCGAGCTGTCTACATTACAAACGGGCTTCGAACTGTGTATTTTCTACGTCATTGCAGAGCCTATACCGGTGGTGGCAAGCCTCATGCACATGACCCAATACGTGCAGTTGTCTTTGAAGATTTTCAACCGCTCCTTGGACTCGAGCCATAAGATTCTCCGCTGACGTTACAGGAGTGTCATGCATCATACTCTTCATACAACTCCACAGAAAATAGTAGAGGGGAGCCAGACCTGCCAACCATGCAGGCCATGAAACGGGCCCACCTCCAGCAATCCATCGATTTGGACATGCGGCGTTGAGGTGATTCTGCACATTTACATCAAGGTGCACTGGAGCTCATGTAAGCCATTTCAGCAACTGTGTACTGGTACGTGTTGCACTGCTGTTGAAAACATTACTGCACTGGAAGCTGCACAAGCAGCGCAGTAGGATGCGCACCAAGGACTCTATGGAGGGATTTAGCGCATGTGCAGGAATGTTATTAAGCTCAGGTCGTTCATCGTAGTGCACAGACAGCTAATACCTTCGGCATTAAGATACCAAAACGAATATTAACAAATTGTCATAAGTGTTCGTTCTCTAACTTCGACGCTCTCCAGCGTCCAAACCGTGCATTACCAGACAGGGTTCCTATTTGTAAACCGATCAGTTTGCCATCCCGTACAACATACTAAGCGTTGTCGATGTTTTTTTGGGACACCCAGTATATTATCATAAATACATAGCATTTCCTTATTATTTAACATTATAGTACTATTACTGATACTATACATAATATAACAATCATATAACCATATAACATAACTATCCAATATTATGTATAGTATAAATAATATTACTATAATGTTAAATAATAAGTAATATATTGCACTTTCTATAGGTCTCCCCCCCCCCCCCCCCTCTTTTTTCAATCATCCGAATAAAATAATGCCAGCTTCAAAATTCTATAGAGAACAGCTGTTGCACCAATGATTTCCTATTTCCTTAGATAGATTCTACCCTTCTTACACTCCTCCGAGGTTTCAGGGAAGTTGTCATCTCTATATCACTCGGCACTCCTTCGGCACAGCCTCAGTGGTCAATTGCATATGATTGAGAGGACCGTTAACTGCGTGTGGGTAGCAAGAGTTCATGACCCAAGCCAACAGCTGGAGTCTATGCTTGTTACAGCGGACGTTAGATGGACATTATTAAAATGCTTTGAATACCTTGAGTATATTATTCAGGGCAGTTGGCGTTAACTACTGGATATCTGCAAAATATGTTATAGCAGGAAACTGTCAGCTTCTTTCAGATTAATGAATTATAGGCGTCTCTAGAGGGGACGCATCCCCTAATATCTTGATAGTTGTAATTTGTTCAGTAGAATATTTCTGCGTTTTTTATTATTTATTGTTCTATTTTGGTGCAAGGATCTAAGTTACCTATTGTATTCTAAGCACATTGCTGTCCAATCAGCATAAATAAACAGATACACGTTATGAACTATTTATTTTTTCTTTATGTACATTCGTACACATTTTCAAAACTTAACCGTATTATTTTCGTTTTAAAATTAATATTATCAGTAGGTTGACCTGAGCTTGCTTCAATTTTAGTATAAATTATACGTAGAATATAATACAATGTGACTTTTCCCCCTCCACTGAAGTCTTTGTGCCCTCCCCTTCTGATACTTTTAGCCAAGGTAATTAAGCCCTGGATTCGTGATCGGAAGGTCTGTGGTTCAAATATCGCCAGGCCCGTCCTCCTGGCTGTGACATGTGGAAAAACCTCAGTCCTTTTAACTGGCAACTGAAGGGGAGGTACCCTAAACCTTGGTCTGGAATGTTTCCTTCCCCAATTACCATTTTATTTCACATTTAACGTGCTGCTAAGTGTCTATCGTCTGTTGTAAAAACTAATAAATAAATAATTAAATAAATAGATGGATGGATGGATGGACGGACGGACGGACGGACGGATGGTGGGAGAGAGCGAGGGAGGGACGGAGGGATAGAAGGTTGGAGGGAGTGATGGAGGGAGAGAGGGAGGGAGGGAGGGACGGACGGACAGACAGCCAGACAGGTAAATACATGCTTTGAGGATAGAATTCAATTCACATTTGCATTATGTTGTGATCATTAATTTTTAATCTTTAATACTTTTGTTTTAGTTATAAAATATTATAGTAAAATGCAATTGGAATTTTGATTTTCTCTAACTGAAATAGAATCATCTTGTAAAACAATCACAGGCAGTTTTACAGTCTTCATTGGTTGAAATTGAAGTTCCACTTGCATGGGATTGGTCGGTATCAAATACCTGATGTGCACATAAAGCAATAGGGAAGGCACATTTATGCGATTCAGTTCAGCAACAGGGAGAATATTGTAGCTTCAGAATAAATGTCTTCGTTTAACCTGTGGCTAACCGAAGATTTTGTAATGTAAAATTTCATGATGGGTACGAGATAAGTGATACGCTGGTGCAACAATACGAGTACATTCATATCGGATAATGACTTTAATTGCATTTGCATCCCCTCTTCTCTTCAATAGCTTTATAACTTGGCAGTTGAACAAAGGGATCCTCAAACTTAATGCCTGTTTTGTTAATTTGGAAGCTTGATTGCAGCAAATTATTATTACAGACATTTTCTTTGTATGATTATTTTCCATTCTAGACGATGGCGATGTTCAAGGCCAGTTCCAGAATCCCAAATTTATAACAAATTCGGCTTTAGTCTGTATGACACATGTGTGAAGAACTTTGGTGTATATTCAAGGCAGGCATTCCAACACGCGGGCGCCATACGAGATAGCTCGTGGGCATGGCAGCAGGCGGTAAAACAAAAGACCGACAAACCAAGGTTGTATAACCTCCATATCTGATGGCAAGTGCTATTTGGACGTGATACATAATAATTTTGCTGGCACTAGTTATAATATCCATTGTTATCTACATTATGACCAGCCCTTCGAGCAAAGACAAGGAGGAAACAATGTGAATTTCCATTTAGTGGCAGTAAAATTCGAGACCATTTGCTAGCCTCTAGAAATTAGGTTAAGCTTTATAGGCAAATATAAGCATATACTACCGAAAGTGCTCACGTATCAGACAATAAGAACATTCTAAGTTGGTGGAAAATACCACCCACATCATATGCTTTCTAGTAAGGTAAGAAATATTAATTACAATTCTGTTAATGTAAATTATTTTTAAACCACGTTACAGGGGTTTTACAGCCGAATATTTCTACCCATCATGACTGATGTTCATTCTCCATATGTATGGCAAGTAGGGTAAGTGTTGTATTCTAACCAAATATTTCATGTCGAGATTTCACCGGAAATATATGTTTTCAGGCCTCTGTTTAGAAATAGGTCTGCGCCTCTCTCTCTCTCTGTGTGTGTGTGTGTGTGTGTGTGTGTGTGTGTGTGTGCGTGTGTGTGTGCGTGCGTGCGTGTGTGTAAATGAAAAGTGGCTAAATACTAAACTTGGATTTAAATTTTCCATCTTGCAAGGATGCGACACGAAGATTTTCAAGAAAATCCCCCAACCCAAACTGTCAGATGGAACATCTTTCGAAAATTTTGATTGTCTCAAAAATAACTATTTTGATTAAATGCCGTATGTTTAAGATGTTTTCATGAAAATGAAATGCAGGCATTTCTTGAATTTTCTGGGAAAAGCCTCTGAAGTCCTCTTACATTCTGAATACTTAATGCATGATTGGTAAACCGTAAGGGATAGACAAACTCTTACTGTACGGAATATGTAAGCACTTTATTACTTGTCCTTCATTGAAGGGGGCAATCATTAGATTTTTCTCCTGGTCATGCAAAGAGAACGGAATTCCAAACCAATATTCGACACCGATATTTTGTCCGTAATATACGTTCTGAGAATTCCTGAATAGAAAAAAAGCATTTTAGAAAATTCTCTTTCTCTCTCTATGTGTGTGTGTGGTGTTTTCTATGGAAATAACTGGTTATTTGTTTGAATTTTAAGATACTTAGTCTATTTTTTATTTTCTCTACTACGCTTTACAGTGTGTAGAGGAATAAAAAATTCCATACCGAAATTTCATCGGAAATGCATGTTTTGGGACTATCTGCATAAACAAATTATAAACAGGTCTGTGAGTGAGTGAGTGAGTGAGTGAGTGAGTGTGTGTGTGTGTGTGTGTGTGCGCGCGCGCGCGCGTGTGTGTGTATGAGTGTGTGTGTGCGTGTGTGTGTGTGTGTGTGTGTGTGTGTGCGAGTGTGCGCTCATGCATGCGTGCGTGCGTGCGAGTGACTTTTGCTCAACTGGTAAACCTTAAGAGATAGACCATATTTTACTGTACAACAAATGTAGATCTTGTTAAAACACACAATTTATGTCTGAATAAATTGTATTGTAGAGTGAACCATTTCGGAGGTATTCCTTGTTATTTGTATCAGTTTTGGAGAACTTATACTTTTGTCAAATGTAACATTGTTATTCATTTTATATGCTAACCGTGCAAAGAGAACGGAACTTGAACGTTTTAGAAGATTTGACTATCGCTCAAAGTCTACTGGTCTACTCCATTCCCACATTCTCTTTGTATCTACAAGAAGATAAACAATAAGATAATTGCTGCAAATGTTTATCTCAACTAACACGAAGATATAGGAATAAGAATTTGTAAGAATGGTTAGTACAAGAGTAGAGAAAGTCATGTGAGTGCAACACATCAGATTTTTTTAATTTTGGTTTGTGCTTTTTAATGTCTTGCGAGACTAATCTGATTTTCGTCGTTCACACATTCATCGAGAATTGATAGGAACATTTCTTAGAAGATATTCGAGATAGGAACTCAGTTTGGGATATGTCAGAGATTACAGGGATCGTGACAAGAAGAAGCAGCTGTGGACGGAGATTTAAAGCAATTTCCATCATGATTTTGAAGACCAGAATGCCAAAAACGAAGTATATTTTATAGGATGTGCTTCTAAATAAATAATATCTTGTTTGGTAACGACGCTGTCGATTGCTAGGATGATGTCAGCACCATCGGTGTGCCGGAATTTCGTCTTACAGGAGTTATTTTAATGTCAATAAATCTGACATGGGACTGTGGTTTTAAGCGCTCGATATGGGTCGGAATCAATAGGCCAGCGCCTAACGAACTGAGCTATCCAAACCGTCAATACAGAACTGATGGTGGCAGATATGGTGTAGTTTCCAGAACGTGAATACCAAGAGAGTATCCTCCCTTATCCAAAGGGACTTGGTACAAGTACTGGTTGAAGGTATCGCTGCCAGTATGAAAGCATTTTTCTCATCAAAGTGCACCCTTCGCACTACACATGACCTACAGTCTTGAAGGATGTCGGTCTGATTGGCTCAGATGGTTAAGCGCTGGTCTGAAGATCGCTTAAAAGCAACAACCACAATCAGTAGATTTATTGGCATGTAAAAGAACTACTGCGGGACGAAATTTCGGCGCTGGTATGATCCTAGCAATTGACAGCGTCTCGTTGTTAGCAAACAATATTTTAACCCTGAAAGATGAAAGTGAAAATGAAATTGGAGTGCATGGAGTATTCGCTACCACGTAAACCATCCTGCTCCGTATTGTGAACACAAACAAGAGAGATTCTCTCCTATTGTTGTGAGTAAACGCTTCCCTCACATGGAAGTCTGTCAGGGTGTGTCTGGTCAGCTGGCGGAAAGCAAAGGGCAAATGTTTAGAAGCACTGAACTCAACTTGATGCTTCCGGTGGATGAGAATCTTAGGAGTCGTTTCCGGAAATCTGTTAGCGACATGTGGCCATGCATCACGTTACGGCGCGTGCACATAGCGTCATTTGAAGGTTTCATGAACCGAAAAACGCGGCACGTTCCGGTCTCCGGTATTGCCGTACATTAAACCCCCACGAGTTTCTTAAAAATGTCTTAGCAACAACGTTTTTCTATCATGCTAGCGAATTGATGTCAAGTTATTCCCTCACACAGAGTTAGAAGTTCAACATTTACTTCAACTGTAACAAAAGCTGGAACTGGAACATTTCTTTTCCATGCAACTTACCAACCGGCTGGCGCGGAAAAGCCAAAATTGTTTGTTTATGGCATAGAAATAAAATTCGCCATATCAGAGTTTTCAACAAGGTGTTTATTATGAAACTACAGTAAAATATTTAACTATCCTCCCAAAGACGAGGGAAAATTTATGTGTAATAGTCACATGACTTTATTGCAAATATACAAAGTCTTTCTTTCTATCTTCCTTCTCTTAATTATGGAAAATATTTCCCCGAAGCGATACCATTCTATACACGTTTTATCGTACCTTAGATTAAATAGCATTAAGTGCAGCGGGAAAAGATAGTGGTTAACTTTAAAAATCAGACCGATATATGCTAGCCTTAAAATTACAGCTTTGTTAGAGGTCATAAAACATTAACACTCCATAACATTTGAGGTGCAAACATTGGAAACAGCAAGCACTTGTTTCGGAGATGATAAATGTCACAAAATATTAATTTATCTAAAACAACATACATACTTTGTATATGTTTTTGGCTGTACAAGTAAGATCTCCCATAAATTGTTTCTATAATAAGCATTCTTGAGGGGGAAAAACGCTTCAAGGAGTGTTTTATATAACTCAAGATATACATTTTATTCATTATTCCACTGCTTTAAATTGTTTTGATTTACTACGGTCCTTTTATGCACATCGTGTAAAAATGGATTTGTTTTGCACTCTGTTCAAAGAAAGAAATGTTAGTAATGCAACTTTTGAACAAAATATGTTGGAAGATACCAAACTATTTGATACATAAAGTTTTCGTTAATACTATAGAATATGTTTTATTCATCGCTTTCGTCACTGATTTTAATTTATATAATATTTTAAACATCTCTCCGTAAAAATAAATGGTGACGAAATAAATGTGTGGTAGCAATGTAGCCAATCATGAATGCATCGAAATTTTTGAAAATTCTGAAATTTTTAGTAGCATTAAGTATGCAACACGTACAGAAAACTTCTTTTTTGTACTTGTGAGTTTTTAGAATTCATCTACGACTTGTTCTAAAAGTTTCTCATCGCGTGTAAAAATAAGCTTTCTCAACTCGTTGTACAAATAACTATTAGAAGTCTACGGAATAAGTTGGCAGAAAAAGTTAACGATATTGGTTGGAAATGACCTGAGTACTCTCCCTTGAGTACTATGAAGAACCTCATTAAGGGAATAGCTTTTCCGGTCAAAATCGTTCTTGTTGTCAAATCTCTTTCACTGTGACACCTTGCACTCAGTATTCCCTAGTTAGCAGGGAACAACACTGCGTGCGAGCGAGAGGGTGAGTACTGCTTTCTCTTTCTACATGCTGGCTGCCAACTTATTCCGCACAGAATATAGTTGCGTCATTTGGCCGGACAAAAGACTTGCGAATGAACGCGCAACGATAGTTACACTTTGCTACCTTCAATTAACTTTACCTGATAATAATCAATACTAAATTGGACCATCTTAGGGCTGTAGGGGTTTTCCGTATCTGCCTCATACTCCAGTGGACTCGAATAAGCCTCATTTGGGATGAGTTGTTTTCTCTTATCATACGATAAATGTAGGTATGGCTACCATGTTCATTTGAGTATCATTCCATTCACTTCATTCGCGGTTAGCCGTTATCTGCCGATTTAAATACATTTACTTTTGCGGGTGACACTGTATATTTTCAAAATGTTATGTTTCTAAAAAGAAATGAAATATGTTTGTATTTGACAGCTACTTTCTAACGTTTTGCGAGTTGATTGGCATGTAGTTTGTTCGATTTGCTTTAATAGTTCGTTATCATCATTTAAGCTTTTGTGATCATCCGAAAATGACTTTAATAAGAGAACATTTCCGGGTTATGATTTTTTATAATTTTAAATCATCATTAACGTCTAAACAATGTGAAGATTGGCTTAGAAATGCATTTGGAGAAGAAACCTCATCTAAGGCAACAATTTATAATTGGCACAACTAATTCAAAATACGTATTTTCCCCCTTAGTGTTGAATTTCAAGAAGGAGCCCAAGAACTGTGTAACTGATGAAAATATTGCAGTTGTTGGAGCAATGCTTGAAGAAGATGGACGAACATCTTAGGAATTTATTCGGGCGACATTGGAAATTGGCATGACTCAAATCCAAATCATGTTACATCAGCAGTTAGACATGAGAAAACTTTGTTGTCGATGTATTCCACATAAAATGACTCCCGATCAAGAACAACAACGCATCGATTGGTGCACAGAAACTCTGCAAGGCGCACTTCAAATTTGGTTTGGAATATCCATTACTGGTGATGAATCTTGGCTTTATTGTTATGATTGTAAAAGAAAAGTCAATCGGCTCAATGAGTCTTTCGAACAGAAGCTAAGCCTACAAAATTCCGACGAATTCGCAGTGTTGGTAAGAAAATGGTTGCTAGCTTTTAATTCTAAAACGAGCCATTATGCCACTCACAAAACACCCGTAGAACCATGATTCTACAATAGCATTAGAAGACGTAGGTACAAAAATGTTTGTTTAACGCAACATTTTGAAAAAGTATGAAAAACGCCCATCTTGGGAATGCATCGGCTTATAGAGGAAGTTCGGGTAATATGGAATAGGCGGGCAATATGTTCCACAAGTAACTGAGGTTACTTGCTTGTTTGGTACTGCTATCCAACGGTGTCTGCTAGAAACACACCAGAGCCCTACAAGCAATCTCAGTTGGTTTGTGCCACACGGTGTTTGAGTGTCAATGATTATCTGTTTTCTGTAATCTAAAACGTTTTGCAGGTAAGTTTTTAAATATTTATGAAAAATATTTGAGAGTATACAAGATACGTAAACTAATATTATGATTGTAACGAGGGTTGGAACGTTCATACTGCATAGGTCTTTCGTTTTCATTTTATTGTTTTTATTTCAGTTTGTTTCAATAATGCGTGGCGAGTAACATGAAATAATGGTACCTACCCTATATTGCCCTCCATTTATATAAAGTATTCCATAATACCTGCATTATTTCTGAGGAATAAAATGTATAACTTTAGAATTTTTTGTAATACTTTTTTTTCCTGCAGAAATGCCAAACAAACGTCACAGTAATGGAGAGAAGATATTCCCTGGGATTGAGATGGAGAGTGCATTTTCTTTAGTGGCAAGTTTTCAGAAGATAGAAAAGGGGCGGTTTGGGTCCTGTGCCTAATGTGTAACATGTGGGCACACAGTGAGTGCGCAGGAGCGGAAAATCTTGATTATGTTTGTGATTTCTGAAAATAAATTTTTCAATGGAAAATAAAACCAGCACTATGTTCACATCATTGTAATCCAATTCAGTGCATTATTATGTGAGAAAAAGGTTTAGCAAGTTATAAGTAAACTTGTTGCTTGAAAAAATCATTAATTAGAAAATTTATGTAGTATTCCATATTATTCTATTCCATTCTATTCCCTTCCTATTCCATAGTACCTGCAATTGGACACTTTTTATTGAAAATTGGTAACAAATTCCATTTTTTTGTTCAAAATAAGTTATAAGAACTTTCTAAAAAAGTTCAAGTTATTCACTAAAACATAATTAGTCAAATTATAGTATAATTACTTCAAATATGGCGGAAATAAATACTGGTATTCCATATTACCCGAACTTCCTCTACAGCAACACTAACAACCGAGTTATCTGGATGCCTTAACACCATGGATCCTCCACCACACAACCTTGACTTAGCGCCTTGCGATTGCTTTTTGTTTCCAAGAATTAAAGACAAAATGCGTGGAATAACTTTTTCGCCATCAGATGAAGCAGTGGAACATGTAAAAAGCTCGTTTCTGAAGTCCCTCAGGAAGAGTGGCATCATTGCTTTAAGGATTAGTTTTATGGAATGCAAACATGTATTGATATTAAGGGAATATTTTGAAAAACAATAGTCATCTATTTCTTTAAAACTAAACCTTATTTGATTTTCTAAAGCATTCCAATGTCACCTAGTGTATATCACAAAGATGAAAAAGAAAGAAAGTACAACAAGTATCTACACCATTGCTTCAGTAGCTAAGAGAGCATTTAATCTATTTGCTCTGAACTATTGTCTTTTGAATATTCTGCACCTTGTGGACATTTATAACTCCTGGTTGACAACCGTATTGCTTACGTCACAAGCAGGAAAATGAGAAGTAGAACACCGTGCGCTAAAAAAGGTGAAAGAGCCTATTTATGACTGAAGACAATACCAGAGACAATCGTGAACGTGCGCGAAACATCGTGGCAGTGGTCAAGCGTGTCTGGAAGTTGGATTTCTGTAATAAAAACATATTATAGAAAATGCAACAACATCTGACTGAGCAACACCTGCAACTGTTATAGCAATAGATGCTTAATGGAAATAATTGACTACAAGAAGAACTGATCGTTTAAAAATGTGAAAGTATAACTCAATTAAAAAGTCTGATGTTTATTGTCAACTGAGTGGTTTTGTAAAAAAATCGATGTTAGGCATGATTATTCTGCCTACTTCATATAAATGGCGATTTATATTTGTTTCGTTAAAGCACACATTTATTCATTTTTTGTGGAGTTAACCATTTCCGAGATAGGCATTTCATGTGGTGAATTATATAATGAGTTATAATACTAGGTTAAAAATAAGCTGTATTAAGTAACCAAAAAACAGGCTGTGTAGCTATACCTGTTAGTGTTTTCCTATCCTTAAAAACAGCATACATGGTGTTAGTATAAGTACAGATATTTGTATTAGTAACTCAGGACAGGATAATGAACAACATTACATGAATATTTACTTTATATGTATACTAATACTTTTAGTTAATAAGATTAGTATGTTTTTAGGTTGGTTGGTAACTCCAAGTACGCGTGGCACACACAAATTATGCATGTTGATTTTCCCCGAGAGCGCTGAACGGGCTGTGAGAGGGGAACCAGAATGAGTTTTCTGCAAGGCTAATGACCCCAGGGTACGTAGAGCAGGTCAGGCATGAACGCGCGAGAGCAAACCGGATGGTCTGTATTGACAGGCATTGTTCATTTCGTGGCGCAAAAATCATCAGCTAGTAAATTATGTGATGCATTTTTGGGAAGAATGTTAGACGAAGAGAAAAAGAAATAACACGTTGTAGCGGATACATATTAAGATACCAATTATCAAATTATCTGCACTTATATCGTAAAACCCTGCATCGTACATGAATACGTCTTGACATTGCTAAATTTTCGATGGACTAGGATGATTTCACCGTAAAAAATAAAATAAATATTGTTGTTCTGCTTAAGCTTTTAATCTACGTTTTTTTTTTTTTTTTTACTAAGAATTAATTTTAAATGTTAGGTTACTTGAGTTGTCAAGACTTTTGACGAAAGTCTTCTTGAAGTATAAATTAATATGGTTGTGGCGGAAGGAATGTTAAAGTAAGGTGTCTATAAAATCATATTTATTAAGAACTGGGCAGAAAAGCCATCTCGTTTTTAAATGCACAGCAGTTTTGTTGCTGAAGACCAAGCGAGACGGCTTTGAGGTAATGTATGAGGCTTCCATTTCTGTCCCCCCCCCCCCCCCTCCTGCCCACTCTGATCTTGGGCTATTCGTGGTTTTCCCTAGTCCGTAGGAAATTAAATTAAATTATTTTGTTGTCTAACGACGCTGTCAATTGCCAGAATCACCTCAGCGTTGCCGGTGTGCCGGAATTTCGTCTCTCAGGAGTTCTTTTACATGCCAGTAAATCTACTGACATGGAGCTGTCGTGTTGTATCAGTAGGCCAGCGTCTAATCAACTGAGCCACTAAGAGCTACTAGTCCGTAGAAGAACACCAGGATGATTTCTCATCTATCACGATTTCCTTTCCATTATTTCCATTTCATTACGTCCTTTTCTCGTATTTCGATAAGCTTCTAGGTTTCGTGACTCAGGACAGTGCCGGACAGTTTGCGCGGATGCTTGCTCAAAGAAGAGTGTTCCCATAGAGGGCTGTTTGGTTAAACGGATGGCTCATCGCCCTCTCTGGGCAGCTCCAGTAGTTGGGGGTCTTGGAGCCAGGAGCTGTTGCAGACTTCCGCGCGGCTCCATGACTTGTCTGCATTCAGCTTGTAGATTTCTGTGGTTCCTTCACGTCATCCCTTTCTTATGGATGTTGCTAGCCGCAATAAATCGCAGTGCACGAGGTGTCCTCCTAATTTGTATACCCTATTGTTGCTGAAGAGAATTATAGTAGCTACAAGAGAGACAGTAAAAGGTTCGTTATCTATATTTGCACTAACTGAATCACATTTAGTTACTTTATCCAAAATGTAAAATAGAATACAGGCCTACTATGAGCAGGGGTAAACCAATGGCCATAAGAGAGAATATGTTTCTCGTGAGATCTCTTCCTACTACCACAGAAGTTTTAAAAACCAGGATAACTTAAATGCTCTGCGTAGATCTGTGTGTAAGTGATGGGAATCTTCCCTTCTAAATGAGGACAACTTCCAGTAAATTCAACTTTCTCCAGCTTTGACACAATCAAGAATTTTTTGGCTAAAACAAATTTCACTCATGAGCCGATGTATGTGCTCCTATACAATTTACGAAAGACAGCATTAGAATATATTGACAGCATATAGGGCAAGGAAGTGTGTAATGAAAGTTTTCTCGATTAACAAAAGTAAATAAGCCCACCTCTGTGATGTGGAGTAGCGAGTCTCACTCACATTTAGGAACTTCCGTGTTCGAATCTCGGTTAGGGTGAGTTACATGGATAAGATTTTTTCCGGGGTTTTCCCTTATCCTGAAAAATGACTGTTGGATAACCAAGCTCTATACACCCCGAGCTCATCTGAACATTATTTCATCCATATCAGTCTTCGTCCATTATGATGTAACTCAGTAATGTTCAGCCTTGTCTCTTTGGAGACACATAATTATCTTTTATTCCCCACCTCCTTCTTCAGTCGGAGGGTGAACCACACCTGTGGCGTTTAGACTCACAAGCAGTCAGTATCCAGTGACGGACACAAACAGGCCATTCCATGGAAGTTTTAAAGTCATACCTTGAATTATCTGGGAATGTCCTCAGAAGACCTCTTCATTCTGGATGATTTTTGCATAAATGGTAAACACTAAGAGACAGACAAAAGCTTACTAAACAAAAAAGGTGGATCTAACTAAAAACACAATTTATGTCAAATACTTATTTTTTTGAGTGAACCATTTCCGAGATATTCTTTATTATTTGTTTGAATTTACTAATACTTGTAATTTTATCAAATGGGGATATGTTGCAAAGAGAATGGAATTTCAAAGGCATCGCATAGCAACCAGGCCTTAAAATCCACCTCTTAAAACATTTCTCTATCGCTTAAAGCCTACTGTATTCCCATATTCTCCTTGCACCCATAACATCAGCAATAAGATACTTTCTGAAAATGTTTATATCGATTAAAATAAAGCAGATATAGAAATAAGCATTTGCAAGAATAGCATGTATAGCTATTCTTGTATAGGATGAGTATAGCTCTACATATATTTGCGAACAGAGCTACTTCAAATTGAACTATACTAAACGTCTGTATCGCAATAGGTTACACGACGATCATTTGTTGTGTCTTCTAAGTCTAAGGCTATGCACTTCGACTGATTGATAGACTTCTTAAAGTAAGCAGTACCAAAGAAGTACTAATGAACAGATGTTTATCAGTAAGATATGAAAGTGCTTTCATACATGTAACCAACCCGCCACTACAACACAATTTACGTCTGAATGTTAAAAAATAGCAAAGTATGCGTATACTGGGAGGGGGTAAATCCAACCTCTTCTTTTTGGCAAACGTTGGACTCGCTGATCTAACCTGTTAAAGAACGTTAGAAAAGAAATTAAATAGAAGTATATGAAAGGTAGAACCAGAACTGAAAAATTCAATGCCATAACCAGGATTTGAACCATGGATCTTCCACCTCTTAATCACTGAGCTACCATGGAAACATGTCGGCACGGTCTTAAATTATCCAACTGATTTCATTTTCTCGATTGATCACAAGGGAATTTCATATTCGAGGCACGTAGCCCAATGGCGACTTACAATCTTAAGTAGGTACTTAAAGTACAAAAGGTACACGCGTAAGAAAGTAAGTACAGGGTTTGTATATGTTAGAACAATCAATTATCATTGATTGGCCTGATATATGGAAAATAAAGAATATGATTTTGTAAGAATAGCTTGTAAAAGAGTAGAAGAAAGCACGCGAATACAACACATCACATTTTTAAATTAATTTTCTTCAAATCATTAGGCATTTCTTTCCTGTTGGTCTTGTAGAATTCAAATGATTTACTTAAAAATAAAGAAGGAAGAGCAATTGAATTCGACAGAAAGCCGCCAGAGTCAGTCTCCGATCTACTTCATCGCTCAAATCCCTTTAGAACACCTATTGCATTCAATTGCAAGGAAGAGAGTTTTCAAAGCTTTCACATTTTCTAAGAAAATTGGAAAATTCAAATCTAGAACCACAAAGACTGTGATCATACTGTGATGTGCCTTCGCAAATAACTTCCCAGAAGATAAAGTAAAACCTGCAGAGCTACTATTTTCTAATTTATCTTTCATTAATTAACTTAGATTGTCACTATATTGTTTTTACTGTTTCATACATTTAAATTGAAAATTCTTGGACAACCAACGTAGTTTTTACTCAAAAACTCTATAAAAGCTGTTGGTTGCATAATTCCATTAAGGGAATTCTGGATTGAAATTTGAATTTTCTATATTTGTATAGGTATGAAATCAATACTTTGCACAATTAAGAGTAATTATGTTATAAGCTACCATACAAAGTTCCAGTACAATCTGTTTTATACTTTTTAGGGATTTAAGTATTCAATTTATTCACAATGTGAAAATACCTTAATATTCAAAATATTCCATGCACATCAAAAACTAAAATATCACAACAGTTTTATTATGTTATACTCTATTTGCCCAACAAACACTATCAATCTCTGGCAGGAAGAAAAAAATAATTACTTTTTATTAATTAATTTCTTTGTTTCGATGAGTACCTTTTTGTGTATTTAACTTTTTTAAACCTAACCATTTTTAAGATTTTGAAACCAAAGACTGAAGTTGAAGTCACATAAATGTAGCACATGCTGGAAAAACTCTAGGAGCGTAGCACAAAATAGATAGTTATTAAACAATGTAAAATCTAAAAAAACCAATTTTTCTACACGCATGCATTATGCCCATGAGTCAGGTTACCGGTTGGCCCTAAAACTGCCCTACTGCCAAGTTATATCGCACCTTCCCTCTTTTGTCTAGTAACTTCTCGCCTCAGAAACATCACTCAAGCACTTCTTTTCGCTGAATTTGGTGTTTTTTTTTTTTTTTTTTTTTTTTAGCCTTTTTTGCCCATATTTTGTTCACATACTGCCGAAAATTTAAGCAGAAAAGGAGCGTTTAAATGTATTGCATATGGCGTTTAAAGCCTGCGTTAGACCTTTAAAAATGGCGGAATCTAAAACATTTCCTTGCCAACCGATGATTAAAGGTCATGGGAAACATTTATATCCATAAACTTAAAAATCCTAAATTTTATAATTTTTCGGTCATTTTTCAGTCCCAGAGTCCCTTAATGAAAAGTCGAAAAAATACACAGCTTTCATTCGGATTGCTTTAAGACAACAGCGAATAGTAGACTTATTTGCCTAACCTTTTCTTGTTGATGCATTTGCAATTAAATTAAGGACTTCCGTTATGATTACATATAATTAACATACGATACAGCGGTTTGATCGCGCAAATAACATCAGGCCTAGAAACTACATTAATGAATGAATGCATGAACAAATAAACAATTGCAAGTCACAATAACCTCTTAAGTACATGTAATTAAGAAAGTATGAATTTGAATGTACATACAATGTAACCTTGATACTCTTGTTAGATATAAAAAGTGCAGATTTCACACGTTGATATAGTAAGAATGGTTATTATTTTCTCTTTTCTAAGCACAGGAGGCACTTTCGCACTTTCAAACATATCCTCAGGTATTCTCCTTTTCCGCTACGTTTTTATCTCTGCTTTCTTCCTGATTAATCTTTTCTGCAATAGCTATCTTGTTTGGAAAGTAAAATCAGAGCGAACAATCATCAGAGCCAGGATTTGAACCACTGATCTCCGCCATATAGTAGCGTTGCTCTAATAGCCTGAACCACCATAGCAACATGCCGGTACGGCACTAAATTGCCAACTGACTCACATTTTCCCCGGTAAACAACACGATGTTCTCAAAATGAATCTGATAACGCCTTGTAGTTACCGGGGTAACTATGAGTCAGTTGGGAGATTAATGTTATATTGGTATGTAGTTATGGTAGCTCAGTTAGAGCAAGCATAGAAAGTCGAATATTCGTGGTTAAAATCCAAGCTATGGCATTCAATGTTTCAGTTTTATTGCACCTTTTCAACTTAAGTCTATATATTGCATTAGTGGGCAAATAATTAATTATATGCTATTTTATTAGTTTATATCTTGTTCATCTTCTTTGCATATTTTTTCTATTTTTACTTTTCGTTTGTTTCTTTGTTCCAGATTTTATGCTCCTCCTGTACCTCTCTTGTTATAAATTTATTTTTTGTTTGTACTCATTCCACCAGTTGCTCCATGATCACTTTTCCGTTCATCCATTTCGCCTGCATTTCCTATCACCCTCCTCTTCACTCTCATACCTGGTGCTTGGCTGACCACCCGCTTCCAGGTCTTCATTCTGTCCAGTCCATAGGTTCCCCTGCTCCCCGACGGGCGTCTGACCCTAGGCACTGATTTTTAAGTCCTAGGGGGTGTAATTCCTACATAAGGAGAGGGTAATCCGGTAAAGAAGAAGAAGAATAATGTTTTGTTCATCTCTTTTGCACTGAGCCTCACGAGATCGCACCCAGCTATCCTCAGACATCAGAAAATTATCCAAACGCTATTCAAGCTTTATAGGAACGTTTTGGAAGAAAGGATCTTCTATTACAAATGTACATACGGGAACTATTAAAATTGATGATCTCTAATGCAACACAAGAGGAAAAACTTCCGTTACCAACCTTGTTAATCAAGTTAGAATCTTATAATAAGTATCCCAGCAGTTTGAATCTAGCATCAGCAGATCCAAGTACTTGGTTGTTTCCATTAGTGGAATCCAGCCTCCCAGAAGAAACTTTACATGCGCGACAAAGAAGTAGATTCTCCAAACGAGATGAAATCAAGGATAGTAAAAATGTATCTCAACTTGAGTGCCTTATGGAATTTTTACACACTGAAGTATAAAATGGATAACAATCTTGCTGGCTCAATCAGGATTCTCCAGTTTGGTTATGAAAGGTAAAACCGAGAAGAAGTTAAGTTCTTTCAAGACAGAGGAGAACACCAAACACTATGTGTGTAAATCCACTTCTACTGTTGCTGCACTTTACAATAATAGTTCATCACTGTCATGTATCTTTTGCAGTAAACCTCATGAAAGTGAGATTTTTCGGACCAGAAAAATGACCATAGAAGAAAGAAGATTTAAGATAAAGGAGAAGGGACGGTGCTATTTGTGTGAAAGTCCCAACCATCTGGCTAAGAACTGCAAATCTTCTATGAGACATTCTCTGAAGATGCCCAACGCAGTGTTGGGCGAAACGCCAGAACATTCATCGACTGGCCCACGGCCTACAAGCCCGAAATCTACCATCTATTGGATTAACGCCGGCCGTGAAAGCCTCAGCGCATATATTTTAAACCATTTCCAACGCTGTTACGAACTTTCCGCCTTGCTATGAATTTGCTACCAAGTTAAAAATAAAACGTAATATCATATGAATGAAGCGAATGCCGTAAGTGGCGAATAGCCGGGCTGGCTGGGTCCTACCTGTATAACTCACCACTGGTAGGATGGGAGTTCGATTCAGGGCTCCCGCATGCTTATTTTCTGAAACACAACATTAATAAAGGTCTTTAATCCTCTGTAGATTTTTATCAGGGATGAAGAATCAGGATAAAGGCACACTTGTAGAATTGAGTTAATGGGGATATGGCAACATTGGAAGTAAACAACATGGCAGCGCTGCTAGGTCCAAAGGTTGTTTGACGTTCAAGTAATCTACAATATATCGTTAGTTAATATATCATTAGTTACTTTATTCACTGGCATCCGGTTCTTAAAACGATGCATTTTTATGACCATTAAAACCGTATTTTACTCTGTTAATCGCTTTCCTGCGATACGTAATACATTACATTCATTTGATTTTGATACTTTACGTCTTATTGTCACTTTCTAACACGAAGAAGATACAATGCTTCCATATACCCATTGTAAGCTAATGCGAACATTAAGTGCATGACCGAATTAAATATTTTAACATTGTAACAGTCTACTAGGTTTATATAGTGGTCTTAGAATGTGGATATTTAAAGGAAGATATTAATTTTGGGAAGAATCATCGGCAGTTAAAGTAGGCGTATTCCCTGTTTTATTTTCAGTAATTGTGATTAGCATCTTATAAAGCATTCGGTTGCAAAATTTCCATCATAGTGTAGCATTAGGAAGACGGAGAGAAAAACAACGCTATATGATATTAACATGTAATTTGCTGCTCTAAAAGAGAAGCTTTATCAGAAAATTTTCCGTTAATTTATATAACCTTATATTTTGCAGCGCTTATATAAATAATTATGTTCGCTTAATATTATTAAATTTAAAAAAATGGTTTAGACTACCATTTGTAAATAGCAGTAACGCGCTTTAGCGAGTTCAGTCAGCTTGTATATGGACACGGGAACTGGACGTTGCTGACTAAGCTTACGTTTGTAAGCCTAGCGTACAACTCTGGTGTCGCTTTTACATCTAGTCCACAACTTAATGAAAAGACAGTAAGAATATGCTTTCTACATGTGCACTGAAGTTGAATTTGCAATATTTACCCGTTAATGTACAAGGATTGCTGAAATATTGCTTTTCAGAATCGTGAGGTAAGCCAATGGCTGCTATGTCTCTCTGAACAGCAAGGGAAGCATATGGCTAATTTCATTCTCAACATGAACACAAGAACGCCTGAGTATTAGGTGACTTCATGCAGGTCTCAATGGAGTTGGGTATTTACTTTCGTGAAGGATAGGACAACTCCACAAATATATTACATAAATTGTGTGCTTTAACGAGATGTACATTTTTTGTGTAGTAAGATTTTGTCTGTCTCTTAGGGTTTACCAGTTAAATAAAAGTTTTGCAAGATGAAGAGAGTTTAAGAGGATATTCCCAGAAAATTGAACATATATGTACGTTTCATTTTTCGTGAGAATATCTTAATTACATGATTTTTAATCAAAATTAAAAAAAAAAAGTCCATGTAAGTGGTAATTAGGGTTTTTCTTGAAAATCTTTGTGTCCCATTCTTGGAAGACCTTGGACTGAATACCAAGTTTGGAATTTAACCGCCTATTCGCTTTGAGTTATGCTATTTACACACACACACACACACACACACACACACACACACACACACAAGCGCGCGCACCTTTTTCTAAGAATGTTTTGTTTGGATTCAGGAAGTCTCAGAAAGTGTATTTTCGGTGAATTCTCGATATCGAACTTTTAGGTGGAATGTAATAACTTTTCTATATATTGTGTACGTTGTAGAGCAAGTTAGACTTGAAAGTTTACAGACATTGCATTTTATATGTGCAGATATGACAGGAGTACATTGTAAAACTCAAATTCCTAGGTCTTCAAGAAAGTCGCTATGGACTGACATATCTGGTGGAAATCTTATTTAGCATTAATTTTATGAATTCTAGCATTTTGTTTAACCTGTGTATGTACCCATTTACATATTTTTCTCTTACTCCTCTTGGCTACAATTTATCTGATTCAGAATACGAAATAGAATGTATTGGCGACACACTTCACAAGGTCCTCGTTAATCATATGAGTGATAGATATGCTAATAGACTGTGAACCCACCAATGATAATAATTGGACACCAAAACCCACGTAAATACTTCAGCAACACGATCAAACGTAACTGCTAGTCTGACTTGCAGGATTAACTTTCTGTAATTATTTCTCCTCAAAATGTAGGTGTCTTGCTGGGGCTACCTTCTTGCGGGAAAAATAGTAATGTATCAACAACTGGCTACAGGCTTTAGTGCGGTTTATTTCATATGCGTATAAACGTTTATTGTTTACTTTATCTATAATGAGAGAATATCTATATTTGTATATTTATTGGTAGGGATATCCTAGATGTTATTCCATAGAATTTGATCATAATGATTTAATTATATCATTCTCCCCCCTGCGGTATAGAAGGACGCTTCATATACCCCAATATTGTATTCAATTTATACATCAGAAGGGTATTTTGCTTCCTTGTTTTTAAATTTCACAGCATATTACATGCTTAATGCGAGAAGAAGCAGGATAAAATTTAAAGTTTACACTTTTACAGCTTAATGAATTTATCCACTGGTATAATAATCAGCGATGCTTTAGTTCGTAGTTACTAGGCAAAAAAGCTATACTTCATATTCTAACAAGACGCAGGCTATCAAAACATAAAATATAGATTCAACAGAACGTAAAATACACTTTAATGATAATCATCTGTATCTTATTTTTCTTGACAATAATACACATTAAAAAAAAAAACCTTTTCCCCTAAATTTACTTATTGTAATATTACAACCATTACAATTTTTAGTACTTCATTTCAACTTAATGTAAGTATTTTCGACTTTTGACTACGATAACCTACAAATTGTCTCTTTAAAAATGCCTTTAATTTTCCAAACTTACTGATATCAATAACATCATTGATCAAAAGGTCACATGATTACCATGGAATATTTACTTTGAAGACTCAAAGCTGTAATACTTTTCGACTTCCCATAACAATATGCCAACAAAAAATCTTCATTTCCATCTGCTTCATTACCCAAACAACAGTACTTGAATTTCGTATAACTACATAAATAAACTTGCCTTGACTTTTCTGTAAGTATATTAATAGTTGCATCTGCTTTTAAATTTTTTTCTTGATAAGCTGTGAAAATCAACTTCTTCGTTCATTTTTACTTTAAAGTCATATATGAAACTGGCATTCAAAATTGCAGAATATAACAACAATGTTTGTTAATTTATTGTGTATTTTTCCCCAAAGCCCATATTACTCTTTCTCTAAACATATTCTTTAAGCAATAAATACACTAAATATACAAGATATACTAAAATTTGCTTAACGTAGATAAAATATTGTAGATGACACGTTACAAAACTAGGATTAGTAATTCCCTTCGGTCGTGTTCTAACTTGTTCTCGTTACTAAACCTCTACTTTTGTAATTAGTACCCTAAATGTCTATTATATAACCCTTAAACAAAATGAAAGCTGACTCTTACAGGGTTTTATAGGCTGCACTATACTTGAAAAACTCGAATACCAACTTAATCGTGACCTTCACTACGCCTTATAACAGGTACGTCAAAGTCAGCGTTGCTTCGGAACGAAATCAAACCCGCTGTCCAGTCGTCGCTCTGAGAGAGCCTCTTTCGCATGCACTCTCTATATGCCTGGCAGGTTCCAGACCCTTTGGAGGAGTTAGAAGTAGTTAGCAACTCGAGCACAGCACCGCACGTAGGCCATAGTGGGCTCTTTGTGCTTCCGAAGTGACCCCTAGGAGGAAGGGAAGGCCGGAAGGGCTACCAGATCGGGACGACGATGTGCACAAGCAAGGACGGTGTCCTCAACGATTCCAACATGATACCTCTCCTTTGTCCCGTTACGCCTGTTTTAACTACCCACAACCTCAGAGTTCCGAGGGTAGACGAGAAGGAAGAAGGTACCCTAACAACGAGAAATCCATTGTACGAGTTCCACCGTTCTGCCACAGTACACAACCATCGTCCCCTGGACGTACAATCCTGAAACAGGTGAGGCGAAGTAGATGAAAAGAAATGTTGTGGATAGAAAATGACGGGCGGGAAATTCGTGGGAGAATGGAATCACCCCAGCATTCGTTTACTGACTCAGAGATACCACGCAAAAATCCATGGTTAGAGTGGACGGTCCGATGGGAATCGAACCTGGTCCTTCTGAATACGAGCCTCTCCCATCACTGTGAAATCATCTCGCTCCGGGCCCTTTACCGTAATAGGCATTACTTTACATATTCTCGCCTCCTCCCACCAAAGGAAAACTGTTACGTGTAAATATTAAGAGTGATGCTGGAATTAAGAATACAAAATTCTAAATTTAAAAATCCACTGTACAACGTTCGAGTGAGACGGGTACTGTGAAGTTACAGGAATGATTGTGGTTGTACACATCATTCACCTGTGGGTAACTATCGTTTAATTGGCTCACATCAGTTTTGTATTCTAATGTATTGTACAGCGTTTGATTATTGCCGAAGATGAAACATCGCGCTGTAAGGGTATTCATGTGCACCATTTACTCTGTAATGATAACATTCTGAGCCTCAACATGGAGACGAAAATAGCGCATGTTTGAATGTGAGTGTTGGGCTTCTGGTAACGTTGTGCGAGGGAGCACTGGCGAGCTGTGCGCGTTTGTGTAAATAACAATAATAACAATAATAATAACAGTAATAACAATAATAATAATGGTAATAATAACAATAATAACGAAAGAAGAAGAATAACAATAATTTCAATAATAACAGTAACAACAATAATAGCAACAATAACAAGAACAACAACAACAACAACAACAACAATAATAATAATAATAATAATAATAATAATAATAATAATAATAATAATAATAATAATAATAATAATAATAATAATAATTATAATAATAATAATTAATAATTAACAGTAATAAACGAATGAGAATAAAATAATAAAGTACAATAATAAATTAATAAGAAGCAAATGTCTATCAAACAACGCGCGCCCTCATGTTTGCATGGATTTTGTTACGACAATTTACAATCTATAATCCGTAATGTTAGACAATAGGAGCATATACAGGAATGAGTTTATTTCCTGGTAAATGAAGTCTTGTATGTGAAGTGGAAAATATTCTACGACTTTATAACACGCTAAGCACACGCCAGTTGAAGCCTGGGCATTTCTTCTGCCGCTCGCTCTCTTAAAAGCAGAAAAAGTTCACACACGCTACTGACTGGATTTACCCGTTATTTCTGCAACTCTTTTAACACACGAAGGGTTGTCTATCCGAGGACCAGCTGGAATGGGCCACCTGTATATAGATGTGTGTGTGTGTGTGTGTGTGTGTGTGTGTGTGTGTGTGTGTGTGTGTGTGTGTGTGTGTGTGTGTGTGTGTGTGTGTGTGTGTTTGATTACATATGCATATTAAAGTATTAAAATTACACTTCAAAAAGAAATGCTTTATGTTGTGTCTTAACCATTTTGGAAAAGTGGAAAAGAGGACGGCAGTTCCTGATATCAGACCAAATGCCCCCCAAAAATCATTTATCTACGCCATTGAATTAGAGATTTCATAGTAATCGGTGCAGCATTTCTCGAGTGAAAATGAAACGTATGCTTGTTTTCTCATACATAAAATAGTTTTGTGTGTGCTGTATTTAGCTTCAAAGCAGCCCATTGTACTATATGCGAACATTAGTTAGTTATGCAACATATACCTACATGGCTAGTACATTTGTTAGCATATTTATTATGCATGTGCTAAAGTGCAATGCAATGCTCAGACTGATATTTGTTTCTTCCATTGTATTATGAGAGTATGAGAGTATAAGGTAGTAAAGTCGATAACTGCGGGTTGTTTCTCAAGAAATAAAAAGAACACATGCGTGCTGTACGGCCGTCAAAGGCTGGGACATGCAACGGTGTCCCCTTTATCGTGCAGGGACCCCTTTCAAACAACCACAAGCAATTTTATCTCCGTGGGCTTTCTGTTTCATTTAGTTGTCGGTGAATAGTTTGTTTGTTACATTTACCTACAGGGGTCAACAGCCGAGGTCGTTGGAGAATGCCAGGGACGACTGCAAATTTTGCCAGAACTACCGTAAATGTCAAGTACGTAGCTTCACGACTTCCGCTATCTAGCTTAGGCTTTATCAGAAGTGTTTCCTAGTGTTCGTATCCTGCCTACGCCGAAATCAGCTTTTTTCTGAGAGCGACCTTTTTAATCGATGATTCTTTAGAATTAGATGCATGAGAGGAAGGCAAGCATTTTTAGAAAAAGGTCTCACTCTCTCTCTCTCTCTCTCTCTCTCTCTCTCTCTCTCTCTGTGTGTGTGTGTGTGTGTGTGTGTGTGTCGTAACCAGACAACCCTTTCCATAACATATTCACTGATTGTTACTTTCATCATCATCATCATCATCATCATCATCATCATCATCATCATCATCATCATCATCATCATCATCATCATCATCATGATCATGATCATGATCATCATCAATTATTATTATTATTATTATTATTATTATTATTATTATTATTATTATTATTATTATTATTATTATTATTATTACTATTATTATTATTATATTATTTATTATTATTATTATTTTAATTAATATTATTACAGTAAATCGAATAGAGGGTGGCAGGAGAAGAATTTGTGCGCTTTCGGAACTCTGTCAAGCAAATTTGATCAGTTCATCTTTGGAGTATAACTTTCTGCGGTAAGAGTTTCTGCAAGCGTAACATCGATTGATTTCTCTGATCGAAAAGAGAGGTTCAAACCCATGTCTTTCAACACAGGTGACGTAATGGGTGCCACACCTGGTGAGGTTTTACCAACCTGGCCGCTAGATGGCGAAAAGAACGTCTCTAGCACTTGCAGCTAAGGCTGAGAATGGCTCGGGTTTTCGTAAACAAACGTGACAGACGTGGACTCTATAGGCAAACCTCGTTTGTGGCCGCAGGCGAACCCAGTTCACGGACAGCATGAGCAGTCATTAAAGGCGAGGCCGCAGCCAGGCTACAACGGAGCAGTCGCCCTTAGCGACATAGTCAAGGCGGATCTCAGACAGGCAATATTGTGTATAGTAAAGAAACTTCAACGCCGTGATCAAAGCAAGCAGTGAGTAGGGAGACCTAGCACGGCACGGGTAGGAAAGCGGTCTGACGTGTGAATGTGTGTTCGTGTTTGGCGTGTGTTTTATGTGTCTATGGAGTGACAGGAAGAGGAAGAATCATCTAAGAAAAGGAATGGTAAGTAGTTTGTGTATTGTCCGTATCCAGGTTCCCATGATGATGCCCCGTTATTCTCTCCCGTGGCAACCACACAATGAAAAACAAAAGAAAGCAGGTGACCTAGGATTCGTAACGACGGTACTTTTTGTGACAAATAACTTGATCCATGTGGTGGACTGCTCTGCGAGTTATTGTGGTTTCCAGACACAAACTTAGTATTTCTGTGTGTGAAATTAAATCCCTCACCTCTTTCGCTCTTCATCCTTAAGATATTTTATTTACACTTTAAAACCTGATTTTAGAGTATTGTAAATATTGAAACTATGTTCTAAGAAATTCTGCTTAGAAATTTATGCTGCGAGACTCCGAAGGTATTTACGAGTCAGAACGATTGTATAGGAATGATAGTCTTATTTTTTACAATGCGGACTGCGTTCGAATCTCCATTTTTTCAAGTTGCCTATTTTAAGAGTTTTATTCGGAATTTTACGTAGTCCTAAATGTAGATATCAAGCAGCTTTAACGCTTTAGGTTCATTTAATAACCGTGATGACCTAAAGGCAATGTTGCCTCTTGCTGGAACTCCTTTCTTTATTGCATGTTTATCCCATGTTTATACAAAGTTCGAAGTCCTTTTTGGTCAAGCTGGCTAACAATGAAAGATTTATTTGAAGGTTTTCCTTAATAGATGGGATGAAGGTCGAGTAGCCTTAACCACGGATGGTTTAGGGGCGACATTCTTGCCTCTTGCCGCGGAAATAGGTTCGAATTCTGATTTGACTCGAGCTGTTTGCTGTCGGATTTTTATTCTATTAATGCTTATTTTAGTCCTGGTATGATAGTAAAAATCCTCCAGCTCACAGGCGTATTCATTTTAACCAACCGTTCATCATCCTATATGGCCACTGTATGTAAAAGAAGGAAACGTCTTTCAGATTTTTTTCGGTTACATTGTTCCCATACAACGAAAGCGTAAATAATGAAGAAACATTTTTATCCTAAATTCTTATTTATAATATTATCAACTAATGCATCCGTCGAAGAGGAGGGTTTTTAACATTGAAACATATTTCTAAGAGCATAATCATGGTTCTTCTACGTCTTTCAAGCACACTTATTGCAGTTTCAAGAACTCTTACTGTTATTTTAAGACTTCAAAGTGAATGGAAATAATTTTTACAATATTTATATCACTCTAAGCGGTCCATTGATAGTTCCGTCAGCTTTTACAGTGTGTTTCACAAAGGTTTCCAACAGATATACCAAATCATCTCTTGCACTGAGATCTAAATGTATATCTTTTCATTTGCTTGACATAAGTCTCATGGTCGTCGAAGAAAACAGTTTTATCTTGTCTGAATTTTATAAGGAACATTCATGGTTCCACACTTTCCAGTTTCTGCTTTAAAGGAACTGACTTTTGCAAAAATATAACGAGGGATGTTAAGGTAATAAAAGACAAGTTTACTGCACTTTCAATTATTGTTTTAAATATGGCGCAATTCTTTATTTCGTCAAAGTAATTATTGAAAGCTTGATTCTCTAATTAGAATCAATAGAAACCTTTGTAGTTTAGTTCAGTTGTCGTATTTCAATCGGTAATTAAGGTAACCCACGGCTGAAAATGTCAAAGTATGCGATTCTTTCTTAACGTTTTCATTATTAACGGGGTTACTTCGCGGAAGTTTTGGCCTTAATGTTTTACTGTAGGTGTTAAGTATTGAAAGAAAAGAACCTACAAAATTTGTGTATTATCTGCAATAAGTCCATGAATATTTATTTTTATAATCCACGTTTATCTCCAAACTTGTATTTTAAGAAATTTACGGCTTTTAATTGTTTCTAATGTAGAAAATAGATTTTTGCAAGATTGTATAGATTTTGAAAGTTCATTTACCCCAAGAGTAATATGGTTTCATTCTGAAAGCCCTAATTTTGAAAAAAAGAATTAAATATTGTAGGAAATACACTGTTGCACATTACTTTAAACTCTTCATGCATAAATGAAGAGTATTTTAATACATTTCCTAAAGCTTGCCTTAATAAAAAACAGTAACCCTCCTAGAAGGATCATTTTGTGCATCAATAAACGCAGAAAACGAATGAAAGAAAAGGAAAAGAAATGCAGAAGCATTTTTCAAGACAGCAAAATGTATGATATCTATGAACATTTGAATGTTAAAATGGCATCTTTCGGACTACTTTATAAAGATATCTTCAGGGGCGGCAAGTCATTATGATCGTTTTAAAAACGTGTAACATAAACCTATATTGAGGAGATCAACCTATTTTTATTTTTGGAAATAATCTCTTAAATAAACCCACATAATATAAGTTCAGGTATAGCAACTACTTGGATTAAAATTCTTGGCGTCTAACCTTTTATAGCGTGAAAGAATGCCACCTTTCCTTAAATTACGTCATAGTCTAAAGTTGTTACAGGCTGACAGCAACGCGGCTAACATTTGATTACACTTTGCATGACAATATATAACATAACTTTTAAAATTGTGCCTTCTACTGTTAAGTTCTGTAAGTCTAGATCTGATCTTATTTCACTGGCAAGAAAAGCACTTAATGATAATGCAAGTTATGTTTTAGTCACAAAACGAAATATATAATGATTTTAGATTTAAACAGTTATCATAACTGTTTTTAACATATTTTGGTGAGAGTATTTTGTAGCTATAACTTATTTTGGCAAAACGTATCTTAAGGTAGCTTATTCAAATATATATTCTAATTCTAATTGGAATTTCAATTTCTGCAGACTCTTTTATTTTGCATTGCCGTCAATAATCGATGCGGTTATGTTAATACAAATGAAAATGTAATTATATATATTTAATTGCAGTTTTTATTGCATAAGAGGCACTTCCTTGGCACAACCTGTGCGTTAGAAAATTCGTGACAGCTGTTGTTCTTACATCCTGTAGAGCTTGCACGTGAACAGCAAAAATAACATTTTATCACTTTTTAACTGAAGAATGGCATCACTAAAAACATTTCCTTACTAAAGCAGCAGCACTTCTAGACTTCCATAGCTCACAAAATTTCCATTTTTTTCAAAGTGATTTGACAATGTTCAGCAGAGCTTCGTATTATAACCTATATTTACCAGCAGGTCTTCCACTATGAGGACATGCGATTTTTAATTTTTGCATAATAGACTTGCCAACGCCCTTATGATGTGTTCCGGATCAAGAAAAGTCATTTTCAACTTTTAGGGCATTATTTTCGATTTTACGTTGTTATTTTGTCATTTTCTTGCCCTTTGCGTAGTTTTAAATTACAGTTTGCATTTATATTGAATATAATTATAAAAACTTGTACATAATTTACACATAAGCATAACTCTTCGTGCAACACAAAGAAATGAGCCATTTTATATGGTTTACTCGCTTTATTGGAAAAATATGAGATCCTGTATAATACCTATTTACTCTGGAAAGGTTCTTTGTGGGTGGAGGAGTGACTGGTTAGGGGAGCAGTTAAGAATTCATGTGCAAAACTAGGATGAAGCAGATAAATTTTTTTTTGTTTTAGAGTTAACGAGGGCATACAGTAAGATTTCTATTATTCATATTCTTATGTGCTTCATAGGCTATGAACACCTCTTCATTCCTTATGCATTTTGTATAGTTAGAGAACTTGTAAGAGTTAATGCTAAAGTTTTGTAACACCTGCCTCAAAAATATTTTCTTGGCTTTCTTTCCAGATTCTTTGCACAAAAACATGAAAAATATATTTTAAATTAATTTTATAAATTCTCATTCATTGTATCTACACGTCCTGTTTGTAATATAGTATTAATAGTAATTATTTGTTTATACTTATTTTAATAAACACACCATTCTCATTTTTGAACATTTTGGTCATTTTATATGTAATTAAAAAAAAGTTCATCAAATTCCATGCCCTCAGTACTTTATGGTAATAGCTTTGTCCTTATGGTTTAACCCTCTAAATACGTGGTGTTGGCATTTGTCACAAAGATGTTAAGTCAGATTTTTAGAATATTGTAACAATGTCTTTTAATAATTGTATGTTATATTGGCATTTAAAAATAAAACAAACATTTTGGTAACTTTTTATATCAGTTTACTTCAGTATTATTGTAGCTTCTTTTTCTTTATTTTTCAACAATCAAAATCCATGCAATTGTAGTTTAGTGCAGCCTCATAATCATTCACCATGTTACTGTTTTACGTGGGCTCTCCCCATCCTTCACAACAGCCATATTTGATTGTGGTCTCTGGGATTAAACTCACGATGTTCGCCTTTGAATGGATGGCCAAGTCCATTGCATCTAGCCTTTAACTATCATGCCTATTTGAATTACTTCCTTTGAGGAGCCTGCGAAAGGGTAAATCGGTTCAGGAATTGGAAGAACTGTGGCATATGTAGAAATGCAATAGAGAATTAAATCAGAGAACGTATTCATCCCTTTGCTTCATGTAGTTTTAGTAATATGCATCTGAGCTTACAGACAGGATAGCCGAGGCCGTTAAGGCACGGACTCGTGAGCGTGAGGTCTGCGTTTAGGTCCTGTCAGGACCGCTCTCGCTGACTGAGGTTCCCTCCCCTATGTTCTCCTCAGTCCTAACGGGTGGCAACTACCGGGGCAGGTACCTAATACTCGGCCTGGAACTTTTCCTTTCATTACTTCCTTTCCCAATTATTTCCTTTCGCGTGCCATTAGAGTTCGCCGCCTGTGGTGGTACATGTAGTAAGACCAAGCCTTAAACATAAATAAAAAATGAACTCAAATTTTAGAGAACAAAATGAACAACAGTTTGGAAAATAATTTTTAGGCTTTTAATATGAACGTTTTGATTTAGCATCTCCTATTCATACCTGAAATACCAGTAAGTATGGTTGACAATCAGGCTGGTAAAATCTGGCAAATTCCGGGGAGGTACAAAAACTTAGTTCTGGAAAATTTCTTTCCCAAAATGTCCTTTCCTAATCAATATTTCATTTCAAGCATAACCAGTGGCACTGCCTGTGATGCCGTATGCGGTAAGAACGGGGGTTAAACATTACAAAAAGCAAAAGAAATATTGGTGAAATGCTTTCAGTTGAACATGCTTGTGCATCCCTCCATATGCATTGAACATATTCTAGGCGACTTTGGCTTCTTCCAATTTTCTTTTTTAAGTTTAAAATTCGTTTATTAATTTATGAAAATGTCTATTATTTGGCATGCCCTTTTTAAAAGAAAATTTTCTTAAAGAAAAATGTTTTCACATTTTCGTACCCTTCACTTGGAATAGGTATGTGGAACGAGGTCACTTGAAGTAGAAGACAGCATATGATATCACGATGCTGAAACTGTGAACTGTAGGTGTTCTACAAATACAGCACATGAGGGACCCACATGTTCTAATTGAAACCCTTATAGCTTTTCATGCTGTAAACAGTACTTCCCCCGCGGAAGTTTCAATTTAAAATCATTAGAAGCAACTGGGGTGTTGCACAGTTGTTGACCGGAGTATCACAGACATTCACTTGTTCTTTATGAAAATATAATTCCAGTAAACAAAACAAGAATATAAGTAGACAGTACATAACACGTAGAAGAGTACCAGGTAACGCTAATGTAGTGTAATGTACGGACATCTTACAACAAGGAGAACAAACTTGAGGATATCAATGCCATTTACAAACTACTAATGAAAGACAACTGAAAGGTGATGCAGTTGCTGATTGCAGTATCAAAGATGAACTTTGTAGACTTTTAAATTGTAGTCTTTAATTTTGAAATGTTTAAAATTTGTCAACTTTATGTATAATAATGTCATAATTCAATAGTCCCTAGTCTGAGGGTGATTTATCACTAGTGCATTACGAAAGCTTTATAAGGAAGCGAAAAGCCTTTGTGATTTTTTTTATCTACCTATGTTTAATTTCGCTAACTTCTAAACTGATATCGCGAGATCTTTGTTTTTAGGAATGTTATTTTGGGAAGGTACTCACTTATGCCCAACGTGTTATCTTAGAGTTGCCTTTTGTACCACGTGTTTTGTTTCTGTTAGTGGTGATCAACTTGGCTTCATGAGACGCCAGACTCGGCAATCTTTTGTTTTGTCGTGCCAGGCGCAAGCATGCGTCAATTTTGAAGGAGCAGCTGCCCATTTTCCTCGATCATTAATAGTGGAAGGTGCACTAATTTTCTTACACCATTTAAGAATATCTTTTGTTGTCTTAAGCCTGGATTAAATTGTATTTCATTAAAGCTTTGCTGTAATGCTTTAGTGAAAAGAAACGAGAATTTCAACATTGGGCATTATTTTTATAACCGAAAAATTCAACACTAAAGGGCTCTGTTCCGATGTCTAAGGCATATTACAACACGATCCTTAACTTTGTAACAGTTGATGATAATCATTACTTGAGAATGTCCTCACTGTAACCATAGGTTACATACAGTGAGTGTAAAAGGTGATCGTACACATACATTATTTTGCATTAAAATGTGTGTTACAAAAAGCACGGGTTTCAAAAAGTGTAATAACATAAAAGATGTATGTACGAAATACTGTCTTTCGTAAGTACCTACACTAATAAAACCGCAATGTGATGAGTAGAAGCTTTAATAATTATACAAAATGCACAAAACATGTTCGAAATAGGCACAAAAAGTGATCGTATACCTGAGGTAGTGGTTCGAGAAGAAGAGTGTCCAAGGCAATATTCAACATTTACAGGTCTGTCTGCCTGCGATAAGAAACTGGGCGGGGGTAGTCGGTAAACAGAAGACAAACCACAGAAGAGTTCAAATGGGGAACAATCGCAGGGAAACCAACAAAGAAACAAGAAAACTAATAATAATTGAACCGCATAATCGATGCAAATCGCTGCGACAAGTATCTCAATTTGTTGATACACTTCATCCCACTGTGCGGGCAATAATCGATACGCTTTGTGTTCTAAAAATTGTATAAAACAGGCCAAGAACTGGAAGATCAAAGTTGCTGACAGAGCAAGATGAAAGATATATCATACGGGAAATAACAAAGGACTCTAAAAGTCAGTCTTATGAAGTTGGCTGCAGATTTGGAAAGACGTGTATTAATGTTTTAGCACAATATTTATCGAGAAGTTGGATATTATAGTTGAGTACCTCGGGAGAAGTTCTGAGCAAATAAGAAAAATCAAATGAAGTTATTAATTTTCATTAAAGAGCATCGGAGTGAAGCACAAGATTTCTGAAAAAGGGCGATTTTTTTAGACGAAAGTAAGTTTAACATTTTTGGTTCCAATAGAAGATGGTGTAGCGAAAGAAGAATACGGAAATGGACCCAAAACCTCTAGTGCCCACACTAAAACACGGAGGTGGTTCACTGATGATCTGGAAATGCATGAACACTTCAGCTGTGGTGTGATTGCACTTTATCGATGAAATGATAGATCGTAAAATGATATGACCATTTTAAAGCAAAATATTCATACTAGAGCTCAGAAGCTCTTGACAACAACTTTATTTTTCAGCTGGACAACGACCCCCAAAATAAAGCTTTACTCGCTTTTGCCTGCTTTAAAACAGTCCAAAGCAACTTCATACACTACCTCAGTCACCATATATCAACCCTGTAGAACACCTGTGGTCTGTTTTGGAGCATAAACTTAGAAATTGCACCTTTTTCAGTAAAGGAGGCTTGAAACAGGCACTTTAGATAGAATGGGACTTAATTGAGCTAAAGAAAACAATGGAGATAGTAGAATCAATGTCATCAAGACTAGAGGCAGTTTTAAAGGCAAAAGAAAAACCTACAAAATATTGAATGACGGTATTTATGTATGAACGTGTTACTAAATTGTAGGTTTACGATCACTTTTTGTGTGGAAATAGCATTTATTTATATTAAGGGGTTTATTAATTTATGTTTTGTGATATAAAGTATGACCAAATACAACATATGCATTACTGAACATGATTAAGTTATTTACATATTCATCCCGACATTTTATTCCTATTTTTCAGGTATTTTAATGTAATTAACTATGTGTACGAACACCTTAGTATATGCATGGTCATTTTTGAGATATTCGATTCATATACAACTTCAACCAATGAGAGACATCAGAATATCTTCCATCATAGAGTAAATCACGTGATTCCAAATGGTTCAACTTTACTGCTGTGACCATCTTAGTTGCGATGTTAGTCTGACTTTAAAATGGACTCTTAAGTTCGACACCTCCCGAAATAATGGAAAATGAACAAGAATTACAATAATACTGTTTTTATTAATTTTAACAATTAGGTTATATCGTGAATGAATAAAGGTAGGAGTAATTCATACAGTAAAATGATTACACAAGTATTCAAGTATTTCAGTCTAAACTGAACAAATTTACTTGGGTACGCGGAATCATGCAAAAAAAAAAAAAATCTCAATCTGAATAGAGTAACGTAGTTTTTCAAGTATTCTATTTGGAGGTCTTCTTTAAAGGCTATCTATTATAACTCTAGCTCTTACTTGGCAATTATTTTGTTGTTTAACGACGCTGTCAATTGCCAGGATCACATCAGCGTCGCCGGTGTGCCGGAATTTTGTCCCGCAGGAGTTCTTTTACATGCCAGTAAATCTACTGACATGGAGCTGTCGTTTTTAAGCACACTTAAAAACCATCGGTCTGGGCCGGATTTGAACCCGCGACCTTGGGAACAGTAGGCCAGCGTCTAACCAACTGAGCCACCCAGACCGACTCTTACTTGGCAATATATATTTCGAACAATTAGATGTATCTGACAAATAGACACCGTGATGGAGTAATACAATGCGCTTTGGGGCCGGGTTCGAATCCTAACTTTATTTACTGCAGAGCTTAGGGATTTATTCGATATATTTTCTCTGTCCTGAGAGCATCAACGCTTGAACTCCAAACTTAATTTCTATTATTATTTCATTATTCCTCGTCTGAGGTGGGAAACTTGAATAGAAGTCTTTATCTTAAGATTGAATAAATTATAAAGAACTGTTAAATTGTACAAATAATCCATATTGATAAGCAAACAAATCTGTTTTCTTTTTGCTCTTCCTTTAAAGTTTTCAAGGAAGCACACTATCATGAAGTAAGCGAGACATCGCCTATCAGTAGAAGGGAAATACAGCGTTACTCAGCTTTTTATCTTCGTTAACATTCAGTGCTATGATTGCACAATTAAGTTTAGTGATGCAAGATCTAAATGTGCAATTCCGACTGATTTGTACAAAATCTTTATCGGGAATTTATACCAAAGCGCTACCAGTCATAAATTTAAGCTAGAAAAGGTTATTTAATTTTTCTCTATTCTTACTAGTAATCGCGAGGCATCAATTCCTTTGCGTTAAATCTTACATTACACTAAAAACAAGCATTTTCGCTTTGTTTTTAGACAAACGATGTGTCAAACGCCAAAATTGTATTAGAAAAATTATGCTCATGTTGTTTCATTGAGACGGAAGCCTTTATTTGCTGTCAGTGTGACTTCGCTTTACTTCACTTATCTATAGTAGAATATGTAGAAAGTATTGTATTTCATTAAAATACAATTTGATATCGGCATTTCATTGGATACATACTGAGGTCCGCAAATTCCCAAACTCTTTTTTTAGAAAGAGTTCTGTGTAAGTGGGAGGGACAGAAAGAAAGGAAAACTAACATAAGATATAAAAAATACAAACAAACGAAAGGTTGAATATCAAATTTGAATAAGTTCAAGCATGGCAGGTGAAGATTTTCAAAAACATTCTCCTTTATCAGACTACCTTTAGGTTGAACATTTCCATTAAGCTACATTTTTTAGAAAAATCTAATTATTTCGATTAAAATATCACATATTTAAGATATTTTCATGAGTAATAAAATGTATATTTTGAATTTCCTGTGAATGGTATAAGTTCTTTTCATTCTCATTTAATTTTATACAATTTTGCACAACTGGGAAATCGTGGAAATAAGTTGCTTCACAAAATATATGGAGCTCGTGGAAGATAAAGTTTATCAATCTTTTTGTTGCGTAATTTTTCGAAATAGTTGTATTGCATATTTATAAATATGCAATTTGAATCGTAAGTTTTTTCCAGAGTAAGTTTGCCAGTACTGTGCACAATATTTATCAAGAAGTTGGATATTATAGTTGAGTACCCCGGAAGAAGTTCTGAGCAAATAAGAACAATCAAATAAAGCTATTGATTTTCATAAAAGAGCACCAGAATAATTCACCAGATTTCTGGAAAAGGGTGATTTTTTAAACGAAAGTAAGTTTAACATTTTTGATTCCAATAGAAGATGGTGTAGCGAAAGAAGAATACGGAAATGGACCCAAAACATCTAGTGCCACAGTAAAACATGGAGGCGGTTCACTGATGGTCTGCAAATGCATGAGCGCTTCAGGTGCGGTTTGATTGCACTTTATCGATGGAATGATGGATCATAAAATGTATATGACCATTTTTAAGTTTCTTAAAATTGTTCGTGCTGCGTCCTTAGGAGATGCTGGGATTAAACACGAACATTTTTATCCAACTTTTCGGTTTTTGAGTCATGTAGTTCACACACGTGCGCGCAAACAAACACTACACCATCAAAACTGCATTATTCGTTTTCAGGGACCTCGAAGATGTATTTTGGTGAAATTAGGATATCAAACTCTGCGATGGAATACAACACTTCTACATACGTATGAGTATGATCAGGGAATGGGCGGACAAAAAATATGTTAATTCTCTAAAAAATGAGCAAAATTGTATTCCCGTATGTGCGGGCGTCAACTATTGTTTCGAAAAAATATTGGCACTATAACTCAGAACCTAATATTGTTCATGAAGTACCTACCCCTTCATGACGAAAAAATTGGTGTCTGGTGCGCCATTAGTGAAGAAAGGTTTCTCAAAGCTCCAATAAGTGAGCCCTAGAACACTTAGAATTATTAATTAATCAGATAAGATTGGTTCATTTTTCATTACATAATGTAGCAGGTTTCGTTTCGCTATAGTTATTACTCATTGATGTCCTCCCTCAATTTTAGCATGCGGAAGATGCCAATACTTTCTTTAATCAATAACCTTATTTGTTTATTATTTGCATTAATTTTACATGTGCGCTGCAAATTTGTGATTTAAAATCCATAATCAGCTTAACTACAAAGAAATCTTTGGTCTTGAGTAATTTGCTACGGCTGAAGTGGAGCATATACAGGTGCATATTTATGCAATTCTCGAAGATAGAATGAATAATCAATAGCTGAATCAACAATGAGTCATTTTCTTGTTATGTACATATTTGCACAGCTTTGTATCATATACTGGCAGTTTACTAAGATGAAAATAGTGAAAGTTAGACAATAAAACAGGTGCGATGAGGTTTTAAAATATGCTATTTCATTTTAAAGTGCGAAGAGGGTCTTCCCCTGGAAACATTGCCGAGTTCGCACCCTCAGCAAAGTCATTCTGCTCGCAGTGAAAAAAAAAAATGTCAAAATCGCCCTGAAAATAATTCCTTTGTTTTATCAGTAGTACGCGGTGAGAATGTTTCACCGACTGTGCTTTGTTTCATGAAAGTAACGGAATCGAGTGTGGGTTGGAACAGCTGGCGTTATGCGCCATTACTCATGCTAGTTTGTGGTTGAAGGGCCATCTGCATGGATGCGGGTTTGTGGCCGTCCCATCGACTGTCTTTGGTTTTAACAGCGCCGTATGCACTGTTCTGAGCACAAATACTGGAACAGAGCGATTCCACAAACAGATTTGTATAACTTCGCAGAAAGCAAGTAGTGAGAACTGGCAATGTGTGAATAATGATTCAGATATTAGTACAATATTTAATTTTTATTAATGAGTGTTTAAAAATATCTTATTTGAAATTGATGTAAGAATTGGAATATGAGCATTGCAAAGAATTCATATTTTGTAGTGTGCTGTTTTCTTGCGTTAAGTGCAAGTATTTAGGAAATTAAACGGGTTTAGTTCTGACAATGGATTGATATTGTGTAATTCTTGCAAAAAATGACTTTCAGATGTGCTTTCGATCTTAGGATCTTACGCGGTGGTAACTCACATGACTTAATTTATTTTTATAAGTATTTAAGAAGTCTGGCGTTCTTCTATCGTTCGTCTACCACCTAGGCGGCCCAGGTTCGATCCCAGGGAATGCATGTGGTATTTGTGGTGGACGAAGCGGCGTCTAGGCAGGTTTTCTCCGGGTTCTCCGGTTTTTTCAGCCACTCATTCCACCAATTGCTCCATCATCACCTTTCCAATAATCGATTTCGCCTGCATTTCGAATCCTCTTCCTCTCTCTCATTCTTGGTGCTTGGCTGACCACCCGCTTCCAGGTCTTCACTCTGTCCGGTCCATAGGTTCCGCTGCTCCCCGACAGGCGTCTGGCCCTAAGCTTTTAAGTCCTAGGGGGCGTAAGTCGTACATAAGGGGATGGTAATCCGCTAAAGAGGGAAAGTTGAATGAGTCTGCGGTTTGGGGATGATGGTGATGTGTTTCAAGTAATGGATAGTAAATTACGAACAACTAATGATGTATGCTTAAGCCTGGTGCACAATTACTCTGGAACAGGAACAGGAACCAGAAGATGAATATGTCATGCCCAATCTTTGAGAACCAGAACGGGATGTACTCCTATGGCAGACACAAAATTGCATGGCAGCTGATACCTGACCATTACTATTCTTTCTTGATGTGCAAATAACACCCCAAGGTGTAGCAAGTCTCTGATTGGATGTTGTTGAGCCACCCGCCATTAAATTTTCTCAACCATAACTTCAACTGGACAATTGAAATGAAACGTCAGTTTCTAAGATTATAATCTTATAATTATTCAAATTATTGTTCACAATAAATTAGTAACCGGAACAAAACGAGAAAGCAGAAGACTTTAGCGTTTTGGGCTCTAATTCACAACGAACTAAAGATGGAAATGTGGCATGTAGATTATTATATTAATAAGATAGAAAATATATATAATCATTCGGATGTAATTTGGTTAGAACCGATCAACGAGATTTATTTTGTCTGAATATGTTTGCCAGCTTTGAAATTCGATAGGTAAGCTTGTTAAAAAAATTACCATTTGTATCGGTGAGAGGAAACAGTGTACCTACCGGTAGTCTTCCCAGTTTTTATTTTTCCAAGAGATCTCTAGCTGCTGATATTGGTGGATCTTCTTGAGTATTTTCCACACTAAACGTACGATTGTTATGTTTATGATCGGGAACGAGAAACCTTAAGGATTACGAACCTTCGCGTTTGCGTTCCCAGGCGTACTCGACCATACGCGCTTGCATTTAACGAGTGTTTCAAGCTTTTCCGCTATTTTAGTTTCAATTTACGTTCTCGGGCAATCGTGCAGCGGACTTCAGCATCGTTGTTCTGTCGGTGGTGGTCTTGATGGAACGGGGGGGGGGGGGGGGAGGGGGGGGGGTGGCGCTGTTTCCTAAGCTCAATTTCTGCAAACATGGTGATACGCACTTGGATTGAAACCTACCTATATTACCATCTACAAATAAAAGGTTTCCAACACAATAGAAGCCATACAACCCCCTACACTGTTACTCTCCCCATCCCCATGTTTCCGATATCTATTACGTGCTTGGACTCCCATTCGTAGTAGTCTTTCTCTACATGTGCATCCGTCCTTCATTTCGAGATTGCTCTCATTTGATCGAAACACTTCTCTCAGAACTCCACGTCTTTAGTTATATATTAATTTGCAAATGCTTCTTCTAATTAATCTTGCTTACCAACAGATTTATTCCGGAATTGTTGGTAATTTTGAGTATTTGTTGTATCATAGTATCTTTTTAAATGTATGTATTTTCACGCTGACTTAGATCATAACTGATTTATTGGTTCGCGTGAAGTAATCAAGCTCTATCGGAAATGCACATTGAAGCACTTATTTATTTTGCTACACGTCAGGATCGTGTCGATGCAACGATTTTGAAGCCGAATTAGGTCAGACGTTGATAATACAGTTTGAAGCTGAGGTGCTTCACGCCGCCTAATAATGCCTCAAAGTCCCTTGATTCAGTCCTTTGCCGCCAATAAAGCTATGAGATTTCTCTCCCTGTGTATACGTGGATTTTGTTTAGAAAAGATCACACTAATTCTGATAATAACTTCTTTTAATAGAAGTTTCAATCTTTTCACTATTTGCACTGAGACGTTGCTGACCAATGCACGTCGATTATAAAACAATTCGCCAGCCAAACAAAACGGTGCTCACATTTACACACATAAATATAATCTTCACTCTGGTATTCCCAATTTGGGGCCGTTGGTTTTTGTACTTCACGTACTCGAACGCCTCAAGGGAGGATAATGTTTGCATATCGACTAGCCAGCTAGAAGTGTCCACTTACTCTGAACTAAAACGACTACCAAAACTATATTCAGCTTTTTAAGTTCGAGGCTACCTCCTTTTTGAGTTCGTTTTCTCTGTTTATTTTTTATTGAAAATTATTTCTCTATTTTTAAATTCCTTTAAATTATTAATTTTATGTGTCTATAATTTCGGTACCAACATGAACATGTACTTAGTGATTTCAAAATCAGTCTGTCGTAGGCTGTTGCTTAAATCCGTCGTTTCGCGAAGGTCCTAAGGAGATGCTTAAATGGCAAATAGTGTCTTAATTTTATACATAATCTGACGGGGCCTCTAAAAACCGACGGATAGCGAAAGGTTAGGTTAGATTAATTTAGTTCTGGTTGGAGTTACACTGTATGTCTAGCATATTGTGCATTTCATGGAGAACCATGGCATATGCGGCTATTCATAATATACCTAGGATCTTCGCGAAATGTCGGATTTCAGCAAAGTTTATGCCAAGACCATAACATAATAGGTTGCTCCGAGCACGTGTTGCTTGTTACGGCCTACATTCACATTGTCAGGTCAGTAGAGGCAGCACACTAATAAGCGGACTAAGATGAAACAGTTAATATGAACTGTCAAATTGCGTGGAAAGCGACTTACAAACAGTGCGGTCGAATCAACACCACACAGGTGCACGAATTACATGCTGTAGGCCTGACAAGAAAACGCCTGAGGGATGTTCTGCTCCCTGGAGGGAAAAGGGGCAATAGTAGCATATGACAGCTCACGAGGAATGTGTTTGGCATAAACAGGTCTAGCGCGATCGCTCAACGTTGGTATCACAGCATTGCTAGCACAAGAGTTTTCCAAGAGGCCTAAGTCTGGTTCATATGTTGAAAGTCTGGCTGTAATGTTTCTCGGAAAACGGTACTGGCGATGTCAAACACCCTTGACAGCGCATTCTCGTGAGAGGAGCAGCGAAGGCTGAAGCGCATAGCGGCTTTCCAACTGGTTCATCACCTACAATTTCATGAAAAACCGCATTGGCTTCGTGGCAACTTACAACTTAGAGGATTGTTATGAAACACTTGCCACACTTTTCAGATGCGTTCTTACGAATGTAGGTTTAAAATAAGAAAAGCTGACTCAGCCTATTTTCTTCTTTATGTAATGATGCATGCTGACATAGCTGTTAGGCTCTGAACCGAAAGTTAAAGAACCTTTATTATTTTCAGAGTTGCTTAATGTGACGTAACTGTCTTTGGTGATTACACTCCCATGCGTGTTTAATGAAATAAAATTTTAATTATTTGATATTCACCTTTATGGTGAATTTGTGACATCGCTGAGTGGTTTTCAGTTTTTGTTTACCTTGAAAGTTAAATCCCAAGTACATAACTAAATCGTCTAACGACTCTGACCTCATTTGCTACCCATTTCTTTTATTGCCGTTACATTTGGTGGAAGGGGGGAGGGTGTCGAGCGTAGGGAGGGACGCAGAATATCTGAAGTTTCTGCTTAAAGTTAATGAAGCCTTTTCGTAATGCGGCTTGTATTCAAATACTTCTACTGTAAAATTAAAATTGTTTTAACATAATTGTAAAACGTATTTTTATGTAAAAGCGTTAAGCTACTCGAAACTCAAAATCAATTTTAAATGTTCTGCCGCATTGTTTATTCATATGTAAAGTCACAATTCTTAGTCACCTTACCGTGTGCATGGGACTGTTTCGTTCAGTGCTGATGGCTTGCCTCTCGGCCTGGGCGAACACACCCACGTTATAACCGACACTCTTACACACGATGCGCTACTAAAAGTGGTGACTTTATTTATATACATGCTCTTTTAAATAAATTATTAAACTATTATTTTATGCAAAAAAGAAAAAAAAAACTAGCAACTGTTGTATTGTTGTTTGTTGATTTTAATGGGTAGAATGTTGTACTAGCTTTGAGCTATATAATCTGGTGTAAGTTACATCATTTGATGTCTTACATCTTGTTGCTTATAGGTGGATATCAGACTTTCATTGTAATTATTAAGGTTGATTATATTTATCTTTAAGCCTCTATAAACGCTAGACTATGCACCAAAATAAAATAAATCATGTGATTTTTAAAGAAGAAAACATCGCTAATAAACAGCCTATAAAAACAAAAATACAGTTTTAACCAGATTGAAAACTTAATATACCAACCTAAATTATAGCCAACATTTATATAATGCTCTGGTAATAGATTTAAATTGTTTCTTCGCTTTTTATTTTGTATTAATACTTAAATATGGAGCACACTGTCATTTAATGGGGCATTAAAACGCTTTAAAATGATGAAAGTAAAGGAAACATACGATAATAGCATGAAGATTTAATATCTTTTAAAAATGCTCATTCTTTTAATGCGCGCGCTCTTTGTATTTATGGAGGGGCGATTTGGTATGGGTGCTAGAGAAAATAAGAGCATCAAGCTGACATTGCTAGTCAAGAAAAAGTCGCCAATGTCTTTGTAAAACCAGCATCCTCTTAAAAATAACGCTAAATATGCACAAAATAAATGGTAAATATTAAGTAATGGTTCTAAAAGTACTTAAAAGTTCTGGAACACTACAATTACGTCTAATCGAGATCCTAACGATAATTCTTTCTGCTTTCGTACAGTAACTGTTGTAAAGCAACATTTTAGAGTTGGAGTTGTGCTTGTTGTATAACTATGTCCACATGGAAATTGTTTTTAAATTTTTTGTTTAGCGACGCTGTCAATTGTCAGGATCACATCAGCGTCGCCAGTGTGTCGAAATTTCGTCCCGCATGAGTTCTTTTACATGCCAGTAAATTTACTTATATGGAGCTGGGGTTAAACACTTAAAAACCATCCGTATGGGCTGGATTTGAACCCGCGACCTTGGAATCACTAGACCAGCGTCTAGCCAACTGAGTCACCCAGACCGATATGTCCACATGGAGTTGACTTTAATGGTAAATTGACAGAACGAAATCTTTTGAATGAACATGACTAAGAATATTACAAATGTTGGCAATGACGAAGTAAAATTCACTTCCTGGTCATACAAATAACCTTACTTTCAATCGTTTAAGTTTGTTTCTTTAAATGGTAAGATTTGCAAGAGTTTCAAATTAAGAGAAAATTTAATATTAATTGCGTGCTTGCCATTAAGAAACCTATGCCAGGCTCATTGTGTTATCATATACCGTACGAACAGATCACAGCTCAAATTTCGCCAGGACCTCCTGTTTTACTGAGGTTTTAATCGGTTTTTTCGAGGGCATATCATAAATTAGTCCTGGAACTTTTCCTTCCCAAAATTTTCTTTCCCAATAATCATCATCAAATAGGGGTGCTAATACAAATAATATTAAATACATCTTTCTTGATATTATCGTAAGTATAAAAAGGTATATTACTCTATTACATCCGTATTACAGGGATCGGCACATCTGACATGACACCGACAGTGGCGAGCAATATATTGCACAGTTTCAACTCTCCCTCACTCAACACGTGTTCAAACGAAAACAAGCAGAGGTGGGTACCATTCTTTCGAAACCACGAAAACGCAAAGGAACCTTCCCATTCCAAGAGGAAAGGGAAGTATAATATTTTTGCTGCCCTAAGGATGAAAATGTGAAATGTTTTGTTTGAAAGTTTTGATTGGTGTTCACGAGTCAATCATTAAATGACATTACGAACGCTGTCTTTACGAACGTAGTCTTTGGACTACAAACAAATCACATGCACGAAATCTTAAGGTGTTCTGAAATGTTATAAAACCAATCTTTATCCGTAAATCTAGCAATAAAGTTTAAATATTCAATGAAGCTTTATAGTCTAGTGAAGAAGTGGATTAAATTGTACCTACACTAAATTTATAAAACCTTAAAGGTCGTTGTGTAAAATCACAGTTACAAATAGAGTTGCGAATTTGCAAACACAATTTTGAAATCACAATTACAAAACAAGGTTGGTTTTTTTATGTAGAGAACTTGATATGACAACATTTCCGTCTCTCCCTTCATTTGCTGCGCATATTAGTGCTATATGTGAGCATGTACTTGTGTGAACAATTTTGTTCTAAACTGGATATTGTAAAATCTAAAAGCAGATCGCGATTGACAGATGAAGACCTGTGTGCTCTGTTGTACGTCAGTACTTAAGAATTAACGTTGCAGGTGTGCCAAACTGTAACACTCCCGATGAAATAAAGAATTCAAGCTTTAATAGGGTATTCCCTGAAGGTTTTGGTCTGAGCTAGCTAGATGGTATATGTCCCTTATATGGAGGGGAGGGGGATGAGGATGCAAAGAGCTTTCCTCAAATTATGTCTAAACTTTGTCCTGTCTTTTGATATTTTTGAGGGTTAGGACGAGGCAGTTGAATCTTATTCCCTATGTCATTGGAGCAAATTTTAAGTCCAAACAATTGTATTGCCGTATTCAGTGTTAGGGATTGGGTATTTTTCAACTCCATAATTGCTTTTGTTGCTGCTACCACTCTGTATTCTATGCGTGTGGTGAATGTGATTCCGGTGGTTTGCAAAGTGATGCCCAGCTATTGGAATGAATAAATGAATTCCGGGTTTTGCTTTCCACTCTCCACTTTGTCATCCTTCGATAGAGGACCTCCCTTTATTACGTAATTTCATCACTTTGCTGTTCGGCTGCTGAGTCGGTTAAACATAGATATAAAGCATAATATTTGAAGAATTAAATGAGAATAAAAACTGAAAGGAAGCATATGCGACGCATATAGTTAAAGAACTAGTAAAATGTGCGTACAATTATTTCTCAACATAGCTTGCATATACAGGATGGAAGGGAAGTCGTAACATTCCTTCTAATATGTGCGTCATAGAGACATTACAAACAAAAAAGTCTGATGGCAGTTTGTTCTTTGAACAGCCGATTTCGAAAAAATAAATGGTTTTTGTTCCAAATTGGATGCGTAATTCCACAAGAATGTAGGAGGATAAGTTGCGTAGAGTAACTTATTTCTGACATAGCTTCAGTAGTAATTATGAGACATCACACAGCGTTTCGAAATAATTTATCATTTAAAAGACGTGAAGGAATACTCCAAACGACCTTTCCAAACGCGAGGTATGTCGACAACGTTGCGTTGAGGTTGGTCAGGGACTTAACCTGATTTCCGAATGTAAACAGGTCGCCCACTTTCACTTTCGACCTAATGTTTTGGCAGGTAACGGTTGTGATTGGCCTAGTTCGTACAGCAAACATAGAAGGAGACGCGTGTTAGCAGTAGTGTTTGTTTGTGTACTGAATCAGTGAAAGTGACAATCGGTAGTGCCGGCAGCTTGTTTTCGACAAAACGATCTCCGTAGGAAATGGCCAGAGACAAAAACGTAATTCACAAAATGTTCCAAATATCGAGATCGATCAATGTAATGACTTCCCTTCTACGCTGTATATATAAATAAGCAAATAAGTAAATAAATATGTACATAAATAAATCAATAAATTAATAACAGCAGCTTCCGTATCCAAAACCGTATCTTCTTGAAAGTGATTATTAGTGTAAGCATTCTTTCTGATTGATTCATTGTGTTTTCTCTACTATGTTTATAACTGTTGATGTGTTGTAATGACACTACCTGCACCACCATCGTTTATTGTATGTACATAATACATAATCTAAAATTTATTCATATAGGAGCATGTTTTTCTATCTACTTACTGTTAATCATGATGCACGTTGGCAGACAAGTTTTCAAAATACATATTTTGTAGTCGGTGCACCAGAGCATACGGGGAACTGATAAGACAATCAGCTGCTTTGTATATACATGCTTTGATATCGCATGCACTTAGCAAATTTCAGAAAAAAACAAAATGACGACACTGAGAATATATTGCTTTAAATACTGAAAACCAAACATAGGGCAGCTATTATATAATTTAAAAGTTGCTAATGATACGAAAAAAATCATTTGACAAAATTGTACCTATACTCCAAAGAGTTTAGTGTTCGTCTGCCTCCCATGGCTTCTCAGCTGTATAAAAAATCAATAGGAAGCAGGAATTAGCAGACCACGGAACAAATCCAATTTACACATTTCAGTTGACGTACAAACATCTTAAGCATACAATAGTTTAATTAAAACTGTTAGTGATTGTTGAGAAAATCAAAAGCATGTTTCCCATGTTAAGGATAATTTGAATTTGGACAGTTGACTGAAAATCTTCTAACACACTTAAATGGTGTTCATATTCATAAACCTTTTCGTTTTTGAGTTATACTTATTCATTGTGAAGAGATACTGCGACGAAGCGGCTCAATAATCATAATCATTCAAAACCTAACTCCGCGGGTTGGTATCCCAGAGACTGAAATCAAATGTGCCTGTGGTAAAGGACGGGGAGGGCACACAGTAAACTAACCGGTGTAATGGTACGCTTGGGTGCTGACGGGGTTACATTTGGCTGCACTTGCGTGTATTTTACTTCTTATTTAATTTTTTATATTAAAATAGCTGTAAGTACCTATTGTCTTTTATTAGTGAAGGTGAATATAACAGGAAATCATTTAAAAGGGGGAAAACAAAACTTATATCAGATATGCTACTCCAGGCTATAGGGGTATAAAGAGGACACATTTAAAGGTGTTAACTATTTTGTGAAATAGTACGCAACCTATATGTGGACACAATTTGCAACAATTTCCAGCTGAAGTTCTTTTTCTTAAAGTTTTGTAATGTAATTTTCTATTCTTAAATTATGCTCCGTGCGATAAGCAAAACTAATAAAATTATTTCTTATCGATACCATGTATGTGTGTGCACTAAAACAAATTTTGGAGAGTTTAAGGCTCTTCTCTTCAAATGCAGGGCTATAAAGATTCTGGCCATTTCAAAACATAAATGAATAAACACTAGTTTTTCAGCCATATTGTCATGACAACTTATATTAATATAGATACTTATTTAGCGGCGGTAAGATTGTCAGCTAGTTATACACTCCTGGACATTTGAAGGAAAGTCACCGTTGAAGTTTTGACCTTTAAACATTATCATTTAAATTATCACTTTTCCTTTCTTTCCTCTTTTCCTTTCTTACACGCTTTCTTTTCTTTCTTCATTTCCTTTCTTTCCCTCATTTGTCTCATTCTCTTTTTCTATCTTTCTCTCCCATTTTCTCTCTTTCTCATCCTTTCTCTCTTTCTCCCCCTTTCTCTTTCTCTCCTTTTCTCTTCTTCTCCCCTTTTCTCCCTCTTTCTCCCCTTCTCTCTCTCTCTTTCTCCCCTTCTCTCTCTCTTTCTCCCCTTCTCTCTCTCTTTCTCTCTTTTTCTCTCTCTCTTTCTCCCCTTTTCTCTCTCTCTTTCTCCCCTTTTCTCTCTCTTTCTCCCCTTTTCTCTCTAATTCTCCCATTTTCTCTCTCTTTCTCCCCTTTTCTCTCTCTCTTACTCCCCTTTTCTCTCTCTTTTTCTCCCATTTTCTCTCTCTCTTTCACCCCTTTTCTCTCTCTTTCTCCCCTTCTCTCTCTCTTTCTCCCTTTTCTCTCTCTCTTTCTCCCCTTTTCTCTCTCTCTTTCTCCCCTTTTCTCTCTCTCTTTCTCCCCTTTTCTCTCTCTCTTTCTCCCCTTTTCTCTCTCTTTCTCCCCTTTTCTCTCTCTCTTTCTCCCATTTTCTCTCTCTTTCTCCCCTTTTCTCTCTCTTTCTCCCCTTTTCTCTCTCTTTCTCCCCTTTTCTCTCTCTTTCTCCCCTTTTCTCTCTCTTTCTCCCCTTTTCTCTCTCTTTCTCCCCTTTTCTCTCTCTCTTTCACCCCTTTTCTCTCTCTTTCTCCCCTTTTCTCTCTCTTTCTCCCCTTTTCTCTCTCTCTTTCTCCCCTTTTCTCTCTCTCTCTTTCTCCCCTTTTCTCTCTCTCTCTCTCTTTCTCCCCTTTTCTCTCTCTCTTTCTCCCCTGTTCTCTCTCTTTCTCCCCTTTTCTCTCTCTTTCTCCCCTTTTCTCTCTCTTTCTCCCCTTTTCTCTCTCTTTCTCCCCTTTTCTCTCTAGCTTTCTCCCCTTTTCTCTCTAGCTTTTTCCCCTTTTCTCTCTAGCTTTCTCCCCTTTTCTCCCTAGCTTTCTCCCCTTTTCTCCCTAGCTTTCTCCCCTTTTCTCCCTAGCTTTCTTTCTCTTTTTTCTTTCGTTTTCTTTCGCTATTTCTTTCTAATTGTTCATGAGTTTGCTTAAGTCAAACTATTTATAGGCGTAAGCAGTTCGTCAGTAAGCTTGCTGAAAAGGAAGTAAACATTTAGAATGCTGTCTCTAATGCACCTCGAAATAAAACGAGGTTCAAATATGCTGATACACTTAAATCTTTCTTGATAAAGGTGTTAACGAGTAGGTTAATTGATTTGGCCTGTTCTTTCGAGTGCTCAGCCGGAAGTGTTAGGCTTATGAAGCAGAACAGAAAATGAACCTCCATGTGGTAGGTTGAGCGAGTTGCCCTTCTGTCAGCTGTGTAACGAGCCGCGAAGAAAAACTTTACAGAGACCATACAAGTAAGCACAAGCGGTTAGCACTTAAAAAGATAATTGTGTGTTCTTAAGTGAGAGGGTAAGTAGTCAAAAATGTATAGTTATGTGCTGTTTATCTATATCTATATCAATACCGGATTATCACCTCTTTGTCGTGGTATTATACGAGGCTTTGGTAGGTCACCTCCTCCTTGCGGTTCCGCCAACCTAAACATTTTCTTAAGTTTCAGAACATTTGAGGTATCCATGCGCGGTAAAAACAATTAGCGGGCCATTCAAAAGTGGCACACAAAATATTTGGCGAATACTCTAGTGAAGATATTGTATTTTAGAGGCGAAGGCGAACAACTGTAATTCTAAATAGAGCAGGTGTACCTTTAATGAATAGCCTACTGATACAAGTTCATTCATTCATATTCACCGTAGTCTAACTCCTCTGTATGCTTTTGATTTTTCTTCCACTTGAAAAGTCCAATTCGTAGTGATGGACTTGGGGCTATAAACACCCAATTTCATTTCATAAGTTATTAAAATATTAAAAAGGATTTACAAAGCCCTTGTGCTAGAATAACACATTGGAGTTACAGAAGATGCTCACGAAAAAGGCCTTGACTTTCAATTGAGAATGTGCACTCAGCCTCGTGAGGTCCCTGAGGCGACAGGAATTGGTTACGAAGATCGTATTTACTGGCTGGGAGATACCCGTGGCGCTAACCACATTCCACCCTCCAATACTGCATCCCAATCATGACGCCCGTTTTAGGTAAAGGTAGACTACGTAGCGGTAGGGTAGTAGACCTTGTCCGTTGCGCCACGAAGATTAGTTTTAGCTGAGAATGCTATAAAGCAGAAAATAGTTATTATTCCATGGAATATGCATGCAAAATAAGACAAATGCCACGAATATTTCATTCGATCATACGAAAAACGATCAGTTCACTGTCCCGCACAACATATTAGGCGTTGTTGGTGTTTTCTTGGAACACCCAGTATATATAAGTCAATGGTCAGCAAAACAAGACAAAATGGAATCTGTTTATAATGCTACGATACACATAGCATACCAATGCCAAAATATTTTAATAACTCTCACGTAAAATAGTTTTGCTTTATTTCCTTTGCACTTAATGATGTAATCAACTGCTTTAGCCGGACATACTAAATAGTTATTGTATAAAGACAGAAAATTGCTAACATTAGACATCAGTGAACCAATATTTTTTTTAATTAGCAATGAAGAAGATTGCTTTTCTAACTGTACGTACGTCTTTTCCAGAGAGGTTAACTTGGTGGCCTGGAAATTTACTAGCTGCACTATTTCGTTGTATATGTTAAGGGTTTCCGCATTATGTGAAAACTATGTGCTGCCCAGCTTGTTTACATTAAATAAACATATGGCAAAAGGGAAGGTACAGATGTTTAAAAATTCACTACTGTAATTATCTAACAAATTACTCGACCATTCCGATCGATGATTGTTCCAAAGCCAAGGGTATTTATAGGCTAAGCAGAACCTACAGAACTTAGAATACTGTCGCGAGAAGGTTAAGAAAGGCACACTACCTATGTTGCATATTCCTTTGTGTGAATGTCAGGTTTTTCCCCCATACTTTATAGTTATAGTTGGGTCTGTACAAAATTGTAATAATTGTAATAGAGACCTAAAGGGTAGGATACACCTTAAAATTGGTAGACATATTACACAATCATTTCATAAAAATGGCAGGAGGCAAATGAAATGAATTGCTTCGCCATTCGTAAAAAAAAAAAAAAAAAAAAAAAAAAATGCAAGGTCGGGCAACCAGTTAGTGGTATTAAATGTATAAGTTTGCCTCTTTGTCCTTAAGCGTCATACCTGTAGAGATCTAGGCAGACACAGACAGACAGACAGACAGACACACACACACACACACACACACACACACACACACACACACACACACACACACACACACACACACACACACACACACAACCTTTTCCTAAAAATGCTTTTTTTGGATTCAGGTGGCCTCAAAACATTTCCGGTGAAATCTCGACATGGAATTTTTGGGAGGAATACATTTCCTCTATTTACCATACGTAGGGAAAAAGGTAAAAAGAGATCTTCGACAAAATCCTTGAAGAAATCACATTTAGATGCAGGAATCAAGGCAATAGTGAAACTGAATGTCCTTCGTGATTACGGCGCTAATCTGAACCTTGCAGCTTCTGCTGCAATTTTTCCTCATACTGAAGAATGCTCTTACACTTCTGGGTTGCAAATTATGGTGCAATAAGTGAGATCACAAATGTTGCTCTCTCTCAACGACTAAGTTGAGAAGTAGTGTGCCCTTGGTTTAGCATGGTCAAACTTCATGATACAGCAGTAGACGTCATATTTCTTCAAATACTCCTAGACTCTAGAGGTCTGTGCATTTCCCCCGAGGTGGAAACCATGTAGACGAGATGATCTGCGTGAAGGCGCTGGGCGATTAGAATAAAGACATAGTTCAACAGTGCCAACCCTGGGCACTTTGGTATTTACACTTCCCTGCTGGTTAAAACAACCTCCTCTAATTATTTCTATGGCGCGTTTAACATGTTACCTACGGTTACCAGCTTATTTTACGAAAATGTAGGACACAATGGTAAAAAATCAGTGTTGCATTCACATGACTTTCTCTTCTCTTATACTAACCATTGTTACAAACTCTTATTCTTCTATCATCTTCATATTAGTTGAGATAAACATTATCTTATTGCTTATTTCCTTGTAGGTGCAAGGAAAATATGGGAATACAGCAGGCTCTGAGTGATAATCAAATGCTTTAGAGCTGGTCGCTGTATGATGGCTTTGAAATTCCGTTCTCTTTGCACGGCTAAATATCAATGAACTGAATAACGACTTCCATTTGAGAAAATATTAACTATTGCAAAAACTCACACAAATAACGAGGAATATCTCCGAAATGATTCACACCACAGAAAGATTCATTTGGACATAAATTGTGTGTTTAAACGAGATCTACATTTTTTGTATAGTAAGATTTTGTCTATCTCTTACGCTTTACCGGTTATGCGAAAGTTATCAAAAGTAAACAGGACTACGTGGGCTATAGCGAGAACATTCAGAATATACATTTCATTTCCCATAAAATACCTTAAACATGTGGCATTTTAATCAAAATCTTTAGCCATTTTCAAGAAAATAAAAATTTTCGGAAAAATTTCCTTGTAAAGTGTAGTTTAGGGTGGAGTAATTTTCTTCGGAGTCTTCGTGTCGCACTCTAGAAAGATATTAAACTTAAATACCAACTTTATTATTAATCTACTTTTCGTTGAGTTACGCTGTTCACACATACACACATGCACACGCGCGCGCGCGCGCGCGCGCACACACACACACACACACACACACACACAGAGACAGACGCGCGCGTCCTTTATTTTCAAAGCTGCTTTTTTGGATTCAGGGGGCCTCGAAACATTTGTAGGGATAGTTAGTACAAGAGTAGAGAATGTCATGTGAGTGGAACACCTCAGATTTTTCCTAATGCCCTACTTGTCGACGGGCCCTTAAATACCACTACCACAACTCTTTTCATTATTCTCTGTTGACTTGACTTGGTAGCAAACAGACCTGAGAAAGCAGTCAAATGACTCACACTGTAAATTATTATTATTATTATTATTATTATTATTATTATTATTATTATTATTATTATTATTATTATTATTATTATTATTATTATTATTATTATTATTATTATTATTATTATTATTATTATTATTATTATTATTATTATTATTATTATTATTATTATTATTATTATTATTATTATTATTATTATTATTATTATTATTATTATTATTATTATTATTATTATTATTATTATTATTATTATTATTATTATTATTATTATTAGTTGTTGTTGTTGTTGTTGTTCCTGCTGCTGTTATTATAATGCACAAGATGTTCATTGTTATAACCTTGTGCTAGAAAAAGTCTACAGAAGGAGCGTTTTCCAACTATCTTTGACCGTTGACGTGTTGTTTACATTCATACAATGTGAATATGAGATGGACAAACAGAAATATAGGTACGTTGCAGTCTTTTTACCGTAACTCAGTGCTTTGACGTAAATCCAACTAAAATGTGCAAATCATTTACGTTCGTATTCTTGTTCATTACTATTCATTCATTCCGTCGATAACAAGACAGGCAATATTTCAAGATAAAGTTTGTATTTTCCAAAAAACTATGAGAGATAAGGAGGGGAAAATATATTTGGATTTTTAAAAGTGTTTTGCTTATTAAAATTCATAAATTGTGTTTATGGTGATGACATTGTTACAGAGGACAGCAACGACAATATTTCTTTCGAGTGCAACATTAAAAAAATACCCTCTGACATATATTTTTAGACAACTGGTACTGAAAATAGGGGTTTTAATACTAGCCACTCGTACTAAAAATTGAAGATTATCATACAACACATTTTTATAGCACTCTACTGTTACCACCCATGTTTCTTGAGATGGAAATTATGGATATTAAGCCGAGGCCTTGTATCGATTAATGTAATGAATGATTAGGAAATGGATTCCGCAGTAGCATAAACAATTTACAGGCAGCGGAGAAGATAACTTTGGAATTGTTACAAAAAAAGCGGAGGAAATGGTATGATATTGCACATATTTCTTTAGTAGTGTGAGGTACAAACTTGTACGTTTATATTTTGTATTCATAATATAAGCATGAGAAAGCCCGAACGGGTGTGTGTGTGTGTGTGTGGGGGGGGGGGGGGGGGGGGTAAGTGTGTGGGCGCGCGTACGCACACGCGCGCGCTGGGTGGAACCACGGGTAGAAGCCGTTGGTATAGTAAAATAAAGAAATATGAGAAAGATTGCAGCATTTGAAGCTTTTAGTAGTAGTAGTATTTCATTTGTAAAGCATAGCCTTGCAGAATTAGTAAACATATCTTCAAGATGTTCTTCATAATCTATAAATATTAATTCAACAGGTTTTCTATCACTGTTGTATGGGCATTTTCGTGGCTTACTCCACAGTGCTACAATAGTCGAACACTTTCACCACTGCAGCATTTCGGAAAATGGGTGCATTATGCATAGAAGTTATTCTGATGTATATTTTTACGTTTGCTCAGAAGTGAATCCCACCTTTAGGTAACAAAATCATGCTTTCACTTCGTACATTAAATATTAAAACAACTGAAAACTTTTAAAATTCTGAGTGTCTTGGAAGAAAATTCCATGTATCACTGGTTGTTGCTTTTCCTGTTTTGGAAACTTTAAGTGCTACATAAAATTAAGCTTCAAAAGGAATGGAATGGATTGCGAAACGATCGTAGCAAACGAAACGCAGGGTAATAATTTGAATTTTAGCATAGCCTGAGAAAGAATACTATGGTTCATTTGTCATTAAGTTAAGGGTGGAGGTGCTTGAAAAATGGCAAATTTCTATTTTATTTGAGCTAGAAGCTTCGTTTTCGGCTCAAAAAGTACTTATAAAATTATTAAAGTTTAATCCTTTTTGAATTAATAGTGTTTGTGTTATTAATACTTTTAAACCTATCCTTTTCAAAACCCGTCTCTTCTAATTACATTTGGATAAAATCATTTTAAAGAATACTGCTGCACTACTTACTTGTATGTAAAATTTTAAAGTATTCAAGTTTTTAATATTTGACCCCTTAGATAAGTAAAAATAATTAATGCACTAAATATTACAGTGTGAAGTTTTTAAGAATTGTGTAGGATACTTCGTGTTTATTTTAAGAAGCACATAAAGCACAAAAAATCCGATGCTTGGTTTCACTAATCACCTTTCGTAAAACGTCCATTAAATTTTTCAAGTTCATTGTATTAAATTTGTAGGAGGAGATAGATTAAGAATGCAGCAAACTGCTTCAAAACTAGAGCTGTGGAAAATATAGTTGTTTAAGTCTGCATTCCAATTAATTGGAATAGGGTATCATTTTAAAATTGTATAATTTCTTAAGGTTTCAGGTACCTTATTGCCTTGAAATTTCAAGAGTAAGATAAACTGCGGTTGATACATTTGTTTTTGGCAAAAAAACAGTGAATTTTTTCCCTAAAAATCTTTCACACATTCCCCCTAATGAGTGTGGCTGAAGAATGCTCTGGCTTAAACAGGTGATTATAAAATGAAAATGTTAAGGTTCTGTTTCTCTATCTTTAAAGGTAAGGGAGCTTTTAGATACAGCCGTTGCTCGCCTTGCAGCCATAGCGGCTAATGAGCTATCGACCTAGGACAGAGACGCGCATTCCTTATCCCTGAAACATTTCCTTTTTTAGTAGTACCACTAGATGCAGCACTTAGGTCAGCTTTCACCACTACTAGTGTATTTCAAACCACAGCGAATGGTGTGACATTCTCTCCTGATATAAGCTAAGGAAGTACTTTGGAAGAAGAGGTATTTAAGGTGCTTCTTGCATATTTGGTACCCAGATGTTGATATGCAATCACACGAGCTTCCCGGCTCCGCGGTAACAAGGTTTCCGTTTTGATTCTCGTTGGGACGAGTTTTTTCTTGGTTGGCAGGCGAATGCTGGGGTGCATTACAGTGGGTCTTCAGATTTGTCGGTCTTCCGCCAGTCAATTATCTGTTTATGACGTCGGTACTTAAAAGCCATTTTATCAGAACTAGCAAAAGATGAGTGAAAGTCAACAATTTTAGTCACTTTAGTGAAAAGGGATTTTTACCTTTTCATTATTTATATTTGGAACTTCTTTCGCGCGCATCTCGTAAATCCGCAATCTCAGAATAGGTAACTCAAATAATTGGACGGTTTTTGTGGCATAGTGCGTTTCGGCTTTATTGAGGTTTTTTTTTTTTTTTTTTTTTTTTTCCAAAAGAGCTTGTTCATACTCTTTACAACAGTAACTGAAAACTGACCTACACATAATATAATACAATAAGAAAACAACACAAAACAACTGTGCTCTAATGAAAACTACAAAACAGTTGGAGTATTATAGGAATATATGAACATTTTAACTAATCTTAGGTATGTGTAGTCTTTTAATCCTTTTTATGGTATTTTGTCTGAGGACTTAATGAAATTCCATGCAAGAACGGAGAAATTCATTCACAAAACGGCCAATATCGTAACGTTAAACTCCCTCTCGCATCCTTCCACTTCGGAAGTAGCATTCAGCTATGAAAATTCTATGATCGGTGGTCACTTCCATAATAAAACAGTGCATCGCCACAGTACATCCACCTGTTTACGAAGTGGAAAACGCATGCTGTCCAAAGTTCAGTTCCGCACTTCCCCTCTGAGATAAGGGACTCGCTGAACGTCATTTACTTAAACTGATTGGCAGCAAATACCGAATAAATCTGAAGACTAGTAATAATGCCATGGATTTTCTTGTGCACCATCTCCTGTCATTTCACGGCGCGTGAGGCGCAAGGCGGTGAGGTTTCCTTTGTTTAATAGTACTGTGGTTTAGTGTGGGACAAGCCACTCCGTGGGGATAAGTAGTGGGGGATTTCGTTGGCGTCAGGATGCAATATTTGGATATGTTAGGGACCCCATGTGTGTTTTGGGCCTGCTGCATCAGATCTGATCACTCTTTGTGTCCGCTTCATTCCTTCCTTTTGGAGATTTCCTGAACCACAATGTGCTCAAGTGCTGAAATTCTCTCTGCTTCCTGATAACCATAGCCGCGTAAAATCAACGAATTTATTCGCTAGTGTCTTACAAAACTGCGGAATAATGCCCTCGAGTTCGCCCATTGTTTACATGGTCTCAATCACAGACATTGTGAGCATCGCCGGTGTAAGTAAGTAATACAAGAAAACTCGGTCAAGAACTACGGAAACGAGAGTTTGTGAACTGGTGCTCTTTACCACAAAAATGAGCAGGTGTAGAGCTCTTCAAAGAATACACCCTGGATTCGACACCATCATGGACTCTCTTCAAGCGAGTGGCAAGAGGCATTAAAAATGACTTCAAATGCGTCTACTGTACACACTGTTCGGGCACAATTCAGGATGGAAAACTTTGCCGCAGATGTGGCAGAGAGAAAGAAACACAGATCCACGTCTTGAGCTCCTGTACTCACGGTGAGGTGCTCAGAAACTGACGTCACCATCAGAGCAGGTCACTCATCGCGAAGAACTGCGCAATAAGAACTTGGGGGTATACGAAGAGGCCCACAGTTTATCCACAACAGGCAGTACACGTCGGGTCGACAGCGTACAAGAAGACAGCAAAAAGGAATTTATTACTGATCCAACCATAAGGTTTGAGTACCATCCTAGTTGACCAATGGAAGTGCATCTCGAAAAACAATCTACGCTCCCATCATACCCTTTTATAAAAAAATCTGATGTGTTGCATTCACATGACTTTCTCTACTCCTGTACTAACCATTCTTACAAACACTTATTCCTGTATCTTCTTCGTGTTAGTTAAGATAAGCACTTGCACAAATTATCTTATTGCTTATTTCCTTGTAGGTGCAAGGGGAATATATTAGAATACAGTAGGCTTTGTGCGATAGTCAAATGCTTTAAACCTTTGAGATTCTGTTGTCTTTGCACATTTAACATATAAAAAAATGAATTACGATGCTCCATTTCACAAAAGTTCTAAGTTTTCCGAAACTCACACACATAAGGAATATCTCGGAAATGGTTCACCCTACAAGAAAATTTATTGAGACATAGTGTATTTTAGCAGGATCTACATTTTTTGTATAGTATGATTTGGTCTATCTCTAACGGTTTACCAGTTATGCAAAAGTCGCCCAGAGTAAATACGACTACAGGGGCTATAGCCAGAAAATTCAAGATATACATTTCATTTATCATAAAAATATCTCAAACATATAACATTTTAATCAAAATCGTTTGAGCCATTTTCAAGAAAATCAAAATTTTCGAAAAAATTTCCATATAAAGGGTAGTTTAGGGTGGAGCTATTTTCTTCAAAATCTTCGTGTCGCATCCTTGAACGACATTAAACTTAAACATCAACTTTGGTTTTTAACCGACTTTTCGTTTTTGAGTTATGCTGTCTACAGACTGACAGACACACACACACACACACACACACACACACACACACACACACACACACACACAGAGAGAGAGAGAGAGAGAGAGAGAGAGAGAGAGAGAGAGAGAGAGACTGACACAGACGATACACAGACTGACACACAGACACACACGGACCTTTTTCTAAAAATGCTTTTTTTGGATTCAGGGAGCCTCAAAACATATTTCCGTTGAAATCTCGACATCGAATTTTTGGGTGGAATACAATACTTCCCCTACTTACCAGTAGAGAAAGTAAAAATAAATACCAGCTGGATGACAATAAAATTATTGGTATCATCGTTGGTGCCTGAGGTACAATCCCAGACTCCTTTGTAAATTTTTGGAAAGAATTTAAACTTCCAATTTCCAACATTAGGAAAATTGTTAATGCCGCTACATGTGGTACTGTGAAAGTTCTTAGATCTCGCTTATTTGGATTTTAAAACTGCATAAAGGATAATTTTCTTTTATGATCTGTATTTACAAGTTTGAATTATATGAAACAATATCATTATCACCATATCCTGTCTGTAAATTGTTAAACCGAAACTTCAATTTTTGTCTAATGATTAGTAATATTGTCATTTATATTATATATAATTTGCCAACCCACAAATGCGGGAAGTTGTTGATTTGTTTCAATAAAGTAGTCAAACTTAATGTCTTCAATAAACGATTCACTTTTTGTTTTATTGGCATGTTTTATAGTTTTCTTCTTATAATTCTCTTGGATAACTTAATTTCGTTTTAAAATCAATGTTTCCGTTTGATAACTATATCTCCACCTCTGTTCTGGAAATAATTATCTAGGCACCAAAAATTTTAAGCTTAATAAAATTGCCATAAACTGTTGACACATATAATCCGTTATCCTTTGTAACTAAAACGAGTATTTCAACGAGAAGGTTCACCAACACTTCGAACATAAATGTAAATACGGTGTATTCTAAGTAGGCTTAGCAGGTCAGCTACCAAAAGCATGAAGTTCTGCACGTTCTGCCTGTAGAGCAGAAGGGCAAAACCGGCTCCCCACATTGTCCTCACATGCACTACGCGCATAACTTGAATCCACTTTAATGTGACTAACCTACTAAGCCTAATTCTAAGTTTACATGAAAATAAATGCTAGTGTTTACATCGTTCTACAGTGACCAACTGGAAAGAAGTTGCTTTTTTACGATCTATTTATATGCCGCTTTTAACATCAAAGGTCACATAGTCGGTGGCTTTTAACCTTGTTGGAACAATCGCTCAAGTGCTCGCTAGCTTAACGGTGGTTTTGAACTTTAAGTTTCTACTACTTTGGTTTTGTTTTAATTTATTGCACACACATTTACACTCCCATTCATACTTCCAGACTCTAGGGAGGATGGGAAATAATCCTAATGGATTCCCAGCCGGGAATAGAACCCGGGAACCCTTGCATAGCAGCAGGTGTTCTACCGATTGAGCTATGGGGGCCAGCCTGTTCGTTTTTATTTGTAGAATTAAGTCCGAGAATTATTCCAATACTCCTGAAGTCCTGAAAATAATAAAATGGAGAAATTTAGGTTTAAAGTATTGTAAAGGACTAAAAATATTACACATGTAAACTTTTAAGTAATGTTGGTGTGTAAACAGGGGGTATCGCGTAAACGAAATATGTTATAAAAGCTGAATGCACAGACGAAGGAGAAAAGCAAATACCTATTTAAAAAAATTACATTCTTTTAATCAACGTTTCATTCGTAGATATCTTCCAACAAGTGGTAAGCGTTGCACTTTTTAGGTGCATTTAAGCATTTAAATCCCTGTCGTTATTACTTGGATTTCTTCTGCTGGGCCATATCCAAATATGGCAAGGAGGGCATTTATTTATTCTGTTAAATTCAGAGTTGAACGCTATGAATCTGTAAAATATTCTCAACATGTAGTGATGGCGGGGAGGGCATTAAGGTATTCATTGTTTTAAGTTTAGAATTGGACCATATTAATCTATACGAAAAATTCTCAACATAAATGTGCACCATGGTTTTAAATCTCGAGTTGTCATTCTTCTCTCAAGCTTTTTGAAACCAACCGACTACCCTGAAGCTTCATTTCTCTTATTGAAAGAATCTTCAGGCGGCGACCTCTCCGAATTATAAAGCGTGAAAGAATAAGTTTTGGCATCACTAGTCTGAACCAATAGTGACCTTGTGTTGTCAAGGTAACGCCGCCAAACAAAGGAAAGGTAGAAGGAAGTAGTATAAGAGCACAAGAAAACAAAAGATGTAGTCAAAGGAAGTGCTTGCCATTAAGGTGCAGTTGCATGTGGAACAAAGTGTACCGGGGAAAGGATTGCCAAACAGCGGTTCACGGTGGTTCACCGTCTGGTTCGTGAGTGAAATTGTGTAGCTTTGTGCAATGCTCCTGCAGACTGACTTGATTCTAGGGAGCCGCTGTAGTAACGTTTACTATGTTTTATTTACTAACATTTACTTATTATATCTAATAATGAATTATTTATATTCATCTAAAGAAATAACGTATACGAAATTTCGCTAATGCTATACATAAGTAATATCCTCTTTGCAAAAACAAACAAATATGAATATTGCAAATTTGTTAGGTCTTTACGTTCTCTACCATGCACATAGAATGTGGATTAAGGTGTTACATTCCACCCAAAATTTTCTATTTGAAGATTTCACCGTAAATAGATGTTCTGAGCATCCCTGAACCCCAAAACAAGCATTTTTAGGAGAAAAAGTGTGGTGTGGATGGAGGTTTGGGTGTGGGTAGGTGTGTGGGTGCATGCGTGCGTGGGCGGGTGCGTGTGTGTGTACAACACAACAAACGAAAAGTTTAGTAATTGAGTTGAGCATTTTTCAAGGATGCGACACAAAGATTTAAAAAAAAGATCCTCCCTCCCCAAACTACCCTTTACATGGTGCATTTTCGAAAACTTATGTTATCAAAATTGATTCTAACAATTTAAGATGTTTTCATGTGTTTGAGATATCTTCATGACAAAAAATGAAATGCATGTCTTAATTTTCTGAAAATGTTCTTAGAAGTTGTTCTTCGTTATGGATGATTTTTGCATATCTAGTAGATCGTAAGAGATAGGTCTTACTACAAAAAACACGTAGACCTCGTTAAAACGCACAATTTAAGTCAAGTACATTTTGGTAGAGTTAACCATTTCGGAGATATTCCTTCTTATTTGTTTGAATTTTCCAATACTTTGTACTTTTCTCAAATGTGAAGTCATTGCTGGTTTTTGTCCTGCCCGTGTATAGAAAATGGAATGTCAAAGTCATCACTTAGTGACCAGCTCTTAAGATTTGACTTTCGCTTAAGCCTAGCATATTCCCATTATTCCCATAAGAAAATGCGAAATAAACCAATTTCTACAAATCAGTATCTCGATTAACATGAATTGGACGAATTAACGTTTGTATGAAGAGTTTGTACAAGAGTAGAGAAGGTTCTACGAGTATAACACATCAGTTTTTTTTTTCTTTTTTCTTTTTCTTTTTTTTTTTTTCTGTTAAGTGATGCGGAATCCAAAGTACAATATGGCAGACGCATTACCATGTTTAAAAAGTATGTTTAGAATATAAGTATTGTGCCTACAGTGATTTAAAACGGTTTATTAGGCTACACTCAAAGGTAAAAATAGCACTTTTTGGTAACTTACACTATTTAATCTCCCCTTAATTAATAATGCTGCTCTGTTTTACGTCTGGGAGGGGTTTAACAGTTTAAGTTCATTCCCTATTCCAGAGCATCATTACTGCTAAACCGTTATACCGATGTTAGAGATATGAAATACAAATATATGATAATTGTTACCTTAATATGTATCCACTTCAGTGTATTAATTGTTTTTTTTTCTCCGTCTAACATATTTCCCACAAACATATCACATAATTTACTACCTGATGTTTACTGCACAGTCGTAACTGAGTCGTGAAATGAACAACGCCTGTCAATGTAGACCATCCGCTTTGGTTTCACATGTTCGCACTTCAATGTCTATCTCATAGACAGTCAGGATTTATTAGCCTTGCACAAAACATTTGAACTCAGTTCTAATTAAAATAAACAATGGATGTATTGGAAATGCAAGTATAAGCATTTAACTTTCAATTACACGTACCTATTTAAACTTTCTTTCTCCATGAAAGTATAAGTTTTAGATAACACAAATAATGAAAATCTGAGTATTGTTCATTACATTTCCTGAATTACCAATACAAACATTTGTAGTTATACCCCTAACATTCTGTATATGTACAGCCATTGAAAAAAATGAGCTCATTAGGAGAGCGGAATATTTGTACGGGTGTTGGAGTGCGGGTTGCACAAGTTGATATTTCCAACATGAGCTGAGTTTAATGATAGTCTGTTCCATATGTTATCGTCTGTTGGACAAACAAATAGGCTGTGTTTGGATCACCTCTCGCATTTGTATTCGTGTGTCCGATAGACGTCAACAAATGGAACAGACTATCAATAAAATCATGTTGGAAATATCGACTGTGTATACTGCGCTGTAATACGACGTAGGACTTAGAAATATTCTGCTCTCCTAATGCGTTCAATTATTTTTCCACGACTGTACAATCCAAATTAATTATACCAGTCTGAACACAATTTGTTCAAATATATCCAAAAGTTAAGAGTAGCTCATACTATGAGCGTGCTTAAAATGTGTGAAGTTGGGGGAAATTGCTTCACCTACTGTTTTGAAATCTTATACATACAAATTAATAAACATTAGTTGAAGCATTTCAAGTTCTACAACAAAATAAATTTGGAGCATTTGTAGAGAGCCTCCTAGAACTTTCTACGGTTTTGGACGCTCCACTGCTGGTAGAAAGTTAAAATTATTTTATAATAGAGATTGAAGAACCTGTCTTTACTCGCTGCAAGCTTGGTTTAAATCGACACAGAACTGAGGGGGTTTATATGGAACTTATAAAATTAAATATTACGATGTTGCCAAATTATTTCCGCCACACCACAAAACGCATCTGAAATTTAGCCGTATGTATGCATTTAAGACCGTATTTATTGATCCACCGTCAATATAATTACAATTTTAATTTCGTAATATTTGTTTTAAACTTCAATTGCATTGTTAAATTAATAATTACAAGGGCCTTTACGGATATATTAAATATTCTTACTTTTCTAAATATTGTTAAACTAAGTAAAAATCTGATGCGTTGCACTCGCATGGTTTTCTAACCTTGTACTAACTATTCTTACAAACTCCTATTCCTCTATCTTCTTCGTGTTAGTCCAGATAAACATTGCTCATTTTCTTGTAGGTGCAAGGGGAGTAGTAGGCTTTGACCGACAATCAAATCTTTTAAAACATTGAAATTCCGTTCTCTTTGCATGGCCAAGAAATAAAAAGTGAATAACGGCTTTCCATTTGAGAAAGGTTTAACATTTACAGAAATTATCTTACACATTTTTTGTCTTGACATTGCAAGGGAACAGAATTTCAAAGCGACCAGCTCTTAAGATTTACTATTGCTTAAGTCTACTGTATTCTCCTATTCCAGTGTGCCTATAAGGAAATATGTAATAAAACCATTTCTGTAAACGTTTATCTCGATTAACATGAAGTGAATTGAAGAATAAGAGTTCTAAAGAATATCTTGTACAAAAGTGAACAGAGAAGGGCACGTGAGTGTACACAGAGTTTTTCTGTTGAGCTGCAATTGTGCTTTAATGTCTACGTTATTTTAAAGGAATACACGCACAATGGAGTATTTATTTCGTCACTCTCTTGTTAATCACGTAAACATAATGCGATAGCAATAAAATTGTCACGTATGTACATTCTTGGCGACGTCAAGGCTGCTTGTGATAAAACCGTTCTGTTTATGGACTCTCTCCCATAATTTAATATGCGGAAGTATAAAACAGCAGTCATGAACATGCTGCTGTATAATGACCACGTCTGAACATGCAAACACTACTTCAATTACCCATAATGCACTGCGAGATAGGACGAAAGAAAAGAGTTTATACTTAGGCACTACAACAAACTAGCGTTTTAATTCTACGTATCTCGCAAGCATATTTGAATAACAAGAGGTTTTGGCTTTCTCAAAATGCTTTAGGATGTTACTTGTTGGTAATTATTGCGTAATTTCAACAACATAACTTATGAGTGGTTTTTGTTTATTGATGTTTGTAATGTAGTAGTTTGCTAGCCCATAAACCACACATATAAATTATTCTGGTATGAATTGTGTTTGTTTATTCTGATAGACTTGTGTCAAGGTTACCTCTTCTCTTCTATACCATTACAAATACAAATGCTACTAATTGAATAGAATAAAAACTAATACAGGGAAATTATACGTTAAGGTCGCAAGTACTTTTCTAGGCTTCATAGGTAACCATTATTAGCTAAACTAATGTTAATTGTTCTTCCACAAATACTTTTCCAACTTTAGTCTACTCATGGCTTCTGTGGAAAAATAATTAACAGGTCTTTGTTGTTCCACACACACACACACACACACACACACACACACACACACACACACACACACACACACACACACACACACACACACACACACACACACACACACACACACACACAATATAAATATAAATAAATAAATAAATATATATATATATATATATATATATATATATATATATATATATGAAACAATAGCCCTCTTCAACTTCTGTGGTCCATATCAGGGGCTTTAACTTCAGAAACAACTCTTTGGCCATTTTTTTGCCGATTTTATTAGAAAACACGCTCACATTTACGAATAATGACTTTGCAGTTGAAAAAGTATGGAGTTGCTCACACACGGCTTGTGTGCTTAAAAAAACATCAGTAAGTTTGTTGACATAAATAATTACCATCTATAGGTTACTTAAACCCGGGACATTAAGTACTTAAGATTGTAAATTGCACTTGGAGTATTTATCTCTGATGTGAGATTCGCTTGTGGTCTACCGGGAAACTGCAAATCGGTTGGGGCATTTAATGTCATACTGGCAAGTTGGTCATGACAACTTAGTGGTTAGAGCAACCGCTCGATAAGCGGAAGATCCGTGATTCAAATCCCGGCTGTCATTGAATTTTTCAGTCCTAATTCCACCACTTAAACATTGCCCACACACGGCTTGTGTGTTAAAAACAGCAGCAGTTTGTTGGCATAAATAAGTATGAAACACCTTATAATTCAGATCAATAATATAGAATATTTTAGAAATTGTTAATCATTTAAGCATTTTATTTGACATAAATTGTGTGATTTAATGAGATGTATATTTTTGTGTAGTAAGCTTTTATATACCATATCTTATGGTTTATAAGTTATAAAAATTCATCCAGAATGAAGAAAACTTCACAGGGTATTAGAAGAAAATTGAATGTATGCATTTTGTCACATAAACATCTTAAACATTGCGTTTTTAAATAATTTTTTTTAGAAAATTGAAAATTTAGGAACATTTTTCATGTAAAGAGTAGCTAGGGGGCCGGAGAATTTTCTCGAAACTTTTCGTGTCGCTTCTTTGGAAGATATTGAACCTAAACACATACGGATCTTTTTTCTAGAAAAGTTTACTTTGGGGTTCAGGAGATCTCAAAGCATGTATTTCCGGTGAAATCTATATATCAAATTGTGTAATTGAATGCACTACCTGCTCCTTTATTAAGTAGGTTGTAGAAAAGGCAAAAATAACTTCATTTAGCTGCTTAACTTTCAATCAACAGAATGCATAGATATATCAATTTTGAAATTCATTACATGCCACAATCGTTACGAATATGTAAATGTTTAATCGTTGTGCTCATTTTAATACATTCTATGTTAAGCAATTCCTATTTGAAAGTTTGCACTGAGTTACTGGCTAGTTAAAAGTGTTGAGAATTTGCACTAAGGCATTGGCTGATTTATTGTATGTAATTTCTTTTTCTTTACAAGACTGGTGTCTATTATGGCGGGATAGCTCATCCATAGACTGCTAGGAAGATTATCAATACCTCTCGCTCCATTTCAACTCACTGCACCCTTCATTCGTCTCTCAGGGTTTCTTGGACGTTGCACGGCAGGGGAAAACGATGCTCTCTGTATACTTCCGTTCCCTGCCCTGTCCGTATGGGGGAGGGTGCCGGTGTACCAGACGCCACCGGGGAGCTTCGATCTGGAATTGTTAGGGACTCTGCCCTCTGTTCTTTCGGGGCTCCTGGATCGGCCAAATTCTGTCTCCGCACTCCTCCTTATAGGGCACAGGTGTAAAAGGCCACGTGGCCGAAGTCCCCATCCGTATTACTTACCTTTACCTTGTGGTACCCTGCCTAGCACTTTTAGCCTGCTTCATGATAAACATGGCTGCCTCTCTTCCTGGTTGGTATGATGACGAAAAGGCATGCAAGCCTGCTTAGATAATGATTACAACAGAAATAACTACCTTTGCGTAATGAGCGAACTAAGCCAGGGATGGAAGCGTTTAGTATCTTCCCCTTTCATTTTCTGACCAGCCGGCCTTGCTCTTGTCTCGTAAACACGTAGATAGCATTTTAATGCCACCAAAGTGGGTCCCCTGGGTACAGCAGACTTGACCGAGAATGGAAACAGCTGAATTGAAAACTCTAGATAAGGTTTTCAACAACTTCTCGTTAAAGCACAATATGGTAAGATAAAGTTGGTTCCTCATAAGAAAGGACAATGTTGCTACAGAGATGGCTGAAGCTTCACTGCCATAAATTAAACATGTCCATCTACTTAAAAGAAAAACCGTTCGTCTGTGCGAGTAGCAACTGCAGCTGTACCTATAGCTCTGTTCTTAACAATGTAAACAAAAAACTAAGGTCTTTACTGTCTATATCATGAACCTACTGGGCAAAGAAGGTATTGCATTCCATCCAAAAATTCAATATCAATATTTCAGATGAAAAACATGTTTTGAGGCACTCTGATTATAAAAAAGCATTTCTAGAAAAGTGTGTGCGTGCGTGCGTGCGTGTGTGTGTGTGTGTGTGTGTGTGTGTGTGTGTGTGTGTGTGTGTGTGTGTGTGTGTGTGTGTGTGTGTGTGTGTGTGTGTGTGTGTGTGTGACGACAGCATAACCCAAAAACGATAAGTGATTTAAAAACCAAAGTTGGTATTTAATATCTTTTAAGGATGCGACACGAAGATTTTGAAGAAAATTCCTCCACCCTAAACAACCCTTTGCATGGAAAATTTTCATTTTATCGAAAATGGCTCTAACGATGTTAATCAAAATGTCATATGTTTAAGATATTTTTATTACAAATGAAATGTATATTTTGAATTTTCAGGCTATGGCCTAAGTAGTCCTGTTTACCCTGGATGACTTTTGAATAACCGTAAACCGTAATAGATAGACCAAATCTTACTACACAAAAATGTAGATCTCGCTAAAACGCAATTTATGTCCAAATATTTGTTGTAGAGTGAACTATTTCGGGGATATACCTTGTTACTTGTGTGAGTTTCGGAAAACAAACTTTCGTTAAATGGAGCATAGTTATTCATTTTTATATGTTAGCCGTGCATAGAGAACGGAATCTCAAAGCTTTAAGAGATTTGACTATCGCTAAAGCCACCTACTGTATTCCCGTATTCCCCTTGCACCTACAAGGAAATAAACAATAAGATGATTTTTGCAAATGTTTATGCAACATGAAGAAGATAGAGGAATTAGAATTTGTAACAATGGTTAGTGCAAGAGTAGAAAGTCATGTCAGTGCAACACATCAGACTTTTTAAACAGGCCCTTGTCTGTCTGTCTGTCTGTCTGTCTGTCTGTCTGTCTGTCTGTCTGTCTGTCTGTCTGTCTGTCTGTCTGTCTGTCTGTCTGTGTCTCTGTCTGAACAAAAAGTAGGTTAAAATCAAAGTTGGTATTTAAGTTTCTTATCTTTAAAGGATGTGATAAGAAGATTGTCAAGAAAATTCCTCCACGCTAAACTACCCTTTACATTGGGGATTTTTCGAGAGTTTTGGATTTCTCAAAAATGGTTCTAACGATATTTTTAAAATGCCATATGTTTAAGATTTGTTTATGGCAAATGAAATATATATTTTGAATTGTCTGGCTATAGCCTATATAGTCCTGTTTACTCTTGATGATTTTTGCATAACTGGTAAACCGTAAGATATAGACCAAATCTTACTATACAAAAACTGTAGATCTCGTTAAAACATGCAAGTTACGTTCGAATACATTTTTTGTGGAGTGAACTATTTGGAAGATATCCATTGTTTTAAAAACTTATTTTAGAACTAACATCTTTATATGAACGCCCTAGCACATGGTTAGCTTTTAAAAAATCGATACCCAGGGTGCTTCAATTGGAAATGAAAGATGAGGATAATTTGATTAAATTGTTGATGCGGGAAACAACTTGGTATTAGAATAAATGCATTTAAAAGCAACAAAACCTGTTATTTGAAACCGTTAACAATGTTTCCTTGCAAAATTAGCTTTCTCTCCATTAAAGCGTTTCATTCTTCAGAAATGCAAGCAGGATGATACACATCAGTTACTTTACGAGAGATTTCAGAACAGACTTTGAAACACATCAATGGATACTGCATTTCTGTAGGTTGTAGCAACATCTCGCCATTTCGTATCCATTTTGCGAAATCAACTAATCCAGACTTGGCGAGAGTTTTTCTTTACGAATCACCAAATATGCAACACATGAAGCGTCCAGCAGCGTGTATAATACAATGGATAGGTAGTCAGCCAGAGAGAAAGCTACAGGGGGAATCCAAATGTCATCGCGAATCACACTCCACCGCCGCGATAATCCTTGGATAAAAGGCAACATAGCTAAAATTGCATAAAATTTAGAGAATCTCTCAATATATTGCAGTTTTTCCTTAATTGATCTGGTCCTGCAAATGTTAGCAACAGTAAATAATGCAATTTTCAAAAAAGCCTTCGCTGTTATGTTTTCACATAATTATTTCTTCTTATTGAAATCTTTTCCCTGTATCATTTAGTAAATGCGTTTTGACCATTGCACATACTCTGTCTTTTGCTGAATTTAAGTGTTTTAGTATCAGAATCAAATGAAAATTTCGCAACCGAAAATGTTTTCGTTTTTGAAAGAAAGTTACATTGTTGCATCGATTTTGGGAGATAATGAGTGACCTGTTTTGGGATGGATTAACATAGAATAGTGTATTTCAATAATGGCTTAGAGAAATGTGGTCTTAAAGATATCCCACTTTCTTTTTACTACGTTTAGTATGCAAATAGGGCAAGTATTCTGTTCGACCCAAAATTTGGATGTCGAGATTTCACCGGAAATATGTTTTGAGGCCCCCTAAATCCAAAAGAGCTTTAGAAAAAGATGTGTGTGTGTGTGTGTGTGTGTGTGTGTGTGTGTGTGTGTGTGTGTGTGTGTGTGTGTGTGTGTGTGAGATTGTGAACAGCGTAACTCAAAAACAAATAGTAGGTTAAAAATCAAAGTTGGTATTTAAGTTCTTTTAGGAATGTGACACGAAGATTTTGAAGAAAATTCCTCCAACCCAAACTATCCTTTATATATATATATATATATAAACTTTTTCGAAAATTTTCATTTTCTGAAAATGGCTCTAACGATTTAATTACAATGATATATGTTAAAGATTTTTGTATTATACGTACTTTCCAGCATTAAGCTTTTGTGTAGCTTTTATGATTAATTATGTAAACAAGTGACAATACAGAGAACTTTGCCAGCTATCTATAGAACATTTAAAAAGGAAGTTATGTTTTACGTTAATACTTCTTTCTCAGTCAACATGGTTACGGAATTGTTTGAATTGGAGGAGCTCCATGAACTTCGCCTTGTATGTTTAAAATATACAAGACTGGTACTCGTCAACAATGATAATGAATCCTGTTTAGAGATGTCGTATGTGCTAACATATACTTCGGTTCTGTGAAAATTCACAACTTCACTACTAGTCGTAAATGAAAGGTTTTCGTACTAAACGCTCAATCATGTAATTTTCATACTAATATCATAGTAAGAATGTAATCACTGCAGCCGTTGACATGTTTTAAAATGGAGGAACTTGCAAGGAAATGTTTAGGGAAAAACTGCGTGTTGTGACGTTTATGTTGTCCGTATTTGGAAATTCATGTTTATAAAATCTTGAAAAAGCCGTGTGAATCACTGCCCATCATTCTCATAAACTCGCGCACGGTTCACGTGTCTGTATTCTGCATCTAGCCGTGCAGCAGATGTGCCAGCTAATTCTGCTGTAACACAAACAGAACATTCACATATGGCCAACATATTTACTCTTCCATATGTTTTTAATTTTATCCTTGACTTATTACATCTTTTATAGTCATTTATGTTTATGTAGATCAATAAATTTGGACAGATAACAAATTTTGCTCAGCTGAATCATTCTTGTGTGCACTATTTAATCCAGAGTTACTAAGGTGGTAATGATGGTAATAAATGTGACGACGACCGCGCGGCACATCAAAGGACGGCCAGGCTCAAGCTACCTTACACCACATACCAGAATGGTGGTGCATGTATCAAAGGCGCTCAAGGTCAGTCTTCCTCGCGCCACTGTTTGATAACAGGGACAATGAGCGCGGCGGGACAGGGTTTTCGAGATTATTCGCGGAGCGTCCAATGGCCGGCGGTTCCACAAAAGAGAAGGGTCAGTGTTACGTCATCCTGGCTATATAAGGAGGCGAGGTCACGAGAGGAGTGGGTATTGTTATTTACTAAGGGGAATGTCTTTGCCCCTGAACGTGCAAACATGCGTGGAGTGAGGGAGCTTCTTGGAAAGATGCAAACAGAGTAATACCAGCAGTTCAAAATTGTCTAAAATGTAGTTGAACCGTAAGTAGTGCCAGAGTTGCTACAATATTATATCCTGTGGTTTCTTGAGACTCCGATAAACACAATTCATTAGCGATATTATTGATGTATGACCATAACTGTTCTGTTTGATGCGGTAATATAATATATTAGAGATGCTACTTCATGTAATATTTATTGTCCCGGGAAAGAAAGAATAAGTCCCTTTTTGAAGCAGGATGTAACACATCAGAGCGAGAGGAAAAAAACAATATAGCGCTATCTCAGGTTCACGTGTCAATCACAAGGTAATGGCTAAACTCCTGAGTCAAATACAGTAGTCAGAAATGAGTCTCGCAGCAGGTAATGTTAGGAGTGTGTGTACAGTCGTCGTGGAGAGACATCGCGTAGAAGTAAAGTCAGTGAAGAAGCTTTAGTAGTGTCGAGTGACTGTATCGTCAGTCAGCTGTTTGAGAGATAGAGAAACTGAAGATAGACAGAAAATTAATTATTTTGTTGGTTAACGACGCTGTCATATGCCAGGATCACATCAGCGTCGCCAGTGTGCCGGAATTTCGTCCGCAGTTCTTTTACATGCCAGTAAATTTACTGACATGAAGCCACCGGTCTGGGCCGGTTTGAACCCGAGTTAGACAGAAAGGAGAGAGCCAAGGTTAAGTGAAGAAAACAGGTGAGTTGCAATAGATCACGAAAGGACTGTAGACTGTGTTAACGTCAGTGAAAGAGAACTGTGTTGTGAAAAACATTTAGAAGGAAAATAAAGTGAGAAAAAATAACTGGACTGATTTTGTCATTTTGTCACAATAAAAATACTAGTAGCAATAACACTGTCACCATTTGCCAAGAAACTGACTCGAAAAAATAGTGAACTGAAAAATATGTGATGTACAAAATCAAGGTAATTCCTATGCTCCTTTCTTTTTTTTAAAAAATTATAATTATTAGTAAAAAAATCTTATGTGTTGCACTCACATGACTTTCTCTACTCTTGTACTAACTATTCTTACAAACTCTTATTCCTATATCTTCTTCGTGTTAGTTGAGATAAACATTTGCAGAAATTATCTTATGGCTTATTTTCTTGTAGGTACAAGGGGAATATGAGAATACAGTAGGCTTTGTGTGATAGGCAAATATTTTTAAAGCTTTGAAATTCTATTTTCTTTCCACGGTTAACATATAAAAAATTAATAACGATGTCACACAAATAACAAGGAATGTCTCCGAAATGGTTCACTCTACAATAAAATTTATCTGGACATAAATTGTGTATTCTAGCAAGATCTACAGTTTTTGTACAGTAAGATTTGGCCTATCACTTACGGTTTACTAGTTATGCAAAGGTCATCCAGAGTAAATACGACTACAGAGGCTATAGCCAGAAAATTCAAGATGTACATTTCATTTGTGATAAAAATATATCAAACATATGGTATTTTAATCAAAATCGCGAAAGCTATTTTCAAGAAAATAAAAATTTTCAAAAAGTTTTCCATGTAAAGGGTAGTTTAGGCTGAAGCAATTTTCTTCAAAATCTCCGTGTCGCATCCTTTAAAGACATCAAACTTAAATATCAACTTTGGTTTTTAACAAACTTTTCGTTTTTCTATTATGCTGTCCACAGACTGACAGGCACACAGACACACACACACACACACACACACACACACACACACACACACACACACACACATACACACACACACACACACACACACACACACAGATACCTTTTCTAAAAAGGCTTTTTTTTGGATTCAGGGGGCCTCAAAACATGTATTTCCAGTGGAATACAATACTTCCTCTACTTTATTATACGTATTAGAGAAAGTAAAAAATTAACGTGAAAGTGAGCAGATCAGTTTATCCAGTGTTATAACATTGAACTGATTAAAAGGAAAAACCTCTGTGGTTGAGTGGTCATCGTTTTGGCTTCACATATAGAAGTAATTGTATAAAATCAATATAAACACAAGTACTTTTGTGTGTATATAGGGAAATCGAACATCGTATTTATATCAAAATAAGTCCCCAAAAAGCGTATCATAATCACCAATGCAGATCATTCAGGTAACAGAAAATTAACCCCAGAACACACAAATCACAACGTCCCTTCATTAAGTAGGAATCATCATTTTGTTCAGTTTGACCTATCGGGGCTAATGATCGCACATTGCAATTACTAATGCAAGTCCAAATAATTGTGCATGTTTGAAAACTACTGTAACAGCGAATTCCCTTATCTCCCTGACCGAAATGTGTGTCAAACATTAAAGTCAATCCCTGGAGTGCGGCTTAAGTGGTCTCTTCAGGAATAAATCTGACTTATCTATAAGAACCTTCAAATGAAAATATATAGCCCTGATTGCACAATCAGATATTCGCCCCAGTATTTATTTTATCAGAAAATAAAACCGTCGCAGTCTGAATATTGCCCAGGACAAAACCTGTTAATTGCATGATAAAAACTTGAATGTACAGAGGGTTTCCTAGAATGTATGCTGGGGTTTTGAGAGTTCACTGTGAACTAAGAATTATGCTTTTAATTAATCCATTAATTCTAACAGTTTACGTTCACTTTTTTCTGCCATTGTTTCCGTCGCTATAATAAACTCGTGGCTGCAAAGTTTGATCTTTGCTTGCATGTTATTATATTAACTCATTCTGCATTCAAATTATTCGTGTAGATCTTCTCCAAATTGTTTTCTGTGTGTAGAAATATTTATAGACGTGTTATACAAGTGTTCCTTGCTTTCTTCAAACTGTTTATTTTGCGTTTTTGTGAAGTATTTACTATGCGAGGAAAAAGTGCATGTGTCGTATGGTTGGCAGAACACAAATCCATGATAATGGTACAGCCATGATAATTCAGACGTGAGTACACTCCACGTGAGAATAATATCGGACGAAGGCACAGTTTTAGGAGAGTAGCAGTGTACAAAAGGAAAATTAACAGGAAGGCCCATAACATCAGAAGACGTCGAATGAATCCGACAGTCTGTGTTCAGTCCTCAGAAGTCCTTCCACGTCGTACTCTATAGTTAGTCTTCCGAAGTCAACAGTGCATGACGTCATGCGGAAGAGATAGAAATTGCATAGCTATAAAATTCTACTCTTGCATGCAATAAAACTACAGGACAAATTGATTAGGTCTGAATTCGCTGCTGCTATGCTACAAAGAATTGACGACGAACCACAATTTTTTGAGAGTATCATCTCCTCAGGCGAAGCGACGTTCCATGTAAATGGTTGTGTTAATCGGCACAATTGCCGATCACCTCGGAAAGTCCACGTGTGGTACAGTAACACATAGGAGATTCTCCTAAGGTGAACGTTTGGTGCGGCCTTTGCACAATAAGATTGTGGGTCCATTCTTCTTTGTTGTAAAAACCAACTCCATCACAAACATCAACATGCTATAGAAGTTCTTATTGCCTTAAATTGAGCACACGGAAATGGGTTGCAAATAATCCTTCAATAAAATGGAGCACCGTCCCATTTTGCTAGCCATGTCCTAGAAGAGTTAAATACGAGCAGTGAAAGAACTAGAATATCGACCATCTAAAATGAAGAAACAGAAGAGCAATTGCAAGCATTACGTCAGATGTTCTTGAGAGTGTGAGCTGAAGTCAAATTTTGCTTAGACCTTTGATATGCAGTGAATGGTGCCCGTATCGAATCTATTGTTTGTGAACTGTTTGGGTTACTGGATTAATACAAAATACTTTCAATCACTTACACAGTACTTAGTTCACAGTGAATTCGTAAAACGCCAGCATACATTCATTGTTAAGAAATTTCCTGGAAGGGCGCTGCTATTTCTAAAAGATTGTTGCCGCCCAACTGTTTTCTAGGTCATACATACCTCGTTATGCTCAAGGAGGATCCGTGTGCTGATTACTGTACTTTGCAAAGCATCGTGCACCGTGTCCCCAGAGTGCTGTGCACCAAGTGTATCGAAAGGGAGGTTGGGCAAGGCGACCTTGTGATGGAATTCTCGTGTACCCTTCTGTACATTACATTGAACTAAACTCGGTTACCTTAGAAGAAACTGGAGCAAATGAATAATAAGTTACACTTTGTATGTAGCTTAAGTGAGTTAGTAATCTCTAAAATAATACTAGCTGCTTCCGGTATTTACTGCTTCTGGCAGTTCACTGTTTCTTTCTATGGTAGAATATGTAATTGCATTTGACACGAAAAAGCAATTTCATGATTTCATCACAGTCTAATTTCGAGACTCATTCATCGAAAAAGTGTCATTTCTGCTTGCATCTAAGTTCAATACGACTCGAGGAATTGTGTGAGCGAGTAGCAAAAAGAGTTATCAAGAAATTGCATTGGGATTGTCTATTTCAATAACCAAACCAGTATCTGTATAATAATATAAATAGTAATAATAGTAATAATATCAACCTTAGCTCGTGATGCAGTAATAGCTCAAAAGATGATTGCATTATTAAAGGAAATTGCAGAGAAAGTTGGTCTGCAGATAACTTTTGAAAAACTGAATACATGTCATGTAACAAACAAGCACAAAAATTAAACAAGTTACTCAATTCAAGTATGAAATAGTTTAAGAAAATGGAATTGAGACTAAAGCAAACCAAAATAGATGCCTAAAAATGGAAGCAGTATATCGACTTACTCAAAATATGTACAACACACAAAATGCATATCTAAGTGCACAGAATTAAAACACTAACAATAATTAAACCTGGATGCCTCTATGGAGCAGAAACCTTAATCTGGGATAGGAAAGCAGATATTGAAAATATAACGTTCCATCTGTTTTCGTCTATGGGTTGTACAAGTAGACTGTTTCTTGAATCACCACTCGCATTTGTGTCTATCAAACTGCCTATTTGTGTCAACAGGCTATCAATAAACTCAGGCTACATGTTGGAAATATCTACTTGTGTAAACCAGGCTCCAACATGACGTGGAACTTGCAAATATTACAAATATTATTCTCTCCTAATGCGCTCAATCATTTTTTCCATGGCTGTATCTGCAAGATAATGTCTATAATGTCGATCTAACACTAAAATCGCCATCTTTCGCATGGGGAGAATTAAAAAAAAAAATTGCTTATATTGATATTACTAAGCAGATGGGATATTCCAAATATAACCATAAACCACTATAATGGGAAAAATGTGTTGTAGCTTTTGCTGAATTGCAATAGCTTGAGCTTTCTATAGTACAGGCAACTAATTCTCAAGCTGGAGGCTCCTTTCCGCTCCTCCTAGGGTAAAATTTTACTTATTTTATCTTATTTGCATAAAACAGTTTTGTTGTAGGTGAAATTCAGATTTAAAATTGCTGTGCTCATAATGTTCTCTTTTATGAATTGTGGAGAACTTAGATTTTTATCTCTCCGATCGGGCTAAATTTGTTTGTATTTCTGATAAATGTTTGTGGAAATGTTACCCTTTTAGTTTCAGGAAAAAATAAATATAAAACAAGCGGGGATCGAACTCTTATTCTTAGGTGAGTATTAGCTAGCTTATATATCGAACCAAACGAACTGTTAAGATAATACAACACCTAAGTGAATGTCGTTAGATACCGAAATATTACTGCACACTTTACTTCCTTTTAAAAATAATTTCTGCACATCTTGAATATTAATTCTTAAATTAGTACTGATGCTGTAAAAGCAGAGTCCAGCTACTCAATTACGCGTGGTGTGATTGGGGATTCAATGGCAATGTTAGGGAAGACCAGGCTTAGAAACACACGGGTACAAAGTACAACATACACTAGAGAATACAATTTTCAAACTACTCCTCCCTACGCCTGCTTGCTTAGGCATCACGCACGAGAATGCCTAAGCATTCGTGCATGAGGGGAGGCAGTATTTTACCTTCTCCAACCCTCCCCTCCACACTGGTTATTGTGGTCAGGACCAGTTGCTGTGATATTCCTACCATGACCTGGACGCACATAGTGACAGGTTTCTCGTCCACGCCTACACTAGGGTGTCGAACAGGCAATGTTTACTTTGGAGATACATTAGGAGTTGGTGAATCCCAAACCTTCCTATTATATTTTATACTAATTTTATACTATATATATACCATGAAGTGGAGAAGAAGAAGACTGACTTAATATAAATGAATAAATAAATAAGGACTAAAGCCTCCTGCTAGAGCTAGTGCATGGAATTGCTGCTGGGAGCTCATTAGGGTAGCAAATCCTAAGAGCTGTGAGCTTGTTTGTCTCTGTTTAGGAACCTCCTTTTTGGATCTTGCATACTTATCCACTTTAAAACCACACAGTTCGATTTCATTTCTTATATTCTCAATTCACAAGGCGATGGATCTTGAAATTTCCAAAACCAACTATTAAAGACTTTGCGATCCTTGCCTTAAGTTTTCTTCTGCTTCACAACTTTGGTTGTTCAGATTGGATTGACACTGTTTTCTTTGAAATGATTTAACACTTTGCACTATCATCACTTAAGGAAACAAGTGGTGTATTTTCTGGTAACTATTTTTCCCCTTTTTCTCCCTCACGTGCCTGTCTTTGGGTTGCCTTGTCCAGTGTTTCTGCTGCCCATTGTCTGCAGCGCCACTTCGGTCTCCGTCATTCTTAATGCTATTCTTGGGTCCCAAATTGTAGTTCTCTCTGTTTATCAATTTGGGTGTATTCCAGCGAGATGCTCTCCTCATCTCCATTCCAGTTGTTTCTCCCCTGCAGCAGCATCACCCATCCCCGTCTCCTTTCTCAGGCCTACGGTATAATATTTTGCGCAAACTTCTCATTTGCAGGAGTTTTTTTTTTTTTTTTTTTTTTTTTGATATGTTTCAAAGGTATTAAGTAAGAACGCTTTTAAATGATTTTCTACTTGTGCAGCGCTTAACCACTTACGCTTCACCAAACTTTGTTCGTGGTTCCCTAATATATACATCTCCGACATTTTTTAAATGTACTCGACATCGTTAGTTGATTCATATTTAATAGATTATGATGCTGGCCGACTGTGACCACGAGGGAGTTGCTCAACGCCAAGCTACCTCACACCATTGGGCGGCCGCACATTTCAAAGAAGCTCGTGTTAGCTACCTCACACCACTGCTTGTAAGTACGTGGAGAACGTCCGAACAAGAACGACTATGAGTGCAGTACGACTTCCAGATTGTTTTAGAAACGGTCGATTGCTGGCTTGAGAGGTGAATTTTGAGAAAATTCCGTGCTACGCCATTCGTCTATATAATCCAGTCGAAATGGCGAGAGCACCAGTTTCTGTGATGAAGTGAGGTTAATGTGACAGCTGTTAGCAGTGTGTGTGTGTGTCCGTGCGCGCGTGTATGTGTGTGTGTGTGTGTGTGTGTGTGTGTGTGTGTGTGTGTGTGTGTGTGTGTGTGTGTGTGTGTGTGTGTGTGTGTGTGTGTGTGTGTGTGTGTGTGTGTGTGTGTGTGTGTGTGTGTGTGTGTGTGTGTGTGTGTGTGTGTGTGTGTGTGTGTGTGTGTAGTCGAGAGAAATGTCTGTCGATAGACAGTTTTGGGACATTTTATGGTAGAAAAGGCATAAGAATTTAGCCGATGTAACAAAATGACACTTTCCAGTTACTTTTTCTCCGTCACTTTATTTTCTTTCTAATTCTGAACCACAAAGTCACAATTGTCTTTTAGCGGTAACGCAGCCTAAAATTCGTCGTGACCTTGCAACTCACATTCTGTTCTATCGAAACCTCATATCTTATTACTAAAGCCACAATTTTTACTACCGCATCTTGTGCAGGGGTGTCGGTTTTATCGTGAGTGTGTTCGCCCAGACCGAGAGCCCAGCCATCATCACTGAGCGAAACAGCCCCATGCACACGCAAGGTGACTCAGAATTGTGGCTTTATTTATTACTAGGGTAACTGCGAGTATTTTGGACACTACAAAATAAGACCTTCAAATGAAAGAGCGAGTTTTGCACAAATCGCAAGATAGAGGGTCTTTTTTTGACAGTAAGTGGCGAAAATGCTAAGGCAGAACAAAATTTAATGACGGCTGATACTCGACCCCTACTCTTCTATTTCCCGTTGTACTAGCACATTTTCTGAGCGCAACTAATATCGTATATATGTATATATCACACTTTACAGCGTGATTTCAAGCATGCTTAAGTATACAACACCACAAGGCTTGGCAAGCCTCCCATTGAATTCTCTGTTGACCAACTCCTTCAGCCACCCACCATTAAATTTTGCGTCAGCCATAGTTATGTGTGTCCTATTCTTATTCTTAGTACTTTAAATTAATTTTTGCGGAAGTTCTTGTAGGAGATTGTGGTTGTTTCTGGATATGATGAGAGGTTAGCTCTCCATATTCTCTGTATTCATCCAATTGTTACTCCAAGGTGCCTGAAAGCCCTTTCAACCCAATTCCCAGAAAAAAGTAGGAGCTCGGCATACAATAGTCGAAAGTACCATGTAATGAATAATGTGTATCATAACTATTCGTTAGCGAAAATGATGTACTTTTTGCATAATGGAACAATTTCCTTGTACGTATAGAGCTTCCCACCTCTAAGGTTCATTCGGAGGGCTGCTGTGGCTCATAGGCCGTCTTTAGAGTAAACATTTACAGTATTTATGAACATAAGGGAAAGTAACAATTAAACTCGCCCAGCTTATTATAAACACTTTACAACCTTAATAAAGCAACTCTTAGATATGATAATAATACGTCTGTCCTGACTAAAGGAGTTCGTATTGTGTTTAGAAGGCGCAGCTGGCAAGAGTTCACGCCTCTCAGATTATGCAGTGAGTCACACAGAAGACGCTTCTATACACAAAGAGCATTACTTCGAACTTCCTTGGTTTAAACTTTAAAATGTCTTTAAAGATGCTGAAAGGCTTGGTTCTTTGAGGAAAAATAAGTTCAGGAGAGATGGACAACACTTTCAGGCTTTGGTAGAACACCTGCCTGATGTGCGAGAAGTCCCTGGTTGGGGTGAGCGGGTGAGAGTTTTTCTGTGAGCAACAGGGTGGCCAATCTTTAAAAGTAAAATTATCGTATATCATAAACCATATGCTACAACAATTAATATGTCAGCATAACACTTATGAAAATGTAATAGTATTGATGTTTATGGTATCCACTTACAAGATTGACGATCTGAACCAGTATTACAACTTTAGCACTTATGTTTCTCGCACTATTCATCTGAAAGTTCATAATCGTCAACTGTTGCAGTATTATACAAATTTGTTGTTGAGATAAACTTTAACTCTCGGTGGCTTGCAGATTTTCGAACTCACCACATTCCTTTATAAGCTGAGACAACTGAATAAGTTCATTTACTCTATCTAGCGCCAATCTGTTTCTAATTTTGGTTTTTATTAAACCTAGTTTAGAAAAAACTGTTTCACAAGAAGTGTTTCTGTGGGTCAATGAAATAACTGTTAATGCAAACTCCACCAGTTCTTTGAAATCAGTATTTCCACCAAGGTGACGTGTTTAACAACATTCCAGAAACTGCCAGGTTCAGGCATGTTCTTTATTTCACACGGAATATCGCTTATTCCGAGTTTTCTCCATTGATCATTCGATTTTCTGAACCGTGCCTTCTGGGCACACTGGCAATAAGAGGATAAAAGGTAAGAGGCTTAGTAAGATATGAAATGGTTGTCTTAGAGGGGTGGAGACAGGCCATGAGGCCAAAGTGATGTCGCTATTTAGAATTAATTTCATTTCACTGGTATGACAAACCAGTGAAAATGATACTTCGCAGGTATCGAATTATCATACTTCTCTTCATTGTCTGTCTCCATCGTCCTCAGTCCTTCCCTATATCGTTTTCTCTGTAATTTAGATGTAAGACCGTGTTTTGGAAACGGATAATAAAACTGCTTATTTTAGGGTACTAATAGGAAAGTAAATCAAATGAAAGGTTTAATAGCACAAAAATTTGTGCCTGTTGCCTATGCCTATTGCGCAAATACTGTCTCTCATGGTAGCCCTTTACCTACGTGAATAATAAATATGTAAGAATGTGTGTAATAAAAATGGTTGTAACTTCAAATATTCATCCTATCTAAATTTCGCGAACATTTTATCAGACACATTATCTTAACATAGCCTATTGTAACATTACTTTTGTATTACTTTATTGTTCTCTAAAATAATCACAAATATAGTTTCTTCTCGTCGTTAGCACAGTCTAGTCTTTCGGGCTATCACAACTCACAACTTTCCCTTCTCAAACCTTGTTCAGTCCTTTTGTGTCTTTCTTCACTTCCTCTGTTTCTCATATGCCTACGACGTTATGATCACTCGACGCTCGTAGAATCTTCTTACGACGCCCCGACGTATCTTCCACGACGACACACATGCGCAGCTGTCTCACACTCACTGACACACTGGCTGACTCAACCAGATCTTTCTCAAAGGCGCTAAAAAGCCCCTTTTGATTCTGCCGATTCGATTGTGATTAGTCACGTACACACATCAGTCGCGCGAGGCAGCCTCATCTTGAATGTCGGTCTGGGTGGCTCAGTTGGTTAGACGCTGGCCTACTGATCCCAAGGTCGCGGATTCAAATCCGGCTCAGACCGATGGTTTTTAAGTGTGCTTAAAAACGACAGCTTCATGTCAGTAAATCTACTGGCATGTAAAAGAACTCCTGCGGGACGCAATTCCGGCACGCCGGTGACGCTGTTGTGGTCCTAGCAATTGACAGCGTCGTTAAACAACAAACGTTTTTTTAACTCACCTTGAACACCTCTGCCCGCACGCCGGCACGATATGTGGTGTGAAGTAACTTGGCCCCGTCCATCCTTAGTTGTGCGCCAAGCCCTTATTTTCTAAGCAGTATCTACTTCATATCATTTGATATATCATATCTAGGTTGCATGACAATTTCGTTAGCTTTAAGCATTCATTGTAATTCTGATAATTATAGGACTTAAATTTAGATATTCACAGGAGAGAGGTACATACATGAAAATATAGCATACTTACAATACCTATGTACATACTTAAGCACATACTTCAAAACTCGTGAAATTTGGCTTCAGAGTAGCCCATTATCAATTTTTATTTAACAAAAATAGAAAATTCCAGAACAAATTCACTTTTTATTACATGTTTGGAGTAAACCTTTTACATTTTTAACAAGATTACTCAATAGTTTTGCTGCTTCCAGACAAACCTACAGTTGATTAGACGACTAGACTTGTCGGCCTTGCATATAATGGTCGTAATGCGAATATACCTACGAGGCATTAGCAGATAATTAAAATCTAGATCATGTATTTCATTTCTACAGAATTCTCGTTTGATGTGGAATGTAAAGATCAGTGTAACGGAACTACTCTTGCAGACATCTGTTTACTTCTTCACACTTGCAATAAACTCAGACTTTCAGGTCAAGCAAGTAATAAGCCATTAAAATAAACGTATCTCCCATTTATGGCTTCTGTTATCTTGAGATAACATGAATGCAAGTAAGGATAAATTATAAAAAATTTAATATTTAATTAAGATTTCATTTGTATTTAACAACCTCAATTAGGTTTGTGCCTCAGGCATTTGCACTGTAGAGAAGATACAGTTACTTTTACATCTTATGTAAACGTGTTTTATATTGAGACTGGCACTGGAGGCTTTAAGTCTCTAATGAATCGGTTTAATTAGTTGTATTTACGTGCCCCGTATTCTTTATGAAATTATTGCACAATAATCTAGATCAGTTAAGCCCAACCTTTTCTCCTACCTGCTAATGATGTACCTTGTCGCTTTACCCTACCTCCTTCGTTTTGTGCATGAAGTACTTCATCACTCCATCACTCATTAGGTAACCAAGCATTAGAGAGGTTTGTTTTTGAGTTCGGTGAATGCGTCATAGTCGACGAGCAGTAGATATATGCAAATCCACGGAAATGATATACATCGTGATTATAGAGAAAAATAATATTTTTACTTATATCATTTGACTAAATTTCGGCATTAAGCTGTGCGTAAGTTTTCTTTTATATAATTTATTCAACATGTATATACTGATAAGGGAAGGTATAGTACAGTATAGGAAAGGAACAGGACATTTCTTTTACATAAGGTTTATTTAAATGTTTTGACGGTACCTAATATAAGCATATTCAATTTTTTGTTTTGTGTATCATTTTTTAACGACACTGTCAATTAGCAGATTATAAGCACCGCAAGTGTAGCGGAATTTCGTCAGGCAGGAATTCAAACACATCAGTAAATCTACTGATATGGAGCTATCGCTTTTCAGAACACTTAAAAACCATAGATCTGGGCTGGGTTTGAACCCGCCACCTTGGATCAGTAGGCCAGCTCCTAACCAACTGAGCCATCCAGACATAAACAATTTTCCTTTGTTTGCTGTGCCTTCTGTTTTACTTAGTTGCTAACTTGTGACTAATTTGTTCTTATATACAAATTTGTTTGTTTTAGATACGGGCGATTTCCGTATGTATATATTTTATAATTACTTTTAGATAGTGTTTTATGTAAATAAAGGTTTTAATATTTTTGTATTGCTTACACTTTCAATTACGTACCCATATCCTTCTGTTGTTGGTAGCCTCCAATTATGGGAAGCTGAATTTAGTAATAAAATAACTAATACACTTTGTGTATACTACTTGGAATTAAATATCCGTTGTTTAAACCTTTGCACCCATTTTCTGTGAAGAAACAAGAACTATTTTCTACCCCTTAGTACTCTCAACGGAAAGTTGAATAGTTTGGAAGTATCATATACTGTTCCAACGTGTATATGTTCTGGTACGCAGGTTTGTAAATCATTGAAATTAGAAGTTGTCTTGCAGCCAATGTACATCGTAACAACTGGTCTTCAATGGTGAATGCATTATTAAAATGTATTTAATAGTTTCCGGGATTACGCCCATCTATTCTTGCACACAAATTTTCTCTGTTGATAGTATAGATTAGAAACTTTCCCTGAGCAGGGACGAATGCTGAACGTGAAGGCCAGGCCTGCTTCTAACGTTCTTGGAGAAGTTGAGACAACTAAGTATATCACTTCATGGAAGTAATCCCTTAATCTGTTTTAGGCTTGTTGAATAATCTTGGCTACAGAAAAATCCCCCCCCCCCCCGCCACCCAGGGGGAAATCGAATCCGAGACCCTTGCACAACAGGCAGGTTCTCTACCGACTGTGCTACGGAGCCAGCAATTTTATATCCTGTTGCTTTGCCAGGAAATATATTCGAATGGAAGAAATGTCCCTACATACATTTTCTCGTTGTCTGCAGTAGTGTTACAGTTATACAAATGAAAGCGAGAATGAAAATATGAGCAGAAGTTGCAGAAAACAGCAGTCTTCATAACCTCTGGCCCACTTCCATAATTTTGCCAAAAATAAAAAACTTGTAATACAATACAACACAACATTGCACCATCGCCGAAGTTATTTAGAGTGACAGGTCAACTATCTATGGAAGAAGTAAATAACACCATTCTAGCTCGAAGGAACGGCTAGCATGAAGCGATTACGTTTTAAACACGTTTACCGATATTTAACCTTGAATGAATGTAAAAACTTCCACAGTAAATGTACTTACACTGTAAAAGGGAACACAAGCATTTTACACCGAAAAACTACTGTTGACATTAACTGTTAGCAAACCCTTCTGAAAATGTACATGCATGTTCTCATCTGCACACATAGGATTGTTGTGAACGTTGAAAACACCCACATGACTGAAACTGATAGATACCTTAATAAAAGAATTCTCGGTGCTGTTGCAATTGTTATTGACAAATATCATCAACAATAGACAAGATAGGCCAGGCCAGAGAAGACAAACTATCCTATTGGTAATTGAGAATTCCTTTCATTGGGACATGCCACACGTTTGTAAATGTAACCGCATTTGTTTGCATCACACTTACGTATATGTCTGTAGAACAATTCACTAAGCTTTCACTATTCACGTTATTAGTTTCCAGAGTTTACTCTCTCAGAAGAATACATTTGAGGCATTAGGAATATTTTGGTAGTGTCTTTTATCTTATCTTATCTTATCTTACCATAAACGATTTGCATTTTCCGAAAACTTTGAAAATTGGATACATTTGTTCACGTTTAGGACTAAAAGTGAACAGGGTTGGTTAGAGTTTGCACTTTCAACACAAAAACAACCAGAAGAAGCTTCTGGTAGATAAATTTAAACGATAAATTCTGTAAGATAATGTGCAATTATTACCGATTTTTGAAAGACGACGATGAGCTACTGACAGGCTGAGGTACAGCCCGATGATTATTTTGCTGCGTACCTACCCTTAATAGGGCTTAACCGCAGATAGATTTCTGAGATATTGGGTGGTTAAGGGTGACGTTAAATTTTTGGTTAATGCTTATTTATTAAGGAGGCTATTAATTATTATTTATTAAGGCCCCTATTCTGATGATTCGCAGAAGTCAGCAATGTTTGCATTCTGTGGATATAAAACAATTTTAATAAAGTTTTAAGATCTTTTAGATCTTATTAAATTTTGAATTTTGATGGTGGTTTGAATTTTGAGCCGAATAGCTCTTTGTTGGGATTATGTTTGTAGTTCAGCTTTTGCTGCTGGTGGGTTAACTACTTTGTTATGGGATATACCCGCAAGCCATACGGGGAACCCTATACGACCTGAAGCGGCGTGTTCTGGGGTCATAATCCCCTAGAGATCTAACCAGGGTGCTTTCATGAGTTGGTAGCTTGTCGAAGAATTTTGCAGCCCGGCGCCTAATTTCATCCTCCACGTATGGAAGAGATGAGGCTTCGTGAAGTAGTCTCACGGGAAAGGATAAGGGGACAGAGAAGATGGACCGAAGTCCTGTTCTGCGCCCTCTGGAGCCACAGGAGCCAACTACCCGCTACCATGCCCCACACTTCACAGGCGTAAAGCATGAGGGGGATAATCAGAGCTCGGAATAGGTGTAATTTCAGGCGGACTGGCATCTCAGACCTCAGCATAGGGTACAGGGAGGCAATATCCCCCTGCGTCCGCGCCGATAGGTCTCTAATATGCCCTCGGAATGTTAGACTCCTATCCAGTTTGACTCCCAGATAGGCGATGGAGTCTCTCCACTGGATCCTTTGACCCCGAAGTTGGAAAGTGAGGCAGTCTGCAGGTGTGGGACGTCTCGTGAAGAGGATGGCACGGCTCTTGTCTGGATTAACAAACATTCGCCATCGCCGACGCCAGTCATAGACGAGGTGGAGGTGTCCTTGTATGGGGCTGAAGGCTCTGAGGATGTGTTTGTTGGTGCAGTATAGTAATACGTCGTCTGTGTATTGAGCTATACTGACCTGTGGTTCTGTTGGGAAGTCTGCCATAAAGACACTAAAGAGAGTAGGAGACAGAACAGAGCCCTCGGGGATTCCGCCTCTTATTGGCCTAAGTGTGGAGGTTCGCCCCGCAACTGTCACTTTGAGGGTCCGGTGTCGGAGGAAACTGTGTAAGATGTGTATAAGTTGTGTGGGTAGCCCCAGGTGGATCAGCTTGTGAAGGAGCCCTGTGTGCCAGGTGGTTGAGAAGGCCTTTTCTACATCCAGAGACACCGCAGCAGTGAAGGCGCGTTCCTGGAAACCCAGGGCAGCAGCCTCCACCACCCGCAGCAGTTGCTGAGGCGTAGAATGCCCAGGACGAAAGCCGAACTGATGTTCTAGGATAGCTTGTATGTTTCCCAGTAAAGGGGATAATCGGTTTAGGATCATCCTCTCGAGAACTTTCGAGAGGATGGACAATAGGCTTATGGATCTGTAGTTGGAGGGATGCACCGGGTCTTTCCCAGGTTTCAAAATGCAGATCACCCGAGCCTCTCTCCACTCGCGTGGGAAGTGACCCAGGGTAAGGCACATGTTGAATACCCTAGTTAGGAAGAGCACGGCGTTGAAGGGAAGGTGACGAAGCATGAGGGGAGTTAGTCCATCAGGTCCCGCCGCCTTTTTGATTTTGAGGCGTTGTAATGCGCCATGGGTTTCGCTGGGGCGTATCACCGGCAGTCGTTCCGCATCCTCCGAGGGGCGTCGAAGAAATCAACGTACGTCTCGGCGGGTACGTTCTGAGAATTTGTGGTCCTGGGGGTCGTCTCCTGGACACATGGTACGTTCTAGATAGTCGGCGAACACGTTGGCTTTGGCTTCAGGTTCATATGCTAGGCCTCGGGTGCCCTGAATTGGTGAGTTGTATTGGCCGCGACGGTTTCGAAGACCTTTGGCTATCTTCCACACGTCCCCACTTTCAGTGTCCAGGCTGGCCATCTTGTCCTCCCACGCTTGCACTCGGTGCTCACGCAGTCGGGCTCCGACCAGTCGGCGCAATCGCCGTAATAGGGCTCTGTTGTGGGGCATGCGATGCCTTTGGTATAGTCTCCGTGCCGCCCAGGACCGGCGGATGAGTAGGATTATGTCAAGTGGGAGGACGTCAAGGTGTAAGGGTGCTGGAGCACGGATTGTGAGGTTATGGGCAGTAATTGTCACGATGAATGTGAAAGAAGAAACTGCCGCCTCAAGAGTTGGGATGTCGTTGATTCTGGGGTCAGGTGGGATGGAGGTGCAAAGGCAATTACGAACTCCTTCCCAGTTCGTTTCTCGAGTATAGGTATGTCGAACTGTCATGACTGGCAATCCGGGTGTTGATTTCTGTCAGCACTGGGTTGTGGTCTGACTGGAGTGCGTTTATTGACGTCAGTGTGAGATGAAATGAGAAATGCTTGATGATCGCAAAGTCTATGACAGAAGGTAGTCCTAGACCATGCGGATGATGTGTGGGTTGCAATGGGCCCTCCACCCTTAGTTCGGGTTCCGCGTCGATGAGGCGGATTATGGAATTGCCTCGGGCGTCCGCCCTTCGACCGCAGTGCCAGCGTTGGTGTTTGGCATTGAAGTCACCAGCCAGGATGACGTTAGGATAAAGGGCTAGGATAGAGAGGTAATCATTTGGGACAAACTGCCTTCGGGGAGGGTGGTATACTGAGACTATCAGAATCTCCGTGCCGTCAAGGTTCAGAGTGATAGCCGCTGCCTCTAGGGTTTGAAGGGGTGGGAGCTGGTTTGGACCATGGACTACGTTCTGCCTTACGAACACCGCCGTTCCGCCTCCAGGACGACCTTGACGATCAGTTCTGTGGCAAAATAGCCCGGTAAACGGAAGCGATCATTTGGGCGGAGATGTGTTTCGCTAACTAAAATGCCGTCTAGGGCATAAGTGCGGGCAAAGTGGGATAACTCCCCCGCCTGGCCGGCCAATCCGCACGCGTTCCAGAACGCGAAGCGAAACGAGGTGCATGATCTAGTTTGTCTGGCCATTTTGGGCGCACTGGAGTAGAGAGGTCAGGAGGGCAAGCCCCTCCATTGCAATGAGCGTCTTGGCTGTTGAGTCGCTCGCAGAACAGAATCTGACAATGAGGTCGCATATCCTTTGCCCATGGGTCTGCAACACTAGCTGGACCCACTTGAGCAAGTCAGCGAGCTCAAAGCCAGGGGTTGAGGGTGTGTTGTGTGTGGAAGGAAGAGGTGCTGGAGTCTCCTCAGCTCTAGCCTCCTCCTGAGGTCGTCGAGTGGTGGAAACATCACTCACCTCGGCCACTCTGGGTGCACGTTTAGGCTCCCGGAGTTTTCTCTCCCTCTGCGGTCTTGGGTTTGCTTGCATGGGAGGTTTATTTTGGGGCTGGTGTTGTGTGTTTTGTGATGGTTGTTGGTGTTGCTCTCGAGACGTCCGTGGACTACCCGAGGTGCGTTGGGTGGTTTGAGCATGTGACACCTTAGGGGTGTTGGCTGGTTGAGGTTGAGGTGCCTGGTGTCTCTGAGGATTTGAGGTGGAAGGTCTCCCGTGGTCTCCTCTGAGGGGAGTTGAACCTTGGGATACCTGTGGTCTCCTAGAGGCGATCACTCTCTTCCTCGTAGGACATCCTCCGTAACAGGCCACATGTTTGCCCTTGCAGTTTGCGCAGGTGGGCTCGTCCGTTATTACTCGAGGACAGGATTCTTTGTGATGCGCATCACCACAGCGAAGACATCGCAGGTTTCTGCAACAGAAGTGGCTCGAATGGTTAAAGCCAAGACACCGGTAGCACTGTGGGAGCCCAAAAGAGCTCCTCACCACCTCCACCTTCACCCTGAGGTAGCAGAGAGACGTGACTCCGTCAATTTTCATCTCCGGATCGCACGCCCTCTCCACCACAACCAGGAAAAGGGGAATTGGCCTCTTGGCTTCCCCATTCTCGCCCGGTTTGGTTAGTTGCCTCACCAGCCGAGGGGTGATGCCTTTACGAGTTAGTTCTTCCTCGATATCGCCCACGGGCGTATCCATCGGAAGACCTCTGATGATGCGGCGGATGTCTCGAGTTTTGTCAAGACCAAGCGTAAAATGAGGGAGATTTCTCCGCTCAAGGACAGATAGGAGGGTCTTATAGTCCTCCACATGTTTAGCCTGAAAGACGTAGCGGCTCTTCCTCCTCGTCACCGAGCACGACCCTGAAAGTGTTGGCATAACTTATTTTAAGAAGCCCACCATTCCCCTGAAGTCGTCCACAATGATAGGCGGAATATGCTGCTTGGCTGGTTTTTGTTGTGTTGGACCATCAGTCAAGACAGTTGGTGGCTTCTGTTGGCGCTTCTTCCGGCGGTTGACCACTTCCCGAAATTCTGCCTCGTCCACCTCAGTAGAGATGTCAGAGGAGCTTACCTCGTCTTCGTCCATCCTGGACGGGTCAGAAGGGACCACGGTCTCGTCGGTATTAGATTCCGCGTCTGAGTTTTCGCGGGAACTGTGAATTTAATCCGCGATTAGCGTCTTGATTAGATGTATATTCGGCTAAGGCCAAAGGTTTGGCGTTGCCATTTCCGCCTTGTATGGGCTTTCGGCGTCGCCGGTTGACTGTCCCCTGAATTATGCTCTCGGAGACGTTATTAGTTGCGCCAGATGTGCTGGGCATTGCTGAGTCCTGTATATCAGGTCTGGCTTTGTTGGTTTTAACAGTGGGATTGGGTACGGGTAAAGGTTTGGTAGTAGGCATTGCTCAGTACCCGAAGGTGTAGCGCGCGTACAATAGTATCGGGCTGACCACTTACCTCCAGCAGCGGCTGCTAAGAAGCGTCGCCAACAGAGGACCGAACACCCAAAGGATGCGCCTATGTCCACCCGAAGGTGTTGGCTTTGGCCTTGTTGACTGAACCGCTACTGCTTATTTAACGACGGTTAGTAGTCGATTTTTGCTCATGTGCAGGTACTAAGAAGCACAAAACTCTTCTTAGCGTGTAGTACTAGGAGACCAATCCCGATGCTTGATGCAAGCACCAATCAGGAGCCAGCTGTTGTTGCCACTCCAGGAAAGCTAGCCTTGGGTGAGCTCTAAAGCTTGCTTTTCAAACTTCTTTTAGAGCTTCACCAGGTTGTCTTGGCTAATATAGATGTATTAGCCCGAAGTTTGAAGCTTGTGCTATCCACCGGCATGTGCACTCCACCTTGTTAAGGGATCCCCTGATCCGTAGAAATGGCTGAAAATTCCGTCTTTCCACCAGAGTGAAGTAAACACGCACGCGCTGTTCGAACTCCAACGCTCGAATCATCGAATCAATTTTTTTTTTTTTTTTTTTTTTTTTTTTTTTTTTTTTGCAAGTCTTCTAAGTTGAGCCTTTTATACCGCGCTCGGTGCGAAGTGTAACTGCTGTTATGTATTGAAAACCCATGTACTGCCATGGAAAATTGATTGAGCGCATTAGCATTAAGAGAGCAGAATATTTGTCAGTCAAATAGCCGTGTCCGACAGACGATAACATGTGCAACACAGGCTCAAACTCCACTTCATGTTGGAAATGTGGATTTGTGTAAGCCGCGCTGCAACACGACGTAGAACTTAACATATTCTGCTCTCCTATGCACTCAATCACTTTTTCCATGGCTGCACATATAACGGAGGCTCCCCGCAATAGGGCCTGAAAGAGAGGATGAAGGAAATGATAGGAACAGGAAATGAGGGGTAGGCAATTCCTAATGTAAGAGGTGTTATCCTAGCATTCTTCTATCGAGCGGGCAAACCACGATAAAACCAATGGTCAGTGTGGACGGGTTTCGGCAATTGACCCCGAGACTTCCCAAAAGAGAGCTTCACGCGTTACCGCAGAACCATCTGGCTTGGTATTGAATGCAGCTCAAGGTTGAGTTGCGTGTGATGTGTACTTCAACATTTTCAATCAGTAGATGCACTACAAAATTTACTATTCTGAGGAAGCTTCCAAGCCAAATTTAGCATGTGTTGGTTGTGCTAGAGAAATTGTAGAGGTAAAATCCATTCAATTTCTTTCGAACTTTCCATAGACTTATATAAAAGCATCACGAAATAATGTCTTGATGTCTTATATAGGTCTGGAAGGGATAGCAACGTTAGTGGAAACCATCTCCGCAAGTTGCGAACCCCAAATATGGATGGGAGGGGCTTAGATGACCATAGTTTGCAGCGGTAATTGTAAACATAAATATTATGGTAACTTTAAATTCAGCTTTGTTTTTTCTTTCTTTCTTTGAGCACAAATTCGCCGTAAAATTGCCTATTGAGCAAAGCTATATACCTAATGAGACATCTAATGAATATCATGCGTTATGGGTGACGAAACGGATCCCTGGAAACTGCGATAGGTTCGCAGAGGCGCATTGAATATGCATATTACCTGAATACCACGCACGACCTGTTCAACGGAGCTAATGAAGACCGTAAGCTATATTATTCAGAGAATTTCAAAACTTGTTTCTTTCGTTAGCAAATTGAGGTGCTGTCCATATGAAGCTTAGTCTGAAAACGTCGATATCATACATTTTCCTTAGTACTGAACTGTAATACCCTTAGTCTGGGTCACGGTTACGGAAGTCTTTGGTTCGAAATCTGGGTGGTAGGCCAAGGCAAGTGAAAGTGGTTGGCCACATCATCAGTACATTACTCATTCACAGCTGCCCTTGAAGCAAGCTAATTCGGATCCGGGTTTCGGCACTCAGGGAACGCGTTGGGACATTGAACGCCATCCCAGGAAGACACGACATTTCTATTAGTCACAATTTAGCTTTTCATTTTGGGTAATACCAGTATGGTTCAACCTACAGAGCGACAGTTCAAGAAATGAGGCGTACAGGAAGGGATTCCATCCCAAGAACATGCACTCAATTTAATGCAATGCGCCGGTGAAATTTGGTAGAAAATCTGAGAAATTTCGATTGTTTATTCATACCATTTTTTTTCTTTATAACTTAACATTTTAAGCCATACAATTGGCTTTTTCATATCAATTTAAAAGCCATAAATTGCTATTTAATTGGTGCTTTGCTATTGAGGTAAAACTTTTAAACTCACATGGTTCTTGATGACTATTTAGCCATCCAGATGACTTTTTTTCCATGCAGTCCACGCACACGCATATACCCATTTACTCTCGCAGTCGTGCTTCCATGCATACACAAATACCCATGCCCGAGGCGGGACTCGAACCCGTGACCCTCTGCGCGGCGGAGTGCTAAAGACTCACGCTATAGCGACCACGGCTATGTGGGCCGACAAAAAGTGTTGAAACTTAAACTCCACCCCTCTCTCTCTCCCTCTCTCCCTCCGTCCCTCCCTCCCTCTTCCTCTCTTTTATAATACTTTTCACCTGGACTATTTGCTTCATACTTTCAGAAGAACTTCAGGAATTATGGACTTAAAAGGTGTGGTGCACTAGTTACCTAAACACATTAAATATTTCAGTGGAAAATGTTTTCCTTTTAGGAAACGCAATACCATATAAACAAAGGGGGTTTCTCTTAAACTATTTAAAATTAAAAAATACGTACACAGTAATTTCTTCATGTTTGTACTTGTACATGAGCTAACTCAAGATTAAAAATTTGGGACTCTTACAATACCTGTAGATTCCAAGTTAGGTATATCTCATAATATGCTATAAATAAATTTATCTTAATATGGTAAGACATATCTTGCTAAAATAGTCAAAGTAATCAGAAGAAAACTGGAATTTTCGATTTCACAGATTCGTTGCCTTAAACCGAGCTTTAGTTGGAAAATACGAATTGACCGTAATGAATTTGGAGTGGCGAGTCATATTTTCAGGTTAAATTCCCTCCACTTATATCCGGACTGATCACATAATTCTCCCGTAAAAAATGTTAAATGTTCATATATGATGAATCTTGTAATAAGCTGTAGGTAAGCATGCTTCGCCTTTTAATTGAATGAGATACAAAAATGGCATATGACAAGCACTTGGACATTAGCTAATGCAAAATCTCCTACCCTGTAACTATGCTAACTATATTACCTTATTTAAAGCCTGCCTCTGTAGCATGGTAGTAGCGTCTCTGCATCACGTCCAAGAGGTGGCGAATTCGAATCTCGCTTAGGGTGATTTATCCGGATAAGGTTTTTTCCGAGGTTTTCCCTTATCCTCAGAAGACGAATGTCGGGTAACTTAAAGCTCTATGGACCTCGGATTCATTTGAGCATCATTTCACTCATTTCACTCATTTCATTCATTCATTCATTCATTCATTCATTCATTCATTCATTCATTCATTCAACGTCCAATATGACACTATATTGGAGGACGTTAACAAAAAAAAAAAAATCTAATTGAAAATAAAAGAAAATTGTTTCGCTGAAGGTAAAAACATAGTATATAGATTACGGTACTCGATTAGAAAATATATTTTAACTATCAATTCAATATTGCAAGTTGCTGAATGCCGGCTCACCAGAACCCTTGCATTTAATGTTTCCTGAATTCACGTGCAGGAATAAGTAAAATTTCATAATCGTAACATTAACTTTATCGATAAAGTCTTAATCGTACAAGTAAATTTCATCACCCTTTGGTGATTCAACTTTTGTCAAAGTATGGAGTGAGGGAAAAGACTTTTAGCATATTTTTATCTGCACCATGAATCACTGACTCATTTAAGATAGCTTTTGGATCAGACACATTATTTAAAATACTATTGTACCTGACAATTAATAGAAACAATTGTATACCTTGTAGTTCATTAATGCGGGAGAAAGTATGTGTTTACACAGATAGAAAAAACATAAATAAACAGCACTGTAGTATATTGCGATATTTTATTATACACAATGATTTTCAATAGAATTTGTAAATACTTCTAGAAAGATGAAAGATTTGCATCATTGTTACTCCATAAAATACAAAAGAAATCGCCTAGCAACAAGTAAAATTAAATAACATGTCATTTACAGCTCGGAAACAGATAAATGTGTAATTGGAGTCACTAAATTAAAAAAAAAAAAAAAAAAAAAAAAAGCTTGACAATTTCGATATCGTGATGTAGTTGACCAAAATAGTGCATAATATAAACAGCTGATGTGGTCGAGGAGTATCAATTATGTAGCTTTGAAATTCCCCGTACCTTACTCCACCAGATTTTTCGCTAGGATTGTGTGAAGATTGTTTATTTATTTTCTTGTTTAACGTCGCTGTCAATTGCCAGGATCACATCAGCATCGCCGGTGTGCCGGAATTTGGTCCCGCAGGAGTTCTTTTACATGCCAGTAAATCTACTGACATGGAGCTGTCGTTTTTAAGCACACTTAAAAACCGGGTTTGAACCCGCGACCTTGGGATCCGTAGGCCAGCGTCTAAGCAACTGAGCCACCCAGACCGACATGGAGATTGTTTTATATGTGTGTGTATTGATGACCTTAGAGAAAAGATTTGAAAAAAAGTTGAAACTGAGATTTAAAGATGAAACTGGAGTTACCGATATCATGATGCACAACATTGGGTGCGTTAAAGTCGTGTCTCAGTCGAGTTCTTTTTTCCAGGATTTTCCTTTACACTTAAAGGACGAATGTCTGATAACTCTAAACTCTACATACAGCGGGTTTGTTTGCGCGTAATTTCATGCATTTCAGAACGATAAGTTACCAAAGAAAACTGCTCCTATTCCTTTAGAATTTTCTCCATCCCCCTTCTGAGTAAGGAGATTTTTTAGAGGTTGTGTACATACTAGTGCTGTTGTGACGCACGAACAATTAGGCCTCGCTAAAGTGGATGCCCTTGTGTGGTGTTAACTGCATGACAATTTGAAACCAAATGAAAATTGCTACCTACTTTGTGTAAGTTTAGAAAAGGAATTCACAACTAGATTTCGCTCCAAACAATAACAACAGAGCATAAGCCGACGTCCCATTTTGAAATGTTAATACATACCTATCTGATTTCATAGCACTCAGTGTACGTATTTATCAGAGTTTTCGTTTGAGTAATAAGTGCGCACGTGCACACATATTTTTAAAACCCTTTTTTGCAATTCGGTGAAGCTCAAAACTTGTATCTGTATATGTGAAGTTTAAATATAGAATTTTTGTGTGGAATACAATGCTTGCTTTATTTACTGCAAGTGCTAGAAAGAAAATTGAACAAAATTTTATTTAAATAAAGGATTCGTTACAACAGAATAATTTCCCTAAAACTTCAACTTGCACCTTTCTAGGACTTCTGAGTTAACCACAGAATAGTTTGGATAAAGCTCTCCTTCTCCAGCCTAAAGACACATGTAGAAACAACAAAGTGTTTTATAAAATGTCTATATATCAGCAAAATTATTTGATATCCTCGAATTTATTTTCATGTTTGTGTATCCTTGGTGAAATTAAGAAAATGCTGTTCACAGAACCTTAATGGAAATTAATCTTAGCACAGAAACAAAATTCACAAGCACAAAATCAAGTCTTGAATAAATATTGAGCAATACCATAGCATTCTGTTAACTAAGAACTGGTTTAAAAGGTTTCTTTTTTATTTAAAAGAAAACAATGAAATGTCAAAGCGGCAACTGAGGTCTGTAAGTCACGAAACATGGCGTGTTACAATGGTAAGATCAAATACCCAGAAATATATTTAAACGATTTTTTTTTGTCATCATATCAATGATGATATTTATGGTAGTAATTGAGGCAAGATTATGCTTAAATTGTTAAACAGTTATTTAAATATGTCGTTTAAACGTAATCGACAAGCATCCACGTGCTTAAAAATCTGTGTTGCACTCGCATGACTTTCTCTACCCTTGTTCAAACTCTTCTTAAAAGCGCTTATTGCTCCGTCTATTTTATTTTAATCGAGGTAAAAATTATCAGAAATTATCTCCTTGCTAATTGTCTTAAAGGCTCAAGGAGAATATGAGAATGTGTAGAGTAGCTTTTAAGCGATGGTCAAATCTTTCAAAGCTGGTCGGTACCTGATGGTATTAAGTCTGTTCTGTTTGCATGACCAAGAGATAAAGGTATTGGAAAATTCAGACATAAAGACAAGAATTTCACTGAAATAGTTCAGTCCACAAAAAAGAGCATTTACGTTTTAACCAGATCTACATTTTCGAGTAGATTTTCTCTATCTTTCAGGATTTACCAGTTATGCAAACATTTAGAATGAATTCTGAGGTCATTCCCAGAAAATTCAAGATAGACATCTTATTTGTTATAAAGTATCTTAAACATATGGTATTTTAATGAAAATTGTTACAGCCATTTTCGATAAAACCATTTCTTTAAAATATTCCTTGTACAGAGTATTTTGGAGTGGGAGGATTTTATTGGAAATCTTTGTGTCATATCCTAGGAAATTGGTGAATTTATATACCAAGTTTGGTTTTCACCAAATTTTCGTTTTTGAGTTATGTTGCTCAGACTCAGTCATACACACGGATATTTTGTTCTAAAAATGCTTTTGCTCTTAGGTTCAGGGGATCCCAAAACATGTATGGTCTGTGAAATCTCGATAGCAAATTTTTGGTTGGGATGCAATACTTCCCTTGTTTACTGTACGTAGCTCTGTTTCCACAGAAAGGAACACGCACGTGTTCGCTTCTTCGGAACTCTTACGTATCAGTGTCGGTTTTTATATGCATTAACAACTCGATAACCGCTGAATCTACGGGTTGACATTTTATGTTACAGGAGTTTGTAGGTTAGTTAACTAATTTGAAATTTAAGTAGAACATTAAAAGTGTAAGCACAGTCTTCCAAAACATTTGTTACTTTTAGGCGAATTGTTGCAAGTACGAATAGAAATAGGTATTATTTAAAACAGTTGATATGTTATTAAAATTAGAAGTAAGTTGGGTAGACATGTGAACTTTAGTGCGATCCTTGCACATAGTTCAAATTTAATGTAGAACAGTCGGAAGAAATTTTATGCACAAATTTCAAATTTTGTTTAAAATTGTATAAAGCTAAGGACAGTTTGAGGAATACCTACTGAAACCGGACTTCTACGCATACCGCTGCGGATAGAGAGTTGAAATTTTGTAAGGTGAAGTCATCGAAGACACTTGTCCCAGCACCATGTGCTGAGCATGGCAAAGTTAGTGAAAACAATTCTGAGCGAGTAAACACCTGCGAGGCTCCCATTATGCTGTTGATTTTAATATAAATCGCTTTATTAGGTTAAAGTATAGTGTTTTAGAGCAGTGATTTATGGCAGGCACAACATTTAATGGTAGGTGATAGATAACCATTTCATGATCAGATCGTGTTCTCTTTCCTGTTGCGCAAATAAATTGTGTGAGCTCAAATTTATATCACCGGTTTTACAGCGTGTTTCTAACTATACAACACCGTGATCAGCCTCTGGATGTTGTGTTGACCTGCTACCCGCCATTAAATTCTGAGTCTGCTTATAGCAAGCAATAGTTTACAGAGGAGGTGTGTGATATATTATTTACGAAAAGGTAATATACCGAGTAACACTCATTGTAAATTTTTCACATTTGCTGCCTCTGAGGACCATTTATTAATAGTTCTAGATTCTCTTATGAGATATCAGTGACGCGTGCGTATAGGGGTGGCAGGGGGGAGGGGGGGGGGGGAGAATTCGATTTCAGATCTGCCAGTCGTAATATTAATATTCACATTTTAGATGAAAATATGACACTTCTTGCACCTCCTAATACAGACAATACTATAGAATCTGCAGGTTCTCTTTAATGTAGGTTATTTCGAGTATATTCCTAGAAAGTAGGATTTTCGTTTAAAAGAGTACAAGGGACTCCAGGGCCCCGAATTAATATTCAAATCTATAAGTGACTACATGCTGGCCTAGAAATTCCATACTCTTTACACTGTATCGCGAGAAGTGACTGAATAGCGACAATAAGTAAATGAAAAAATGTTGAAAAATTCAAACTAATAAATAGTAACTCTGGCGAATGTCTAACGTCACAAAAAGTTATTTGAACTGCTTTAAGAAAATCTATATTTTGTGTAGCAGGCACATTCTTGTCCATTGTTTATGATTTACCATTATGCAAAATAATACAAAATTCCCTCCGAATAAGGAGAACTTCGTAGCCTATTCCCATAAAAATAAAATATACATTTTACTTGTTCTGTAAATTTCGATATGGTAGTTTATCCAAAATTGATAGTCCCTTTTATAAAAATGAAATCTTCTAAAGATGGAAGGGGCAGCTCTGGGTGAGAGATTTTCTTAAAAAATTTTGTGTCGCATCTTTGGAAGATTTTACCTAAATGCCATTGAAATCTCGACATAGAATTTTTGGGTAGAGTACAATATTTTCTCTTTACTATAACTACTTAGTAGAGAAAATAAGATGCATCCTAACCATACACTTCAGGCAGGTTTACGTTAGGTCCTTTCTTATTTCTTTCTGACCTGCCAAGTTCTAAAGCCTTCAGACATCATTAGAGATAGGCAAAGTATGACTCATAACGTTACGTAATTATGCAAGACATTAAGCCTTGCATGGCTATAAGTGACGGACTTCCCTCTAAAGTACACATTTTCCATGTTTATGTATATGAATTAATGATCAGCTCTACAGTTTAAAATCATTATAGCTATGAACAATCAATATCACGCTAATTTCCCCGTAACCTGCAAAATTCCAAAATGTTTCCAACGTTTCTACGATTCATTTTGGGAACAGAATGCCACTCTTTAAAACATAAAAGCTGGTTATTTATATAAAAAAATCAGGAAAGGAACCAGCATGAGAGCGGAAAATGTAAAGGCGTGAAAGAATTTGGCTAGTAATGAGAGAGAGAGGAAGCTACCGATGCCTATTGATAACAACGTAGAAAGCTTATTTCGTTATTCCTCCTCTACATTTTTACTGGAATCATCTTCTCATCAAAGAGGTCGTGGGTTCGATTCCTGGTTGGAAGAGACCAAGCGTTAAATTAGACTTGTTTTCTAATTTTCCTAAGGTTTGGACATTTTGTGAAAATGTAAAATTATATTTTATTCAGCACTTATAACGAGCTATTAGAGTAAATTATTGAAGCCATTAGAAGTGAAACAACATACGTCTAGTGAATAGTTTCAGGGAATTTTCTTTATTTCCTTTTTAGCTCTGAACTTACTAATATTGTCAAGCTGTTTTGTTTCAGTGTACATTAGGAAAACATTAAAAATAGTGCCAGAATGGTGAGTTGAAGTCATAATTTTGTGCGTTTGTGCAGTATATAATTTATACTGTGTTAGGACTGTGACGCCGGGCATGGTGCACAACAAAGGACGGTCGGAATCAAGCTATTTCACACCACATGCCAGGCCGGCGAGCAAACAAAGGCGCAAGGTCAAGCTTGCCCACACCACCCACGTGAGCGAACACGTGACGAACAGTCAAGAGGCCACACAGAGGGTTTCTAGAGCCTTCCAGAAAGATCTGGCTACATCATCGCCGGCGTGTATGTGGAAGCCGAGAAATATTCGTGTGACGTCATCCTCGCTATATATGGAGGAAACCGCAGTTAGAGACATGGGTCGATCAGTGTTTCGGTGAGTGCGGGACAGCTGTGTGTGAGTCGTCGCGTCGTGAAGAACATCTAACGAGCGTCGAGTGATTGTATCGTCGGAGTTAGTGTATGAGAGACAGACGGTGAAGAAAGACGATGAAAGGATTGAGTCAAGGTTATGAGAAGTAAGCAGTTGTGAGTTGTAATATTACGAAAAATTGTAGACTGTGTAAACGTCGAGAAGAGAACTGTAGATTTGTGATAAAATTATGGAGAAAAAATAAAGTGACAGAAAAAGTAGTTGGACTGATTTTGTTGCTTTTGTCAAATGCAATAGCTTTCACGTGTGATATGAAATGTTATTAATTTGCTACTTACTTCGAGTCCCATTCTCCTGGGGGAACTTTGATATAGCCTTATCATTGCTTTCTTTTTTGTTTATCTTTTATACGCTCAGTAAACTTTAACCAACGAGGTGATAGCGAACGGTGAATGAATTCATTAAACGAATGCTTAGAGCCTGATGTTATCCGATATATTCGTCATCCCTAGATGAACATTCATTCCCAGTCTTAACAACCATATCAAATAGTTGGGTACAGCTGAAAGGTTTCTCCACCTAAGCTAAATGAAGGTAAAGTAAAATTAATTCCGCCAATTTTGGTAGAAAATACTGCAACAGAAAACGAAACTAAGCAGACAAATACCACAGTAATCCCAATCATAACAAAAAATTGTTGCAATGGCTGCAATGTTAGGTACTATCCTCTGTAGAAGAAATGCCGAATCGAGTCTAATTTGAATTAATATTGTGATGTTGAGTGGGCTTTACTCAGGAAACAAATGACCAGGGCCCGGATTTTGATAATCTAAAGAATACTAAGCAATAACTAGTTTCGAAGATTACCTAAAAGAACAAACAAATTTAAGAATACCTTAATGTCTTTATCTGCTTGGGTTTCACTTTGTACATTATCACTGAATAGTGAATTACGAACAGCTTTCTCCAACTAAAACGGACTTGCCTATACAGAAGCTTCTTTCAGCATGAATAGAAGATACAGGGGCACGCTTAAAGCAACAAATATTGCAGGTTCCCAGCTCTTGTTCATTGAGGGAATATTTCTTACCTTACAGTGGATCAGCAATCTGGTAATTATATCATATCCACTGCTCTTATTCAACACATTTTCCATTTTAGCAAAGACGGTTGTCACTTAACCTTCCACCTGGCCTAGATCACTTGTAACCAATTGCGCAAATTCTACTTGATTTTCAGTTAGGTGGAAATACTTGTTTTTACTTTCGGCATGAGAAATACAAATACCATCTCTGTGAAGACTGCAAGTAAAGTAGACGACCCTCAAAGATAGCAGGTAGATTCACACCTCATTGCTTTAGAGAATGTCTGTCTATACGCGAGGCGTATAGCTGGACAAGTCCAAACGTTCAGCAAATAGAGCCACATTGCAACAGATTCCTAGGAATTTTTAGATTTTGAGATTCCGAAATTTGATTCTAACATAATAAGAATAATGCAATCATACTTGCAAAAAACGACAAAAAGCTCTATTTGTTATTTTAAATAGCCTAAAAATAACTTAAAACCTTAAAACACATTGTATCAGGCGTACAACACTGTCTGAAAATGCAGAAAAATGACACATTAAATTTATTTTATCTAATCACCTTGCCACGTAGTATGTAGCTGATAACATGGCTTATATTAACTTATTTATCGTTGCTCCATTTAAGTACATTCAATTATATAAAAAGCTAATACAATAATTTAAACTTTATGCTGTTATACGAGTATTGCACAAATGCCCCCCAATATTTGTTCACAATGTCACCGTGGTTTAGGGATTCTTAAGTGGTTTAATTTCAGTGAAAACGCTACGAGCTACGCAGTTTTCCAGATAACATCGCTCTAGCTGGGCCCAAATAACCTCGTCGTCGACGGACCCTTAAACCCCACACACTCACTCACTCACTCGCTCGCTCGCTCTAGCACAATAAGAAAAAGTTTGATGTTGCATTCGCATGACTCTACTCCTGTACTAACTATTCTTACAAACTTATTCCTTTATCTTCTTTATATTAGTCGAGATAAATATTTACAGATATTATCTTACTGCTGATTTTCTTATAGATGCAAAGGGGAATATGAGAATACAGTGGGCTTTGAGCGATAGTCTTCTTCTTTAACTGATTACCCTCTCCTTATATACAACTTACAAGCCTGTGCCTAAGGTCAGACGCCTTTCGGGACTGGTACGGATCGATAGAGTGAAGACCTGGAAGCGGATGGTAGCCCAGCACCAGGTATGATAGTGTGGAAGAGGATGATATGAAATGTAGACAAAATCGATGAACGGGAAGGTAATGATAGAGGTATTGGTGGATGGATGGCGGGGTAAACCGGAGAAAACCCGCCTACATGCCGCTTCGTCACCACGAATACCACATGCGAGTCCCTGGAATCGAACCCGGGCCGTCTAGGTGGTAGGCGAACGATGTAACTGCTCGGCCACGGCGCTTGAGCGATAGTCAAATTAGATTTGAAATTCCGTTCTTCGCACGACCAAACAAATAAACTGAAAAACGACCTTCCATTTGAGAACCGAGATGGTTCATTCCACAAAAATGCATTTGGACATAACTTGTGTTTTAAAGAGATCTACATTTTTGTATAGTACAATTTGGTCTCTCTTACGGTTTGCCAGTTATGCATAAGTCACCCAGAGTAAACAGGACTACATGCGCTATAGCCAGAAAATTCAAATTTACGTTTCCTTTGCCATAAAATATTTTGAACATATGGCATTTTATTTGAGGAAATCAAAATTTTCGAAAAAGTTTCCATGTAGTGGGTAGTTCAGGGTGTAGGAATTTCCTTCAAAATCTTCATGTTGCATCGTTAAAAGATATTAAACTTAAATACCAACTTTGGTTTTTAACCTACTTTTCGTTTTTGAGTTATGCTGTTCAGAAAGACATGCACACGCACACACGCGTGATTTTTTGCTTTCAGGGGCATCAAAAATGCATTCCCGGTGCAATCTCCATATCGGTTTTTTGGGTGGAATGCAATACTTCGCCTACTTTCTATACGTAGTAGAGAAAGTAAAAACGCAAAATCATCGAAGTCTGGACCTTTCAAATGACCTGTGATGAGACTTCAAAGAGCTTTAAATCTCGCTGTTTGCTTATGTCCTCGGTAAATGATAAATATATGGTATCAGCAATTCTTCTGCAGCCCACTCTGCAATTTAAAAGCATAATGTGTTATATCTTCAATAGTAATTTCCCAACTCCGTTAAGAGTTGGTTCATTTTTTAACTCGCAAGTGACCGGTCTGCTGGTTTGACCTTGCTGCCTGCCAACCTGACCAGGGTGTGGTACCATTTCTTAGGTGGGGACAGCCTTAACAACATTTACCTTGACTTCCGGTATATGTATGTAAGTTCGTCAGTAGGCTAACACTTTATCTCTTCTACTAGACTTATCAAGTAGGGTGCTGCACATCAGTCATTATTTTAATGATACCGCAGTTCTTTTTCTTTATTAAAGTGAACATTAGCATCTGAACTGTGCCGGAGATTTGATCATCTTAAGTGCACTCAACATAAACACGGAGGAATAAAACGATAATTAGAAATGCAAATTTAAAAGGAAATGTTCCAAGTCCAAGTTTAGAGAACCTTCTGCAATTGCCAATTACGAGGACTGAAGAAAATCTGGAAGAGTTAGAGAGACTGATCTTGGCGGAATTCGAACTGCAGACCTTCCATTCACTAGTCCGTGATTAACCCTTAACGTGACGGTAATGTTTTGAGGATGAAATAGGCTTTGGTGTTGAAAATTATTTATTTATTGTTCCTTATTCTCCCGAGTTTCCTTCTCTTAGTGAAGCATAAATCATACGAAAATTTTATTTTCACCTTCGGATTTCCGTACTGACTTCCCACTGCCAAGCTACCAAATTGACTCAGCTTTCCAGTATTACATACGGCTAGTGTGAAACAGCAATTATTTTATTTTGAGTTTTAAATAAGTCGTTGGTCTCGAAACCTTACAAATATATTAACGTTGTATTTAAAACTTCTCTCGTGTGTTTGGCTTACATAAAGAAGCTGGAGTTCCCTGGAATTATTTTTTTTTCTAAATTTAGCTAAGTACTCAAATAAAAAAAATGCTGCAAATTAAGACAATTATAAATATTAGAGTTATAACAAACAAAGGAAAATATAATCCTAAAAAAATATTTGATAAAATGTAGATGTATCTGCTCTATGTAAAAGGCGGAATCTAGCCTACAATGATAGTGTTTGAGAAAATGATCCTTGAACTTCTCAAAATTGATACTTTGGGTTATTCAAACCACATTTCCTACATAGTTTCCAGTGTACCTTAAAGTAAAGTATAGCACAGTGTATGCCTTGTGAATCCAAATTTTGGAACTTCCTAGCTATTGCAGTCATCCCACATGTGTAACAAAAATGTTAAGAATAATATCAAATTGCTCTCATTTGTTTCATTGGCGATATATAATGATGTCCGTTATGGCAGAATAGAAAGGAATGAGTTGATATATTGTGCAAAAAACAGATCCAGTGAGTTTCCTACAGCTTTCCCACATGTTTGTTTTGTTACATGCCTTCTGCAGGCATTTTTTGCTTTACATCTGCCAAAATTCTTTATAATGTTTGGATAACACTTCTGATCCATCCTATTACTACAGTTTCCCACTTTTGTTCATAGTTTCCTGTTTTTATCTGATAGCTTTTTAATTGTTCTTTGACATGTTTTATGGCTTTCAGAAACCTCATTTCTGATCACTATCTCTCAGCACTTCTTTTCATGATCCATTCTGAGCGAAAGATTATAGTAGGGTTTACAATTATTGTTATTTTGTAATATATCTCTCACATTAAGGCTTCATTAAAACTAGTTTTCTGATTTATGTTGGGATCACTTAGGAAAGATGATGATACAACCCTAAAAGGTTACCTAGTATATCATTTGGTTTATTGCTATTTTGGGTGTTATTTGCACTTTTGCTATAAGGATAGTCACACTTGACTTTAAGGTATAATTTCATAATTAAGTTTTACACATCTGACTTAGAAATCCATTATTACTTTAATCTGTGCTGCAGTAATTTAATGAGATGCGTACAGTAATACTCTGAGCTTTCTTTCAATGAATAAGGACGGAATTTGTGATCTCTGACTGAACTTCTTAAAATTAGTGATGGTCTTAAATATGTTTTAAATATAAAACTATTTTAGAGTACTGTCAGTTATATTTGTCTTTACTATGTAAGGATATTAAGCATGTTGTTTTGCATTTCAGGTAGAATGGGTGAGCTGGGAGAGCAGGCATTATTGGACTTGTTGGAATCAAGGGCGGATGAGAGTCTTTACGAGGATGACGACGTGTGTCGGCTGGCTCAATTGGCGGGAGCTCTAGCAGAGGACTTGCCCCACGTCAACCTTGCTTTCCAAGATGACGAGCCTAGAGCAATCGCACTTGACATGCTGGACCCCGAGTGCGACGACCTTCCCTGGCGCCTCGATGGCGAGGAAGTGGAACTGCGGCGTCGGGCTTCAATGCCTCCCCCTGGAGTAGGTCGACTACGCAATAGTTTGGACAGGCCTCAGTCAGGTCCAGGACAGCTCTGCACTGCGGAAGCGGCGTATTCTAATCCAACCTCGCTATCAGAAGCACTACTATCATGGGAATGCTCCAATGATAAGCAACTAAGTGGCCCCAGTTCATGGTCTGGTGGACTATGGGAGCCATCATCTCCTGCCATTCAAGTTCAATCTCATGACACCCAAGACTTGTGGATTGCATCTCCTACAGAATCTACAAGAGATCAAGATAAAGAAATGAAAAAGCCATGGGAAACTTTTGCTGAAGATTCACTACCAAAACCAGCCTCACCCTGGAAATCGCAGCCCGTTAGATGGTCATTTGGCCCTGATAAAGTATCAAATCAAGATGTGGAGCATTCCTGGGATAATAGTTCAGCAAAATCACCTTCTTTACCTAGAAACTTTTGTAGCATTAATGATGAAGGTATTCCTAGAAGTTTGGCAGGCGTAAGTCTACAACAAAGCTCTGAAAATGAATTCTTAAAACTCTTAAATCTACCAGAATCCGGGCAGAACCAACTTGATTCTGGTATAGGTCCAGAGGACATAGTGTTAACTGAGAAAATGAATTCGGAGGTGTTCTCGGAGTCAGAAGGACCCTATGGAAGTCTTCCAAGAGAACCACGTTCAAGGCCCCCCAGTACTGAAAATATAAATGAATTTAGTGAAATACCCTCGAATACCTCAGAAACGAACAACGAAAGCACGGGTCCTCACCCTTTTATTCCAGGAAAACGAAAAGATACAACGAATTCCTCGGATGCGCAAGAGAACATAGTGCTACAGAATAGAACTATGGAGTTGAGCTCGGTCTATGCTACTTCCGAAGGACAAGAACACAGTTATAGTTGTGCTTCAGATGATGAAAGTGCGCAAAACCTTTCACATAGTGATAACAGCAGACATGTTGGGTATGGCATTCCCGACACAAGTGAGACGTGGGAGTGGTTTTTGGAGAGACAACGTTCTGAACCCATTCTGGAAGAAGTTACGGTAGATGAAGAGGAAATCCATTCACGCAGACCAGATCCTGGCCCTGATTTAATATGTACATTAGCAAATGAGCCGCCAGTTTCGCTGAACCACGAGGAGGAGCAGCCCAGGGGCAATGCGTTAGAAGCAACGCAGTCCGGAGCTGATCAAGATGCAGCTTCAGGGTAAGTAAAACTCACTTTTAAAGTTGTTCTTTAAGTGCTTTAGGACGAAGATAATCGCTTACACTAGTTGGTACCTAAGTCATTTGTTTGAATAATTGAAGGACTGGGTGAAAGAACCAGGTGGTTTACCTCATTGTGAGATAAAGAAAACTAAATAAAAATGAAATATTGATAACTGGGATGAATACGTTATCCTGCATTGAAATGAAGAATATATTGCACTAAACTAAAATGTATGAGAATTTTGAAGGCATTGGAGCTACCTGGTTTTCTCTGTGTTTAATGCCAGAATCTCTGGTGTTTAACCAAACAAGCGTATTATATGCCGAAATATGCCCTAATTAAAGAAATGGATAAGACAATAATAATGATGACATATTGCGTTGCCAACTTCATCTCATCACTAAACTTGGCTGCCTTGATTGGAAGTGTACCCTTAAGAAGGTATTCCTTTGGGAATGAAACATGAGTATCGATACACTTTATGGCAAACTCTGATATCACTATCAGTCTATTTAATGTTTTACTTCACAGAACCACTTCTTGCTTATCTTGAGAGTATTTAAGAAGCCTGTACTGGGAGATAGCAAGCTTCTCTTTGTGCTTGTTGACGATACTTCTTTTGAACAAGGGTTTAAAGTGTCCTGTAAAATTTAAAATCATGTTCTGAGTAACCGGAATCACAATGAATTTCTTGTAGCTCCTTTCACTCTCCAGCAGCGCGGCTGTTGTATGGAACATGTGGTTCTTACTCGTATATTAAGTGAATGAATTTCTGTTTACCAGAATCAATATGCAACTAATTTTGGTCCAAAAGTGGAGCTACCTGGTACTTTCACCAAGCTCTTTAATTGTGCTGTGTGTTGTCCACTGAATCGCCACTATGAGCATAACAAGCATTCATTTTATATTTTCCTTCAAAGTAAGTAGTTAGTTGTATCCCCACAACGCTGTCTTTAGCACACATAACGAGTAAATGCCTCGAAAACTCGATAAACTTAATTTATATTTTTGTATGTGTTCATAAAGGGTAGCTTATCCCAAGAGCAATTACTAGTATATCGTGGGTCCAGTACTGTAAACAAATCAGTAAATTAATATTACTTGTTATTTCCTCAGCAATTTTAAAGCAATTTTAATTTTAAATTTTAACTTTCAGTTTGCCTAGCTTTGGTTGCATGCACCGTATTTGAACCTGTCGTTTAACGTCAGATCCTAAGGATGAATCAGTGGGACTCTCCAATTTATAGCTAAATGTTACATGCCAAAAAAAAAAAACTGAAGGAAGAAGAGATACAAAAATAACCTGCTGAGTCATCTGATTTGAGATTTAAGTTTATTTAGCAGACAGCACCTGTTTATTTCTCAAATTACCTGGCATTGTAATAGATTCGCTTTACATTTACTTTCTTCGGGAGACTAGAATCTGCAGAGAATTATATATGTATTATATAGCATCTATGAGGGAAAGGGTCATATGTACCTCAGGGGTACAGGGTTAACCAAGTAAATAATTATATCTTGAATTTGTTATTCTTCTTCCTTTGAAGGATGGGTCATTGCTGTCCCGTTCCGAGGCTAATTGCATCCTTCCATCTTCTTCTTGTTCGACCCAGGTCAGGCTTCCCAACGGGTTGATAAAGACATGCTTGCCTTGGTAGGCTGTCAATGATATTCGTTCTACATGACCCTGCCAGTTCTTTTGATAGTTCTTAATTTCATGTGTAATATTATTTATATTTCGTTTCTTCTTTATTTCGCTGCTTTTATTTTTGTCTCTTATTGTTGCCTTTTCAATTGATCTGAGGAATCTCGTGCCGCTGCTACCCTTCTCCGATACTGAACTCTCAAGGTCCATATTTCACTGTCGTACGCCTTTTCAAAGAACATTGTGAAATCTAATTTGTTCATTCTTTGTCATATTTGTTCCAAAATGTTTCCTTATAATTCCATTTGTCATGTTATATTTTCTGTATGCTTTCCTCTAAATCAAAATTAATTTTTACTTTCTCTACTGGTAAGTAGGGGAAGTATTGTATTCTACCCAAAAGTTCGATGTCGAGATTTCACCGGAAATGTGTTTTGAGACCCCCTGAATAATAATGAAAAAAAAAAAAAAGTATTTTTAGAAAAAGGTCCGTGTGTGTGTCTGTGTGTCTGTGTGTCTGTCAGTCTGTGGACAGCATAACTCAAAAACGAAAAGTCGGTTAAAAACCAAAGTTGGTATATAAGTTTAATGTCTTTCAAGGATGCAACACGAAGATTTTGAAGAAAATAGCCCCACCCTAAACTACCCTTTACATAGAAAATTTTTCGAAAATTTTGATTTTCTTGAAAATGGCTCTAACGATTTTGATTAAAATGTCATATGTTTGAGATATTTTGATGACAAATGAAATGTATATCTTGAATTTTCTGGCTGTAGCCCCTGTAGTCGTATTTACTCTGGACGACTTTTGCATAACTGGTAAACCGTTAGAGATAGACCAAATCGTACTATACAAAAAATGTAGATCTTGCTAAAATACACAATTTATATCTAAATAAATTTTCTTGTAAGGGTGAACCATTTCGGAGATATTCCTTGTTATGTGTGTGAGTTTCGGAAAACTTAAAACTTCCATGAAATGGATCATCGTTGTTCATTTTTTTATATGTTAAGTGTGCAATATCAACAGAATCTCAAACCTTTAAAACATTTGACTATCGCAAAAAGCCTACTGTATTCTAAGTTCCCGTTGCACCTACAAGGAAATAAACAATAAGATAATTTGTAGAAATGTTTATCTTAACTAACACGAAGAAGATATAGGAATAAGAGTTTGTAAGAATGGTTAGTACAAGAGTAGAGAAAGTCATGTGAGTGTAACACATCAGATTTTTTCAATTCGTTATATTGCATCCTAAGTATTTGAAAATTTTCATCTGTTCTACATTTTGCCCCTCTATCACTATTTTTGCTCTCCTCGTTGATTTACCCTCCATTGCCATTACTTTTGCTTTATAACCTTTTAATATATTTGACAATTTGGTTACATTATATTGAAAGTTGTGCTCTTTACTAGCTAACAGTACCTGGTCATCTACAAATAAAACCGTTTTAATCTCCTTATTTCTTCCTATGTTTATGCCTCTTGGCTCCGTCAATTTCCACTCTTGAAAATTCGGGTCATATAAATATCAAATAAAATAAGAGTCCACAGATTTTTATAATCCTGTATTTGTCATTGTGCTCAGATTTGATTATATTTTGCATTTTAATTTCTGATTGTTCATACAAAGACTTGATAACATTAAACTAGATGATATCCTATAGTATCTCAATGTATTCCATTGCTTACTCTCATTTACTCCATCATATGCTTTCACATAGTCTAAAAACATCAGATAGAGGGGTAAATTATATTCTGTTCGTTTTTTTATTATCTGTTTCATGGTGAAAATGGCATCAATACAGGAACTACCTTTACGGAGACCACATTGAATTTGTTATTAAACAACTAAATGCAGGTTATGAACGGAGGATGACCTACTAAAATAGTAGAGAACCATAGAGGTTATTGTGGCATGAGATATAACGCATAAATAACATATACTATACTCGAGTCTTCTGGGCTTCTGGCTCCCTGCTCCATGGTGATTCGGTCAAAATCATATGTACAGTTAAACGATTGTAAGCTACCCCTCATGGTTGTCCGTTAATATTTCAGAACTGGAAGCATTGCTAAAAATAGCAGATTTCAACATTTAAAAAAATCTTGCAATTTTAGAAAAGAAGGGACAACCTCACAAGTGAACTCACGGTCAGAATGTCGAAACAGTACGCTAAATGTATCTAACAGTTAGGTGCAATGTAGGAATTTATTTCAAAACAGTAAATATGTAGCACTGCTTCAGAAAATCCTCCTGCAGTTAATTATGCACAACACATGAACCGCTCGCTTGTTGGTGTGCAGGTCTGGAGAGTAATTAAAATGTGAGCTGATTCATGTGTTTGTCATCGTGTTGTTTATTGGATAAGGTCAGTACACTGAATCTCTGTGTGCCTTAGCTATTGAAGTATGTTTTAACATAAGTTCGTTAAACTCTTACGTAAACTTTAAGCAGTAAGCGTTCATGTTTTCCACTTTTGTACTCGTATGTTCACAAGGAAGATGAAGGACAGGCTTTATCCAACGAACTTTTAATATATAACACATTATAGCTATCCCAGAAACAGTGCACACTACACATGCGCTTACCGAGCGGGATGGCTCAGGCGATAACGTCTGTGGCCGGCATTCGGTAGATCGCCGGTTCGATCCCCGTGGCCACGCACTCTGACATGGGTTTTTTCGTGGTTTCCCCTTGTCACTTAGGCGAATGCTTGAATGCATTATTTCATACCTCGGTTGCCTTTCCATCATTTCCCTTCATTCCATTTCCTTATCTTTCAGGCGTGTAGTATTGGCAGTGTCAGGCAGATGGCGCGGATGATTGCGCATGGTAACTTCTGTTCTCAGCGCTAGGTGGCGTTTGGCCGGCCCTTGTCCTCCGTCGAGCGGGGCGGGGATGCTCAGTGCGATCGCGGTGTAATGACTGCTTGGCGGGGCCTGGCGCCGGGATGAAGAGTTCTCAGCACTTGTTAGGGACTTCCGCGCGTCTCTGTGGCCTGTCTAGCTGCCACCTGTGTGGCACTTTCTATTCCCTCATTTCATCCCTGCCTTCTGGGGGGTGGTAGCCAGAATAAATCTGTGTAGGTCGAAGTGAGCGAAGTGTCCCCTCTGTGTCTGTACCCTTTACGCATGTGCTTCGCCATTTTTTATTATTTGTAACAGTCATTCTGAAAAAGGCTGTCCAGGTTTAATCCACTTCCTTAATTCATCCATAATTTATTGAAATCAGTCAAGTTACGTTAGAGTCCTACAAGGAACTCCATGAGTGCGAGGTTGCAAGTTCAATCCATAGTTAGGCTCATTTGAAAGTATTGTGTTAACAATTAAGACAGGGGAAAATGCGATGTGTTATACTCGCATCACTTTCTCTACTCTTCTACTAATTATCTATCTTCTTCATGTTAGTCAAGATGAACATTTGCAGAAATTGTCTTATGACATATTTGCTTGTAGGTGCAAGGGGAATATGGCTTGGAGCGATACTCAAATCTTTTAAAGTTGGTCGCTATGTGCGGGCTTTGAAATACCGTTATTTTACACAGTCAAGAGATAAAGTGAATAATGATCTTACATTTGAGAAAATGTTTAAGTATTACAAAACTCGCACAAATAACAAGGAATAACTCCGAAATACTGCACTAAAAAAAAAAAAAAAAAAAAAAAAAAAAAAAAAAAAAAAAAAAAAAAAAAACTTTGCGTTTTAACGAGATCTACAGTTTTTGTATAGTAAGATTTGGTCTATCTCTTACGGTTTACCAGTTATGCAAAAGTCATCAAGAATAAGCAGGACTACATGGGCTATAGCCAGAAAATTCAAAGTATGTATTTCATTTACCATAAAAATGTCTGAAACATATTATAACATTTTAATCATGTCGTTTTCGAGAAAATCAATTTTAATAAATCTGATGTATTGCACTCACATGACTTTCTCTACTCTTGTACTAACCATTCTTACAAACTCTTATTCCTATATCTTCTTCGTGTTAGTTGAGATAAACATTTGTACAAATTATCTTATTGTTTATTTCCTTATAGGTGCAATGGGAATATTAGAATACAGTAGGCTTTGAGCGATAGTTAAATCTTTTAAAGCTTTGAGATTCCGTTCTCTTTGAACACTTAACATATAAAAAATGAACAACGATGTTCCATTTCACGAAAGTTTTAATTAAAAATTAAAATTATTTTGTTTAACGACGCTGTCAATTGCCAGGATCACATCAGCGTCGCCGGTGTGCCGGAATTTTGTCGCGCAAGAGTTATTTTATATGCCAGTAAATCTACTGACATGGAGCTAAGCACACTTAAAAATCATCAGATTGGGCCGGATTTAAACCCGTGAACTTGGGATCAATAGGAAAGCGTCTAACCAACTGAGCCACCCAGACCGACTCACGAATGTTTTAAGTTTTCCGAAACTGACACAAATAACACGGAATATCTCCGAAATGGTCCACTCTACAATGTATATACATAAATGGTGTGTTTTGGCGAGAACTACATTTTTGTATAGTAAGATTTGGTTTATCTCTTACGGTTTACGAGTTATTCAAAAGTCAACCAGAGTAAACAGAACTACATAGGCTATAGCCAGAAAATTGAAAATATACATTTCATTTGTCATGCAAATATCTTAAACATATGACATTTTATTCAAAATCGCTAGAGCCATTTTCAAGAAAATAAAAATTTTCGAAAACTTTTCCATGTAATCGCACTGGGATAACAGTCTTGCAATTCCTTGTAGGCTACAGGTGTCATTAATGGGATCCAATGCATCATATAAGTTGAATATTCCTACGACTGGAAGAATATAAGAAAACTCCATCTTTCACAAGTTATGAAATTGTTTTATTTACAATTCTAACAAACATTCACAATAAGCAGTCTTATGAAATCAAAATGGAAACATATTGTGAAATTTAAGTTAGAGCCCGTAATAAATATAAACAATTGAATAACAATAACAACGGGTCTTAAAGAGGAAGTTCCTGTTTAAAACCTTGAATAAGAAAAATCTGTACTCCTCGCACTTGAAACTTTACGCTGTGCTGTGTTCCTTGTTATGCTTTTAAATGACACTATTTTTAGTACACGTCCTCTATAATACTGTTCTCGGACTATTAACACGCCGAAAAACGGCATTTTACTGACGCAATAAACAAAATCCAGATGGCAGTGACCATCACAGCAAGTTTAACACAGTTTTAAACAAAATATTGTATCATAAAACAAGAAATATAATCCCACGTTGTTTTTATGTTAATAATTTAGACCATAGTGAGAAAGCTTTTAACGTCTTTGATTTTTAATATAAATGAATCAATATTATATCTTCAGTCACAAGAGAAATACTACTTACTTTGCACCTATATAAGTGATATATCCTGCTTCTCATATTGTCGAGATTTTGCTGACAGCAATTCCGATTCAAATTCTGGCTCAGATTGAAATTTCCTTGGGATTTTCATCCATATTTTCAGTTATAAGCTTATTGTCTAGAAACGAACGCCCAGAACAAGGATTGTCATCTACATCCGGATTAGGCCGATGCTTTCTAGGAGGCGTTGGTACGGTTCATAGCAAGAACTCAGACAGCTGTGAGAATATGACAACAAATGACTGACTATGCCTTTTACTTTATACAGGACTTAATTACATTTATTTTAATATAAAAAGCTTTAGTGGTTGCATCCAATATTGCAGTATTTCATATTTGACTAACGCCTCGTCCGAAACCCTTAATTCGTCCGATAAACCCTTAATTTGCGTACACGATATATAAATGGCTATTAGCGCTATTGACCACGGCTAGTATTATTATTGAGAAAGTTCCAAGAAAATGCTTATTTCATCAACTTCATATTTTTTTACTTGACACATCCATTGCATGACAATCTCTAGCTCACCAGCGTCAATTTTAGTCTCCTATCCTCATTATAGTGTTTGATTCCTTTTCGAGAAAATGCGTTGTTTAGGAATATCAAATCAAGTAGATACTACCTCTAGAAAACAGAATTAGGAAAATAGGAAACTAGTGATGGGACGGTACCACTATTTTTCAGTACCAAATTTTTAAGCATTAATACTCATAGTCGCGTTATAAAAAAGCTGCACTGAATATGTTCTTGTTAGTAGTTTACGGTGTGTAAACGCACTAACCAATATTGCTTTTGCTCATTTTTAGATGTCAGGGTATCATGTTCTCAGTGCTGCGGAAACGTGTATAGTTCCTTCAATAGAGGCTCGTAAACTTCACTCGGTGTATGAACATAACGTGCTTCTTTAAAGCTGTTCTCCTATTGTACAACTACCATTATTCGAAAACGTGCATCTACATATGTTACACATTCACTTGTTATTATTGGTACTGGCTACTTCAAAATGGTTGCAAAGTTCATGCATATTTTATTCAATATCGCTGTTGTACATTGATAAAACTAAATATTTATGGGAATTAGTGGTACGGTATACCTTTAAGGTACGGTTGATTTGCGAAACACAAACTAAGAGGTGGAAGGAAATAAAAACCCAAATATTTCCAGGAGCTGTGTTATCTCACGCCGTAAATTCAGTTCTGTTTCTGCTGGATTCACAGATTTTGGTCACCGGAATAGTAAATGTAAAGGCCTAGAGTGAGTCACCAAGCCGGGCTATTGCAGATGGCGATTTAGTGTGTCAGCTAAATGAGCTACATTCACAACTCGGTCAACGCTGCATGTTATATGAGTACCTCTCTTTCCCATTGTTTTGCATGTTTTCACTTGGACTCAAGAGTGAAATGTTACAATCATTAACTTACAGGAAACGCAGTTAGCGTCTATCAAGTCCAACAACACGTGCGAGGCAATAACATGAAGTGTCGACCTTTTCATCCCTTATTTAGCATGAAGTTAGACGCAACAGCTTCAATAATGCAAAACTTAATATTTTTAAAATATCCAAGGTTTATGTCAAAGCATTAGGAGATTTTGATACCACCGACAATCGAGGTATCGACGTCCCACCCCTATAGGAAACTGCCAAAAATATTGTTTGTAAACAATTCTAAATCTATTGTAACTAGTAAGTTAACTGGTCAACATAATTATAACAACTGTTTTAAACGAATTTGCTTTGTGAAGAGCTCGTATTTGAGATAAGGCATCAGTGTGACGAATCTCTGTTGCTAGTTCGTTAGAAATTATTCAAATCCCTTTTGTTTATGAAACCTTAGTTCGATTATCGCTTTTAGAAACAAATCCGCGAGATCAAACCGTAAATCGCACCTGAATAGTTAGAATTTCATTGTTTTCGTGAAACTTGTTCCTTTTCTTTTGTTAGGATGGCAGTAGATACACATTGTGGAAGGCCGATGTATAAAAATAGGAAGTTATTACATTATTTATAAAGGGAAGATTCTTTGTTTCATAGTGGACAAAGTGTTTTGTTTACGTAGGCTGTTACCATTTGATTTGTATATATGGCATACTAACCTCTTTGATTTTGTGTGTCTCCTTTCATTGTTTTCATTACTTTCTTGAATATTAACGGCCGTGTCGAACTTCATAAAGAACAGTGCATGAAGTATTCCTTCTATGTTTGGAAAAATGTGTCATTGCCATGAAATTGCAATTGCTTTGGAACGCACGCAAAAGTGTGGATGGGAGGGGCAGAACATTGGCTGGAAAGGAAACTCGTGAGAGTAGCTTAAAATATTAGTCATCATCTTGAACTGGTGTTTAGTTCGTACAGAAGAATGGGCAATTTTCAGATCTGTAGCACCGTTTACTTTCTCTGCCACGTGCCTGCCTTGTAGGTAGAGAAGGTTTCTCTACCATGCGAAATTTCGTTAGCTATATTCCACCGGAAATGCATTTTTCAGGCCCCTGAATTAAAAAGCTGCATTTTAGGTGTCCTTGCGTGTTTATGAACAGCTTAACCCAAAAATGAAAAGTCAGATATTATAGCAAAGTTGGTGTTTAGATTCAGCATCTTCCAAAGATGCAAATTAAAATGTTCGAAAAAATTCTCCATCTACCCTTATCAGGGAAAAGTTTCCGAAATTCAAAATTCAAAAATAGTGCTGTGATTTTATTAAAATATTATATGTTTAGGATATCTACACGACAAATAAAATGTATATCTTGACCTTTCTGGAAATAGCCTGAGAAGTTCTCTTCATTCGGAGAACCTTTGTATAGTAATTGGTAAACCATAAGGACAGACAGAAACATTGCTACTACACACAGAACATAAGCCGCTTTAAAACACAATTCACTTCACATAACTTCTTTGTGGCATCAGCCATTTTGGAGATATTCGGTGTTAATGGTTTGAATGTTTCAATATTTCAGCATTTATTAGTGTTGTTGCTATTCAGTCATTTCTAGCGTTGTCATGGAAGGATGTAGAACCTGATGGCCAGAATATAGCCGCTTGTTTTTAAGATCGGCTTATCGATTCGGTATCTCCTAACTTCCTTGTACCTACAACGGAATGTGTAATGGAGCAATTCTGCAGAGGTTTATGTCCATTAAAGTGAGATACATAGAAAAACAAGCTTTCGCAAGAGTAGTTTGTAGGAACTATATGAAAATAAACAATGATGGGTGGAGAAAGTCTTCTGAATGTAACACATCAGATTTTTAAACACGGTTTTTACAACGTCAACCTCTTTGGTTTATATGTATAGTCTTTGCCTGCAAGGAGCTGCCGATGTAGCAATTTAGAGGTTTCGGCTGTACAACTATGGGGGGGGGGGGGGGGGGGGAAAGTCTTGGACGCCATATGCAATGCAGTTGTGTAGCCGCTCAAGTAAATTGTAAGGTATTACTAAACATGCTATATTCCATGTATGTTGACAAAACATAGGGTACTTCTGTGGTCAAGACCCCAGTTCGCTTCTCGCGTGTAGCAAACACGGATTTTTTTTTTTTTTTTTTTTTTTTTTTTTTTTGTTAATAACGTTTGATCGAAATATAGAGCAGGGGTGGCAAGAGGAAGGCACTCGAGGTGTAAATTTACCCTCCCTCTCGTGGTGGTCCAAGATGAACTGCAATTGGAATTAAGCTTCAAAGCAACACACCATTGCGCAGTTCAGGAAAACTTGGTTTGGATATGTACACTTCCTTGCCAAAAACATTTCCCAAGCGCCTTTTTGCAAGAAAATTACTGGTACTACTTATCAATGTCAACAACTGTTTAGCATATTGAGAATTAGACACGGGCCTGCTACGCAGTAGCGTTTCGGATGAACATTTTCAACGTGTTCTTCGTTTAAGACAAGTTCTAGTTTGGACCCGGACATTGAAATACTAATATTTAAAAAAGAAACCAGCAAGGATACCAATTGTGTAAATTAGGGGAGTATCGTTATGACTGCGCCACTATCTAATAATGTACATTGTAAACAATGTCAATACACTTTTCATATAAATTATGACGTTTATTTGTTAATTACAGGAACTATTTAAACGTCTTACGTAGTATAAGGGAACTGCATAACTAATGTATAACAAAAAGAAACAAAGGCAATAAATATGTTAATTACTATAGAACTGCTTTTATCATTTAAAGTTTGACTAGAGTCAGTAATGTGGTGAGAGAGCGATTTCTCACACAATGCCGTCCAATATTATCGCTATGTCTCTCACTCATATTCTCCAGTGACATTAACCCTCTTTGTACTTTCCTAGCCAACTATTGAGTTATCAAGTAAGCATTTGATTACGTCGCAAAGCGCGTTTCATCCAAAACCCGAATCACCACAACTGTGGCACGGGTCACCTCTCTGTTGACCTGCCAGGTGGAAGAAAACAGGGAAGGGTGATTCTAGGGGTAAAGCATTTCACACTTCGGGTGCTCATCTTGCTGGCCCTGATATAGAGGCTACTCATCGATATACAATACTAAAGATAAAACAATTCCTCCTATGGACGCGAGGTTGGCTACGCATAAACCATACACTGTAGCTGTAGCCAAAATGAAAATGTAAATTCAACGGTGCATTGTCGTTAAAATAAGACAATTGTTTCAAGGCAGGAAGAAGGGAACATGTTCCTGCACACAACTCTAACTTTGAAAGAGTATTTTCACTAATAGGAGCACGGTGAACTTATGAAAGGAACAGATCACCCATTGATTCGATCGAAGGTATTCTTTTAATAAAGTACAGTTTTAAAAACTTAAGTTGTGTGGAATTTCTTGATTATATTTCAAACAAGCTAGATGTTTAGCGCAAGATTAGTTCTTTGGAGAAGTATGACTGACTATTGATCAATTTGACATTGTATGTTTCAGAATAAGAAAATATACATTATATACCATTGTGTCCTAGATTTCCACAAAATAATCTGGTAACCCTAGGTTAATGTAATTTCGTTTAAATAGTTTTAAACGACAGAAGCGAACTACAAACGTAGGTTTGAAATTTACTTTTAATTGTTTTTGGGGTATACCTACCGATATCTAACTAGATCGGAATTCGCTAATATCTGAAGATTAAAACCATTACTGACAACTAAGCTTAGTAGGTGAGCTACCAAAAGAATGAATTGTGTACGTTTTGTCTGTACAGCAGACGGACAGAACCGGTTCGCCACGCTGTGCCGTCACATGCACTACGAACGCGCATAATTTGATTCCTCTTTAATGTAGCTGCGCCCACTGGTAACTAACATTTTATCTTCAAAACTCTGCGGTGGACAGCGTCTGGTGTTCCAGATTTGAATGTAAGTGTTAAAGCGTTTTGGGTGAAACGTAATAAAAATTATACGATCACTAACTGTGTAACAAAGATGCTTGTTCATTGTTTTAAACGAGTGGTACGGATCTTACTTTCTGTAATGAATTGGATTTCCTAATTAACATTTCTAAATTACCTGTGTACCCTTGCTTCATCAACGTAAAACACCTAAATCCACCTGTTTACCTCCGCTTTTTTCTTTCTCTTTTAATTTGTTAGCATTTTCAGTTTTTCCTGTAGATTGTTTTCCATCTTTCTAGTTTTTCTCCATTTTACTTGCACACACAGTCCCGAGGTCGGACTAATCTGCAGTCACCTCCATTACCTGCAACACCAAAGTCGGCACCTCGGCAAATGAGGCTGTGGAGATCTGCTCTTTTAAACCTAGGCATTGAAGGATAAACCAAATCTTGTTTACATCGGATCACCATCATGGTGACTATGCCATTAATTTTGTAAAGAGTCTTTCTGTTCTCACGACACACAATTTTTCCATTGTAGGACTTTTCCGGACCATTTTAACGACGGTTTTGCTGACACGTATTTTGAGGATTTGCAGGAACTTCTTGACCTCAATTCCTGACACACAATGGAAGGAGTTTCTCCGTTTAGGAAATACTTCCGGCCGGAAATACGTCACACCGGCGTAAGCATCTTTGTTACGCAGCTGGTGATCATGCAATTTTTGTTGCGTTTCCCGAAAATGCTTTAGAAATGACATTCAAACTAGGAACATTGTACAGTCCATTACAGAGGAACAACAATTTTGAAAATAAAATGTCATCAGAAATGGTTTTAGTGCATATGGATATCAAACCAGTTCGAGTCCGTTGATATCTTAAGATTGGTCAGTTCTTATTTCTTAGCATTCTGCTGTTGCACTATATACTTTATAGTTTAGCAGTTATAAAAAATTCATTCACAATGAATACATCCTCGAAGATTATTCACAGAACATTCAAGATACCATTTTATTAGGTTGGTGTCGTAAACAGATATATGGCATTTTAATAAAAATCGTTAGCCAGTTTTGAGTAAAATGAAAATAACGAAAAATAATTACATTACATGTGAAGGATGGTTGAAAAATTTCGGAATATGAATTTAAATACCACACTTGGCATTTAATCCAGATTTTGTTTTGTATTTATACTGTTCAAATTTACAGCGACATAAGACCGTTTCTAAAAAATGCTTTGTGTTTTGTGACCTCAAAACTTGTAGATTTCCGCTGAAACTTCGATATCGAATTTTGGGTGGAATCCAGTAGATATCTCATTATTTAAATTAGTAGTAGAGAAAGTAAAAGGACTAAAAAGTAAAATATATCACTGTTGTACTGCTTTCCTCTTAATTACGACAATTCGGCGTTTACTTTCCCTGCTGAAAAACACTTATGTGCTGCCGTAACCTTTATTATGCTAATTTTGAAACGAAAAACATACTAATTTACATGGTGAAATGCGATATTACTGTTTAAAGTACAAAAGTACTGAGGTGAGCTACAGGTTAAAGCGTGGAAAATGAATACGGGAAATCGACGTAATCGGAAATAGGGTAAATGAAAAGCTGTCATAAAATCAATAAGAAGTCAACGACATCATTCCCCACACGCAAACGTTGCAAGCTGATGTAATGCTTTGAGAGATGACAATAATTGGTGTAAGTGAAACATAGCAAAAGCAACAAGAATTAGGAACTTAGCTGTTAACATTTCTGTGATAATCAGACTATAATATAGATATGTGTATAATAATAATGTTTAGCGAACATAATCAAGGGACATAGAGGCCGTATTATAGGTTTCGATACCTGACTGACAGCGTTCACAGAAGTACTTCTCCTGAGCGTATATTACGGATACAATAGGTAGTTCAAAATGTAATAAATAATACTATGACACCGAAGTTAGGGGTCAGAATATATGCCATTCAAAATGGAATTACTAAAGGAAGTAATTATAATTACTTAATGTTAATAAATTGATATAACAGGCACTATTCCAATGTACAACATTATACGGCGCTGAAACTTGTAGCGTAAGCAGACAACAAACGAATAAATTAATGGTATTAGAAATGGATTTTTGGAGATGGTCAGCACGAAAATCCAGGAAAAAGAAATTTTGGGGAAATAGAATAAGGGAAATTAAGCAAGTTGAGAAAAACATTTTGGAAATTGTAGAACTGGGATGGTATGAACACGTGCTTAGAATGTCAAAGGATCGAATACTCAGTAAAATTCTGAAATGGAAAACAGCAGGGAAAAGAAGATGAGAAAAACCTAAGGAATACTGAATGAATGGGGCGAAGGAACATGGAGAGAAGACAGTTGAAGGAGGAAGATGCTATGGACAGAGATTTATGGAGGCAGAAGATCGTTTTGGGATGAAGGAAACCCTTTGTTGAAGAATATTGGTGAATAAAAATTGATAACACATAATAGTAATAACAATAGTAATAATAGTAATGATAATTATACTGATGATGATAATGATGATAATGATAATAATGATGATAATGATAATGATGATAATAATAATGATGATAATGATAATAATAATGATGATGATAATAATGATAATAGATGATAATGATAATAGATGATAATAATTATAATAATAGATGATAATAATAAATTATCGGTAAAGAATTAATAGAGGAAACAAGCAAATAGAATCACTTCCAGTATGAATATCGAGGAATATGCTATATAATGTTAAAATGGATAAAGTTTGTCACACAGAAAAATTAATTCGGTTACGAGATGGTTAAGCAGGTCATTACCGAGGGGTTCAATTTTGTGAGTTACCTAGAATTCACTCAGATGCTCGTAATGAATGGAGTAGAACAAGCTTGGCAGATGCATGAGCTAGCCTGGCAGATTACCGAGAATTTTATAGACGTAGTCAGGGCGAAAATCAAGAAATCTTAAACAGTCTACAGAAATTAGGGAAATTATTTGTTCTTCTACAGTAGCCGTGTGTAGGACAAGGTTGGAAAGGAGTGTAGAAATTATGTTGCAACATAGCATTAGCATCTATGAGTGTGGGATTGAAACAAGTTATGGAGAAAGGGGAAGATTATTACTAGGAACGTCCGATTTTAGCGTGGAGAGCTATCTTTTTCGTGGCTCTTCTGAGAGTCTAGGCACGTTCGTCACATGGAGCAGACAGAAAGCAGCCGCCGAGATTTGGAATACCGTCATGAAGTATATTCCCATGTCTTCACATACCAATTATATTTAACAGCAGTCGGCAAAGTCTCACTTTAATTACTAGAAATACCCATTAAAAGACTTCATAGTACTGAATATCCATACCATCGTTTGTAAATATCACATCCACGCATACCCTGGGATGGGAATCTCAATGCTCGAGCTACAACCAGAGAAAGGAATCAGCTGAAGAATTCGAGAAATTGTGGAGGTATAAACTGCACTGGCGTCCAAAGCAATACATTGCACCAATAACGTGGAACTTATTGCTCCAAACAGTTGCAGCAGCTTGGAGCATACTATCTGCTACAGCTAGTCGCAGCAACGTGTGACTATCAAGCATAAATTCACACAGAACTTGTCGCACCAACGTGCAACATTATTATTACTTCCAACTACAAAATAGTTAAGTGTATTCACATTTTTTGTCATTAATTATTTATAAGAGACCTGAACCAACCACAAAAGTATGTTGACCTAAAGCAAAAGTTTTACAGTTTGTGTGAAAGTCATACTTAAGTTTAATTTTTTCAGATAAGTTTTTCAGCAATTGGCTTTAAGACTCATTCTCAAAAAGCATATGACACAAAGTAATATTACTAGGCAAAACTTCTATCTCCATTGAGAAAACTGCTATATATATAATTATCAGTTGTGGTACTACTTGTTTAAGTCTGAAATGCTCGAACCAAGAAGGTGATTAGCAGGATTCAGATTCTCATGTCATATCTGTTAATTGTTGCGTCACAGGCATTGCTAATGTGATGAAAATCTTATTAGATTATGAAAAAGTATATTTGTGTCATGTTTTGGTCATTTTATGCCATTTTTTTGTTTATGACATTTTACATAGGGAAAACTTCAAACATCATAAATTTCACTATTCAGCTGAGAAATGAGAAACTGTGCATTGTTTACCTGCATCCTTGAGGGAAAAATCAGATTTCTATTTAAGAATAATTAGTCTGGAAAGGGTGGAAGGGTATGGCTACTGTAAGGAGAGCAGGAATCATAGTTTAAGAAATTCATGTCCCAAACATTGTGTTCATGAGTAAGGTTGATATTGTCCTTGTTATTGTTTTGACATAGACTCTGAAATCCTCTTCATTCGCAGGGAATTTCGTGCAATCTCAGAGGAGCTAATGGTAGTTTTGCAAGATCTGTTTCAAAAACAAGTTTCTTAATTTTCTTTTCGTATTCTTCAAAAAAGATGTATTTTAATTAATTGTAAATTATCTCATCTTTAGTTAATCCTGCCTTTGTTTCTCTACTATTTACCTATAGTAACTAGAAGAATTGTATCCCACTCAAAAGTTCAGTATCCATATTTCACCGGAAATGCACGTTTTGAGACTCCCTGAATTTAAAAATTCCGTGTGTGGGTATCTATGTACAAGTTTATTTTGTTAACGATATTGTCAATTGCCAGGATGATATCAGCATGACCTATGTGTAAATTTTATCCAGATATTTTTTATATATCAGTAAATCTACTGACATGGGGTTGTCGCTTTTAAGCACACTATAAAAACTATCGGCCTGGGCTGGAGTCAGTAGTATAATGTCGAACCGACTGAGCCACCCAAATCAATTATTGTGGGTTCAGCACCTTTTACGGATGCGACACAGATTTTCAAGAAAATACTTTCATCCCTAACTGTACTTTACATGGAAAAGTTTTCCAAAATTTTGATTCTCTCAAAATGGCCCCAATAATTTTAGAATGCCACGAGTTTAATATATTTTAATGACAAATTAAATGTATATGTTCAGTTGGCTGGAAATTACCTCTGGCCATTTTGCAAAACTGATAGACAAACCTTATCATTTATAAAATCTAGTCCTCATTTAACAATCTTAGGTAACAACACCAATTTCCAATTACTACCCGTCTGGTGAATGAATGCAGACGGCAGGCAGGGAAACCAGTGCAGAAACATAACAGGCAAGCCGTATTACGTCACTATTCCAATTGTGTAGCATGGATAACTCCCATGTTTACCTGGCCAGGGCACAGAAGCACGCTCGCCTGAAAACTGCACTTTCTTCGGACAGGTGGTACATGCACTGAAACTTTTGAAACCTTCTCTTGTCCTTTATTTTTAACTCGTATATAAAACTAAGGATTTTGACCAATAGGAACAAAAATAGTGTGTTTAGATAAACCATAGGAATCAGCCAAATTTATAGACTACATAATGACTTGAAAATGCATGCTACTCATATTTTCAATCCTTAGGTACAAATGTGCACCACGTAACCAACTTGGGCAACATTTTCGACACATAAGCTTTAGCGAAAAATACAGGCTACTCACGACTTTCTAAAGCTTCCCCTACCCGTATTTTTAAATCCTTGCTTACAGATGTTCACTATAAATAAAACTTTCTATGCTTACACCATTGGACGGGGGAAAGTTAAAGGTTATTTACAACTTCTAACACATACCTCTAACTTTCTCCTTACGTATATTTTACCCAATTTTGACAAAATTTGGACACTTACCTTAGGACCTGAGGAAAGTTAACTATAACTTTGTAAGGCTTTACGTTATCTTCAACCCGTGCAATTTAGAAAAACAAAGGTTGGCTTTAAGATCCGGAATAATTAACGCCGTAGCTTTACTTAGTTTTGGAAAAATTGTATTACTTGAACAGTAATAATACTAATAACATTCATTTCACGATGTACTTGTTTCTATGTCTGGAGGACATAATCTAACGGGTGCTGTGTATCACTTGTCTTCCTGTAATATTGCAGTTTCAAGCAACGATGTCACTCGGCGGTTTTAATAGAATTCTTGGGCTGGATGTGTTTTCTCTCTTCTCTCCGTCTTTCTTTCATACTTCAGTCTCCTAAATATATAACTATTTTTCAATATTGTATTTCTTTTTCATAAATAGTAATTGTTGCAGAAAGAGGGTCTTGGAGATAATTGTCCCAATTTCTGGTTCTTTTCTGCTAGCTTCCTTCAGCTGGACTGTTGTGTTCGCGTGCATATAATCTATGTGGGATCTAGGCACCGTGAATTTGTGTGACTGCTGGCTGCTAGCTCAGACAAGGGGAAGTTACGCTCAGTGCAACATCGGCAGTCACTCTCGTAGATATATTAGTATCGTACAATACACGGAAACGAAGTCATCAACCCCTGTGAATTGCTTAAACGTACAATGGGAGGAGCAAATGCTTAGGTCTTCAGGGAGCGTGAAGGAACAACACGTAAACAAAAGATAGAACCATACTTGAAATGTGTATCCACATTTAAAACTCAGTTTTATTTTCGTTGAATGAATCGATTAGAACCTATTGGTGAGTGTGACCATTGATAGATTCAGGAGTAAATTAATAGGTTTTGCCGTTTTCTCATTTTATAGAGGATAGAAAACCTCGCCATTTTACCTTTGGAACAATTGCTCATCGGGAATGATGCTTACTCGTTTACGATCATGTTAATATTACCGTTTGTTACTCCGTCTTCTTTTTAAACATTAAGTTCACACACACACACACACACACACACACACACACACACACACACACACACACACACACACACACACACACACACACACTTTCCTCTCATTTACTTCCAGATTTTAAGCAGGATGGGGAATAATCCCCATGCTCCAGCGGGAAGCAAACCTTGGACTTGGAAGCCAGCCTGCTAACCACAAGATCATAGAGGCAGTCAACTGAAACTTACTTAGAAACAGACGCGTCAAGATTGCTAAAAGTGGCTGGCTCGTAGCTCAATCGGTAGAGCACCTGCCTGCTGTGCAAGGTGTCGCGGATTCGATTCCCGACTGGAAAGTTGGGACTTTTCCTTCCACTAAGATTATTCTCCATCCTCCCTAGATTCAGGAAGTATGAATGAGAGTGTGGATGTGTGTGTGTGTGTGTGTGTGTGTGTGTGTGGGTGTGTGTGTGTGTGTGTGTGTGTGTGTGTGTGTGTGTGTGTGTGTGTGTGTGTGTGTGTGTGTGTGTGTGTGTGTGTGTGTGATACCATCTTCAATGTTAAAGGCAGTACACAAATGGAACATTAAAAAATATTGCTAAAATGAAACAAGTTTGGTATATGTCAAATGCTAAACGAAAGTTCACCTTGAATTCCATTATTAAATTTAGTTTAATTCCGTTTGTTGCGTATAATCAACTTCTTTACCGACATACCTGCAAGGTATGATTGATTAAAGACTAGTTTTGTTAGGTAGTGTTGCAAAAATAGTTTCATGCCCAACATTTTGGAATTGTGTTCATAAAGGGTACTGGTGGAAGTACTAGCAAGTTATGGAGTACTATAGAAAATACTTAAACATAAGAATAAAAAATCTGATGTGTTACACTCATATGACTTTCTCTACTCTTGTACTAACCATTCTTACAAACTCTTATTCCTATATCTTCTTCGTGTTAGTTAAGATAAACATTTCTACAAATTATCTTATTGTTTATTTCCTTGTAGGTGCAAGGAACTTAGAATACAGTAGGCTTTTTGCGATAGTCAAATGTTTTAAAGGTTTGAGATTCTGTTGATATTGCACACTTAACATGTAAAAAAATGAACAGCGATTATCCATTTCATGGAAGTTTCCAAGTTTTCCGAAACTCACACACATAACAAGGAATATCTCCGAAATGGTTCACTCTACAAGAAAATGTATTCAGACATAAATTGTGTATTTTAGCAAGATGTACATTTTTTGTATATTATGATCTGGTCTATCTCTAACGGTTTACCAGTTACGCATAAGTCGTCCATAGTAAATACTACAGGGACTAAGCCAGAAAATTTAAAATATACATTTCATTTGTCATAAAAAATACCTCAAATACATGACATTTTAATAAAAATCGTTAGTCATTTACAAGAAAATCAAAATTTTCGAAAAATGTTCCATGTAAATGGTAGTTTAGGGTGGGGCTATTTTGTTCAAAATCTTTGTGTCGCATTCTTGAAAGACAAACTTAAATACCAACTTTGGTTTTTAACCGATTTTTCGTTTTTGAGTTATGCTGTCCACAGACTGACAGACTGACACAGACGACACACAGACTGACACACGGACCTTTTTCTAAAAATGCTTGTTTTGGATTCAGGGGGCCTCAAAACATATATTTCCGTTGAAATCTCGACATCGAATTTTTGGGTGGAATACAATACTTCCCCTACTTACCAGTAGAGAAAGTAAAAATGTAACAAACCGTAAATTAACACTGCATGATGAAGTTCAACATTTTAATAGATTTATTTCGCTAATGCATAGTAACTATTGTAACCTAAATATAAAATTAGTCCTGAATATCAGTAACATTTCAGGCTACTCCTACAAATTTTGCTGGGTCCTGTTTGTGCACATCAGTTAAACGGGTAGATTTGAATGTACTCACAACGTTTTTACGTTCCATACCACATACTTAAAAGCAAATAAAAGTATTGTATTACACTCAAATTAGATACCGAAATTTCGCATGATTTGAGACTCCTTGAGTCTCCCCCCACCCCCCCCCCAAAAAAAGGCTTTTTAGAAAAATGCCTGTGCATAAGTACGCGCGTGCATCTGTGTGTGAACAGCATAATTAATTCCAAAACGAAAAGTTGGTGAAGTACCAAAACCGATATTTAAGTTCCCCTTCCAGGGATATGATACTGACATGTTCAAGAAAATCCCCTTACACCCAAACTACCCTTTACATAAACTTTTTTCGAAAAATGGTTTTTATGAAAAATTATGCTACAGATTTTGATTAGCTCATCATATGTTTAAGATCTTTTCATGATAAATGAAATGTACATCTGGAATTTAGTGGGAAGAGTTTCTGAAGTCCTCTTAATTCTGAATGACTTTTGCATAACTGGTAAAGCGTAAGAGAGGAAACATGTATACCTGATTAAGGCAGGCAATTTATGTCAGATGCACCTTTTGTGTGGAGTTAACTATTTTCGTAGTGGTCCTTGTTATTGGTTTAGATTTTCCAATAGTACTATATTCATCTACTTCCATTGTATCTATAAGGAAATAAGTAATAAATTCATTTTTGCAAATGTTTATTTCAATTAGCATAAAGTAGTTATAAGAATAAGCCTTAATAAGAATAGTTTGCAATAGAATGAGTAGAGAAAGTCATGCGAGTGCAACAGATCAGATTTTTTAAAGTTATGTTGAACGACGAATTATAACCGGAGAACCCGGTTTTCTCCGGGTTCTCCGGTTTTCCCCTCCACTCATTTCACAAATTGCTCCATCATCACCTTTCCATTCATCTCTTTCGTGTGCATTTCATATCCTCTTCCTCACTATCATACCTGATGCTTAGCTGATCACCCGCTTCCAGATCTTCACTCTGTCCGGTCCATGGGTTCCTTTGCTCCCCGACATGCGTCTGATCCTAGGCATTGGTTTGTAAGTCCTAATTAAGGTGAGGATAAATAGGTGAAGGATTCTTTAACGTTAATGTTTTATCAAGTAGTTGAAACGCGGTAGATTCTTCTGTATAATTATAAGAGTTACAAATAAATGCATAGCAATAGTTTTTTGAAAATTGAAATACTTTAGGGGAGACCATTCATTGAAGCTTTTAAGGTATTCCATTTCTGGATCTTATAACTTTAATATGCAATACACACATCGCCGAATATATTGCTATACAAGGTGATGAACATGTTGATAGATGTAATTTTTGGAAGTTTTATTTTAATTTATATCTACTTCGTTGACTCTTTAAGTGCACAATCATTTGTCGAGATAGGTCATACAGTATCCACTTATTTGCAAGAGGGTGTAGGTAAGGGTATATATGGTTTTAACCGAACAATACCAAAAACATTCCGTGATATCGATGTTCAGCGAAAGAGGGGAAAGTTGATAAGAAGCATGAGACTTCAACATTTCGTTAAAAGACTTTACGCCTTAACAAATCCTGTGATCTGTTAAGGCTGCAGGGGCATAGGACTTTATAAACACAAAGGGCCGATGATGTTTCATAGACTGGTGTGCATTCTTTATCACCACTCGGAAAAAGAAATCCTACGAATATGATAACGTCTTTAACAGTATTCTCCCCGAGTTCACATACAAGCAGCCGCATCTTAATATAGGTACCAGATCATTGCAATTGCCGCTGTGGCTATTGGTTTACGTGGCGCTGAGTTATGGCTGTAGACATCCTATATTTTGTATGCTTGCAAAGAACGAATATAGTCGTGTTATACTACTTCAAAAAGATTACTTCACAATTTAATGTTAACGTGACAATGGCAAATCTCTCATATAAATTAAAGTTTGCATGACATTTTAACATTAAAGTATGACTAAATTCATTCGAATTAAGGTAGCAATGTATTATATTGTTATTTAACAATGTTTGCGCGACAGTTAGTGAAATAATAAACCATTTATATCTATTCGTCAAGAAGCTAGATGACTCCAAATATTTTACGCAAGTGATGTTTTTCTTCAACCAGACGGTTGGTTCTTTATTCACTAGTTTTATTGGACATATTTGCTACACCCATCATGTAGAATCCCTGGTTAACGTATGGCCGAAGCAATACCTTCCACCCGATATGTTGTAGCAGGCAACATTAAACTTTGATAGCTCGGCCAGAGATATTGAGATCTAATTGATGATCACACTAAGGACCGAAGTTGAACTTCGCAACAAAACTGAGAAATAGACATAAGAAGCAAAAATATTACCACTGAAGATTAGTCAGAACATAATTTAGTGTGAAATACAGAAGCTTTGTTTACGTTAGGAAATATTTTGAAAGTAGCAGAGTGACGTGAACAGGTTGATGTGGTTTTTGCAGGGAGGAAGATGACGACATAGACTGGAGCTGGGTAGCGGCGCTGCTGGACATGCGCGGCGAAGAGGACGCAGATAGCATGAAGAACCAGCAGGAGCAACAACAAGACGCCGAGCCGCCGCCCGCGCCGCGACGTCCCAGTAGCAGCTCTTGGCTACGTGCCTCTATGCGTCGTCTGCGTCCATTACGACTATCCGACCCCGTCCCAACGGCACCGCCTCCAGAACCTTCCGCTCCTCCACCCCCCGATACACCCTTGTCACCCCTCGCCACTCCGGAAACTGTGGTCGAGATTTTGTCAGCCGCCTCCACTCCGGTACGTAGTGTTTCACAGCCGCCTCCAAACGGAAGACCGCGTTCTGCTCCCGTGTCGTACACTCGTGGTCGGGACTTCCCTCGTCGATATAGCAACTATAGCGTACAGCAGCAACCTATCCAAGTGGTGTCGCCGCCCCCAGTACCGCCTCCACGGCAGGAACATAATGAAGAAGAGGAAGAGGAGGAGGAGGAGGAGGAAGATGATCTGGACGAGGAAGACGTCTCCAGCAGCAGCGAGGATGCTAACAACAGGTAACATACATCATTTTGTTATAAGTGTCTGCAATAAAATAAACACTTTCTATTTATTGCACGAAAATGTTACGTTCTAAATATACAAAGCATATTTCTAACTTCTTCTAACAGTTAACTTGCAGAGATAAAATACATATTTCGATACCCAGATTTACCCGTTACGAGTTATATTTATCAAGTGTATTCAGGAATACATAATATTGCCCTTAAAATAAAATATTTGAACTGCTTACTTTAAGATAACATAACCTTAAAACTGCAGCATATCTTCATATTTACTGAACATAATTGAAGTGCTGCATATTAATATTAAATTCTTGCCTTCTCCGCTTGCCTTACTCATGTTAGCTGTCCTGCCTGTTCAAATATTTGCAATCAGTTGCTATAGGAATTATTAAGTAATTGGATTCAACTTATCTGCACTCAAAACATTATCATTACAAAGAATGCAAAACAAGAGAGGTTAAAGGTCACCGACAGGCAGGTAAAAGCATCTGCAATGCTGTCTGCAAACACCAACATACTGAACGAGGAGTGGGATCGTTTCTTACCTTCTACATCTCTACCTATAGTTCAGTAATTGTTCAATGTTTCTTTCTTCCGTCCTGACTTAAATGCTTAGATATTTCTACATCTGCTTATCATGAAAACAGGAAGTGGAAAAGCAAGCCTTTTATTGAGTACTTAGCTATGAAAATACATCATAAGGAATATGCAGAATTTCGCTTGTTATACACCAATATTTTACTTACATATGTTCCCAGGTATAATAAACTGCCTTTCAAAAGAATGAATGAGATTGGTTCTGCATAACAGAATGAATATTTGCAGCTGTGATTTTGTGGCGTATCTGTCGCTACAATGCAGAAACTTGGAATTCGCATTTGGTCTGAATGAGTTATATAATGTAGTTCTAATTAATTTATTAATTTTGTGAATTTAACAGAAATATGTCAAACTTAATGTACTTCAAATTTTATTGCCCATAATTAGATCATGCTTTATGGCGGAAGAACGTAGTATAATTGAGTCATAATAATCCTATCTAAAGCACTTCATAATCCTATATTGCAACCGTTTCTGGATGATTGTGTAAACAAATCTCATCAAAAGGACAGTAAGATGACCGTACTGCGTAAATTATAGTGATAGTTTCAAATACAGAGTTAACGGATTTTAGCATGCAAATTGGTACAACATTAGGAAGTTAAGACAATGGAGGTTGCAGTTGTGTATTTCGGATCTGACGCCAAAGGCTTTTAATCTACAACTACAAACAATAAAAACTGCACTGAAATACATACGTAACGGACTGCAAAATAGTGGAGAGAAACAAATACGCTGTCTTTTATTTAATGTTAATAGCTAGAAACGAAACGCAATCATGATGAAACCCATGTCAGTGGCCAACCCCTAATTAATGTATTTATAGATTACCATTAACACAATTGCACCAAAATAATCGAGTGTGTTATGATCAGCTTTTAATTATACATCAGGTATTAAAATGCTAATGTGTCTTATTAAGCCTTAAATAGATTGAACGTAGTTTTAATTACCTGCAACTCGAATGTTGGTTAGATATAACCATTTCTTTTATTTCAAATTTATTGCAATGAATTGGGACTTCTTAAACCGCCTTGGGTACATCGGCATGAGCTTGTAAGTTACATGTTTATCTTGGTGACTCTAGCTTCACAAATTAAAACAATACACAAATTGGCATTTAAAATAAATAAAACCTAGGGAAACCAGACTATTACACAACGTAAAAGTAAAAACAATACACGTAGATAGACTTGTAAAACAAGCTTCGCACTGATCTACGTAATGAAATTGTCAGTTATTTTGGTATTGTTTAAATCACAAGAGAAAGTGTGAAGGTGTTAATATTAGCAAATGCTAAGTGAATATTCATAGATGTTATCTGTTTGAAATCTATAGAAATGTATTTTATACATGGAGCTTATTAAAAATGTACGCTTTGTAGAATTATTTCCTAAAATCTCTAATAAATATCACAACACAATAGACAAGTTTGCAACTCAGATACCTATAGGGTTATGCTTACAGTTCTTGATTACTCCTTTAACTCGATTATTTTAACTCGTTTCCCAACCTATTACAATCTACTGTTTACACACACACACACACACACACACACACACACACACACACACACACACACACACATATTTTGTGTGTGTGTGTGTGTGTGTATTTTAGTTTCTAAAACACACAAATCCATGTCTTTTAGTACAGTAATGTCTAATTTCGTGAAAAATGAGGCTCATTTATATATTATTTTAAAATTTCCATTAAATAATTCCGTAGAAAGTCACATTGGACAGCAATGACCCTCTAACCTACTTATGCATCTTGAATCTGTGCATAGCTAATGCAAAATAATATTCACAGTTTAAATCTTGTTTACATGTAACTTTATTTACGGTTAAGGCATATCATTTCATTACAACTCTCCTTGTTTTATATTTCAAATTGAAACAGAATCCAGCATCAATTTTGGAAGTCCTCAGAAGCACTGTTAATGTGAGAATGTAAAAAAAGTAATCTAGGAAAGTGCCAGGTTTCTTTCAAAGTTGAAATTCAGTAAATCATTGTCAAGTTTTACGTTCTTAAAACGCTAATCCAACTCACTGTACGTAATTTGGACAACCGCTGTTTGTTTTTCATGGATTTGACAATAAAAAATTCACTGTGGAGGCCCGAATTTAATTATTCATGGTTTAATGTTTGTTCGACCTATGCTGAAAAAAGGTATTGGATTATGCAGTGTATGAAAATGAAATTAACACGAATTACTTTGTTACAAATTACGAAAAAGTAAATTTCATGTAACTGGACATTTCCCTATTTTGAGAACTTCGCACAGATCCTTATATCGTTTTCCCCCTCTTCTGTTTCCTAGTATTTGCCTTCAGTCTACACAGATTCTCTCTCTCTCTGTCTCTCTCTGTCTCTTTCTGTCTCTCTCTGTCTCTCCTCCGTTACTTTTCTTTTCCTCTTCCGCTACATTGTTCTCGCACTTCCTGTTGTTTTTCTTATCAAGTCTGTTTTGCGTCCTGTTCCGTAAACGCCTAACACGTAAACGATGGAACTTGTTCAGTGATTATTCACGGGGTCACTGTTCTTTGTAACGGTTTGCATTTATTTCGTGCGAAATAATTGGAATGGCAATGGTGATGGGATTATTGTAATCAAATTTGAGCAATCAGAAGGCAGCAATTTTACCTTAGATGTGTTCTAACACTGTAGTTTTATATAATGTATCTAATTAGTCTGAAAACATCAGTATTATCGCCGCGCTCATCACTTAGAGCCTGTTATCACTCAGAGCTTGGATCACTATGCATAACCTTCCTGTAATTAAATTCTTTCCTTAGCCAATAGCTGCACTCCTTTACGGATGTCAGTTAAATAACATCAAGCGTTGGTACACTCGTTCCCTACATGACAACTTGCGGAAGGGAACTTAGCACCTCGACCGAGAAGCGATCTTTCGTGCCTATGCCCCTGGTGGGGCACCCCCGAGGGGTTGGATGAGGCGAATGGATCCTAATGGCGGCCCAGAGTTGCCACGATAGAACAGGTGGCAGGGTCCCTGCATTTTTTCAGTTAGAAGCACCCCGGCGGAGGCTGGCTTAGCTCACTCTCCGCCCCACTTGGGCTTGTACCAGCCCATGGAGGTACGGAAACCAGTGGCTCACCTTCCAATCCGGAAGACGAGGTATCCAGAGCGCATTTGTTATCCCTATCGTGCTACTGCCGCGACGCTCATCGACGCTTCCAGCCCTGAAAGAAACCTAACGGGATGAAGGGTGAAATGGAATGAGGTATGTAACGAAATGGAGGAGAATATGGAAATCCTTCCCAGCTTTCGTCTGGCGACCCGGGGAAACCTTCGAAAAAACCCATGAGTCAGAAAGGTCGGCCACGGGAATCGAACCCGCGACCGCCCAAATCCCACCTGAGCTATTTACTGAAAGTAGAAAGAAACGTAGTAATAGTGCACTCCACAAAGAGTATAAGCAGCGTTTGAGTACGGTGATATTGCTTAGCAAACTGACTGTGTCGGACACAACTCTTATTCTTTGAAATGTGACGCAGCATGCATTGGATACCTCCCGACATGCTTGTAGATATGTGGTGAATAGCCACGAGCGCAAACACTCCAGTGCTCATATCCTTGGAAATATGCCTAAACTTACTGAAAAATACTAATGGAATTAAAGGTAATAACTTCACGCGTTTGTACAACACAGGTATTTTCGTATGCTATCTGCTAGCTTTCCATGTAGCACACTTCAATGACGGACGCTGCACACAGTGGAATATATACAGGATAAAACGGTGGCTCATGCCTATTTGGGATGATTATGTTTTATAATCATAAACTCCATCGCACGACAGCCCATGAGAGCTAAGGCCGACCGCATGACTTCCGAATTATCTCTTCATACTGCATTTTATAATAGGACGTCAGGAATATTACAAAAATAAGTTGCAGTTTAAAATATTAACCAATGTTGAAACTCTCAGTAGCAATTACTTATTACTTTCTCTACCATGTCTAGCAAGTAGAGGAAGTATTGTACTCAATGTAGAGATTTCACCGGAAATATGTTTTGAGGCACCTTGAATCCGAATAAAGCAGTTTTAGAAAAAGGTCTGTCTATGAATACTGTAACTCCAAAAACGAACAGTCGGTTAAAAACCAACGCTGGTATGTAAGTTTAATATATTTCAAGGATACGGCACAAAGACTTCAAAGAAAATTCTTCCACCCTAAACTACCCTTTACATAGAAATTTTTTTCGAAAAGTTTTATTTTCTCAAAAATGACTCATTTTGATTAAGTGTCATAGGTTTAAGATATTTTTATGGCGAATTAAATGTATATTTTGAATTTTCTTGCTCTAGCCTATGTAGTTCTATTTACTCTGGATGTCTTTTGCATAACTGGTAAACCTTAAGAGATAGACCAAATCTTACAGTACAAAAAATGTAGATCTTGTTAAAACACACAAGTTATGTCCAAATGAATTTTTGTGGAGTGAACCATTTGAGAGATACTCGTTGTTTGTGTGAGCTTTGCAGTACTTAAACTTTTCTCAAAAGGAAGGTCGTTATTCACTCCATCTGTTTGGCCGTGCAAAGAGAATGGAATTACAAAATTTTAAAAGATTTGACCATCGCTCAAGGCCTACTGTATTCCCATGTTCCCCTTGCACCTACAAGAAAATCAGCAGTAAAATAGTTTCTGCATTATCTCGATTAACGTGAAGATACAGGAATAAGAGCTAGACGCGAGTATATGTTAGGAAACGAGCGAGTTTCCTAATTTTCATACGAGCGTCTTAATTACCATTATAGTTAAGTTTCGTACGACAATTTATGCTCGACCATATGCCTAATTTTATAGTTAAAATATTGTAAACTGTTGTACACTCACCAGGCACAATAACCTAAATATTGCATCAGCTGATATCTGGAGTTCTGCGCAGGCGCTAAACGATCGATTCGTTTCCAGCACGTCACAGCTGCATGATGAAAATTATGACTTTGGAATGCTAAGTAACATTGAAAAATAGAGGGCATATTGAATATATTGGCTTTCAGACGAAACTTTATTTCATGTATAGGTTATTTATTGTACAACTAGTGAAATTAATTTGCAGGACTGTGCTTAGTGCAATATTCTTGGAAGTTGATGCTGTATTGAGGTTAATGTGTGTGTTTTGTGTATGTTGCATCTTACTTAGGTGGAGTAAGTTGCATCTCACTGTCAGTAGTGTCCGAGATTTTAGCGTTTTCTATAAGCTCACACTATTTTCTTTTCGAGAAATAATCGATATTGCGCTTTGCCATTGCTGCATGCGAATTCTCTGATTGGTGGAACACCTGTCCTTCAATGAAAATTGAATTGTCCGGCAACCCGAAGTTCCTTGGTATGAGTTGCCCTTGACAAAACTTGGCTGAGTGCGAAATAAATTACTCGTATTTGATATAAAGAATTTATCTGAAGAGCGCTTTTCCTCAGTAGACGTTACAGGTGCCATTCCAGAAGAAATTTCCTTGCTTACTGTAAAAATGTAAACATTAAAGAACTGTAAATTTATAATTAGTGGGCGTACATTTTCGCATACTATGTATAAGTAATAAATAGCTTTTTAAAGATAAAGACGGTATACTAAAATATATTACTCTAAAATTTCTGTTAATTTTATAAGGCTTTTCTTAAGAAAATTATGCCCCTACAGAGCACCGGAATTCATTGTCGGACCTACCGTCACTTATTACTCCTCCAGCATGCTTTTTATGACCTGTATTTTACTGTCATTGGAATTACATTTAACAATTTAAAAATATTTAATGTAACAAGAAATGGGTTCAGTACGTTTTTAAATAAAACTGATCAATAAAGAAACATAAATGTAGCTAGAGCTCAAAAGTACGTCCAGAATTGAAACAAAGGCTGCACAATTTTTGTGAAATTTGGATTAGTGTCTATGAAACCGTGCTCTCCATATCCTCCGAATTTCCTGCCCCTCCATTTCGTTACCTTAATCATTTCATTTCACCCTTCATCCCCTTAGGTTTCTTTCAGGGTTGGAAGCGTTGGCGAGCTTTACGGGGGCAGCACAGCAAGGGAAAAGGATGCGCTCTGGAAATGTCGTCCCCTGGATTGGAAGGTAAACCTACTGGTTTTCGGACTCCCTTGATATGGTACAAGCTCCAAGTGGGGAGGGGAGCCGGTTTCCGAGTCCCACGCCCCCCTTGTGAGTACGAACCCGAGAGATGAGAGGAACCCGGCTGAGCCAGCCTACGCCGACGTGATTCTAACTGGGAATATAGAGCGATCCTGCCCTCTGCTCTCTCGTGGCAACGTTCCGCCGCCTTTAGGATCCATTCGCCTTATCCATTCTATCGGGGAGTGCCCCGTCAGGGACATAGGCACAGAAGATCGCCTTTCGGTCGAGGTGCTAAATCCCACTCCGCAAGTTGTCATACTCTTAGTCATAGATGGCACAAGTATATTTGGGATGAGAAACCAACCCAGATAGGTTTCATATCTCTGGCAAAATGTATTTCTTTTCTCTCTCTCTTTAAGGTAATAGACACAAAATAAGCGCAAAATCTAATAACGATATATCCAGTAATAATTCTTCACGAATGAAGTTGAGTTTAATACACAACGAACATCCGTGTTTCACCACTTCCTTTATATAGGAAACTATCAGTAGTAACATTTTCAGCCTAATGCGGTATACAGAGTAATATCGACCGAATCTTTCTATTAGCGTTGTCGGGAATTTGTGCCTTAGAATTTCTCTTAAATATCAGAACTTGAGGTAGCTTCATTACCATCGTTCTAGGCTGGGATTGAACTCGTAACGTGGGCACAAAAGCTTAGCGATCAATCAACTGCGGTAAGAAATGAAACGTAATAGTTCAGAAACAGCCAGGTAGGTAAACGCTCCTCGGGAAGAGGAAGAAAGTGAACCACAAAATTCACTTAATGGAAAAGTTTACAGGCGAAGTAAGAGATAAGAAGATACTGTTTGGCGGAAGGAACAAACTTGACCACTTCCCGAGGGAGGGGGGTGGGGCATGAGAGGCAGTGGCGAGGATTCCCGGTGAGTGAGTCAGTGAACAGGGTAACTCAAAATGGAAAAGTAGCATGAATACCAAAATTGATATTAAACTTTGAGCATCTTGCAAGAGTTTTCAAGAAAATATCCCCAGTATTTCCTCTTTAAGGGAAAGAAAATATTTGAATTATGGGTCTCTCTTAAAGTCCTCTTTACCCGGAAGTTGTATAGTTCTGTTTTGACCGGTAAACCAGAAAAGATGAAAGCTAAAGCTTACTAAACGAAGTTCATAGATATCGTTAAAACACGTAATTTATGTTCAAATTTTGTTGTCGCATTAATAATTTCTGATCGATTACCTGTTATTGGTTTGAATTTTCAAAATTTTACATTTTTGAAGCTCTTGATGGACATTATTTTGTCTCTAGTGATATCAGTAAAAGAATATAGAATTTCAGTTAGCATGTAATGGTTTTAAAGATACTATTACTTCAGCCTCCTATATCCTCCTTGCAACTACAACGAAATATGTTATGAAACAATTTCAGTAAAGGTTTTTCTTAAAAAACCTGAAGGGCCCGCGCACGCACGCGTGCGCGCGCGCGCGCACACACACACACACACACACACACACACACACACACGCGCGCGCGCGCGCGCGCGCGCGCGCGCGCACCATTGCTTTCGAGATATTTTAATCTTAGCTTTTTTATAACCGCAAATACTTTTCTTCTGAACAATGCTATGTAGTAATAAAAAGTACTGTTCTAATGTTACAAAATGTTCTAGTCTTGGTTAAAAAATAATTCACCCGAAACAATGGAATTCTATTTCTTATGGCAGTGTATACGACGCTGATTAACGAAACTTATTTTCAGTTTCGATGAAAAATTACTCTTTTAATCTTTTTAATGTTGCTACTGTGGTATGAGTCACCACACCCAAGTTTTTTGGACAGCGCCCATTATAGAGCTTTATGTTTGCAGAAATATTACTATTTTTTATTTTAAGTTTTAAAAGTTTTACACATTACTTGAGCGTTCCAAAACAAATGGATTATCGTTCAACTTCTAACCTAGGATGTTGCATTTCAGATCTAACGTTTTTGCAGCATTAGTCTTAATACGAAAATACATGTTGCAAATGACCATAGATTATAGAAGACCAGGTATTACCAGTTAGAAAACGGTGCTGCAATGTCATTCCTTGTTTATGGGCTGTAAGTAAAATTACAGCAATCTGTACAGGTGATATTCTGCACGATCCGCTTGCTTGAATCAATCATAGTATCAATCTACCTTGGCAGCATTGGTTTATCTCAGCCAGTTATTCCGAATGAATTAAGCGGTTTTAATATATAAATATTTGTTGTTTTCAATATATATTGTCATTCAAAACGTATCCGTTATACGCGTTGTTGAAGTGCTTTATAAATTTTCGAGGAATAAACAAGAAACACTCGCTTCGCTACATTTAATAATTTTTCTTTTCTGGTTTAAATTTTAGTTCTACCATAATTTCGTAATATGCTATTAAAATATGTCTCTTCTTAATTAAATAATGGTTAACTATAGTACAGGTAATGTATAAAATTCAATGCTGATAAGCTGAATGAGATGGAAAATATAGCCTTTTGAAAAAAAAAAAAAAAAAAAAAAAAAGGAATTGCAGTTGTGTCGAAAATTTAAGCTATAGAGCTCAATTTTCTACTTCAAAACTCAAGCCCCTATTACTCTTTTACGTTTTCTTTGAGAAGTTCTCATTATATCCTATAATTAGAAAGGTTTTACAGCAGAAAGCACTGGCAGAAACAGTACATTTCTGTAAAACGACAACTCAAGTTTTGCGTTATGGCTTAGAAGCCTGGGTAATGACAACGAGAGATCCATTACCACGTTAATATTTAATCAGACTGAGGATTAGTCCAGCTTTAGCTAATATATGGACAGAAAAAGTTCGGAGTATCATAGGTTTATGGTAAGCCGCTTCATAGTTTGGCAACTCGCTTGCAACCTCTCTGGGATGGTTGACCCTACCGATGCTAAGCACCACCAGTACAGCCTTCAAAGATCTTTGTTGGACAAGAGCCCTCCCCCCAGTTGTATAAATGCAGCTTCTAGAAGGGGAAAACCGACCTGGGTACGCCAAGAAAAACTCGAGGTCAAAGTGGCCGGCCCGATGGAAATCGAATCTGGACCTCTCAAATGCGTTACTGCTGAATCATCTTGCTCTGTGCGCAACGTCTAAGATAGGAATAAAGGGAAAAGATCAGGGGGCCAAAGCCCAAGAACTGCAGTCGAATAATAAGATAAAATAGAAAACACTGGAAATGATACGCAGGAGCCTTGTTGGTGAATATAATCCCATGGGCGTCTCCTCTTTGCAGAGGGTACCCTTATTGCTCGGCCGCTGCGTCCTCCAACCGCAGCCAAGGCCATGGAGTGCAGGATGGAGTGCCGGTGGTCACACACCGACTCCCCCCGCAGGTAAAGCGACTGCTTGACCTTTTAGGGACACTACCTTTCCATCAGGATAGCTAATCTGTTGGTTTCACGAGGCGGATGTAGCCCGGACTAGACCTCCCCAGCGGGGAAAAATCCCCACGCTGGTAGCAGGGTCCCTCGTGCCAGAAGTAGGCGCGCTACCATTGCACTACGGGGGCGGTCGTCTTGTTTGTCGACACAAATACTAAATTGCAGACCTAAGAGCTATAGAGATTTCAAAGACCAATGAAATGGAAACGGGTCTGTACCTAATCTTTGAATGGGGGGATAGTATTCAGCTTGAACTCTACAATATTACAACTCATCTCTGAACATTTTGGCAATTTTGGCAATATGTAGGGTCGGCTTCAAATGTTTTCCGACTCCCATGCTCCTTGCCGCGGCGGGAAGCCAGGCTGACTTATCTATTAGTTATGCCAGGTGGCCTCGAAGGTCGACTTGCCAGCTTATACCTGTCTAAAAGGAGAGGGGCGTAATGTGTTTGTAAGTCCAAAGAGAATATTCCAACATTTCTCTTACACTTGTTTGTACGAAAGTAATCCCAATGTAAAGAAAACATTAACGTTATAAATTCATAACGAACTCGCAGCGAGGATGGAAAATAAATATTCCGCATTAGAGGTGTCATATCACTATAATTAAGTTAAATTTAAATTTCTTAAATAGTTTTAATATGCCACGTTTTTAAGCTATTCATGGAGACACGCATGCGCGCTGTAAAATTTTGCAAGTTGGTTTTATTGAGCGAACATGAAATCGTGTATTTGATCTGAAACTTCACATCAAAGTTGAAAACATTGAATGGCTGTTTGTCGGAAATAGTAGGAAAATAGAACTTGAAAGGAAAATGAAAGTTTAGCATAACACAAGTAATAGAACTACTGCAAATCTCAAAAAAAGCATGTTTCAAAAAACTATGAGGCATTAACCACTATAGGTTACGACATAGCTTCTCCCCCTCAGCTTTCTTGCCTATCACTCTTTAAATCTCAACTGGTTTATCTATCGTCGTCATCATCATTGTCATCATCATCATCACGATCATTATCATTATTATTGAGGAATATATTATATACATTATCTTTGTTTACGGAATTGTTTAAATATATTTAATGCTACCACAAAAGAGCAATGTTATTGTTTAAATACGTACAGAAAAGAATGTGCTCCCCGCTGACCACACACCAGAGGAACACATACAAAAGTAAATACTTCTGGTGAAGCCATCGTTGAGCCGGGCGGACCAGGTGCAAGTAATTCATTAGAATTTTTCGTCTCTGTCCCCCCACACCCTCTCGTCCGTCGGAAAACATTTGCAGTTGGCTGTACAAGTACTGCATTATACATATTTTAACTTTCTCTGGAACTCGAACATTAAAAGTTTCCGTTAACATATGTGTACCTTCATACGTCTATTTCACCAGGTCCGCTGAATGAACAAATGTGATGGTAGAACCGCTCGTCCTTAAGAGGTACAATTACGCTTACACGCTTTTTCTAATTATCATGAGTAGATTGTGTTGCTGTTTCAAGAATAGGGATGTTGTCAAACAAATTAACTTAACTGGTCATATTTAAAACGCTATTTGCTACGCGTGTTCTTTTACTCAATTGTTCCTTTCAGGCTGCGTTTGTCTTCCTAATAGCTAGGTAATTTAGTTGTGGTTTACTGTTCTGTTCTTTTGCTTTGAGATAACCACATACTGTGGAAATATTACCACAGCGCTTAGGCATACAATCATTTTAAACCTACTGACTTCGGAACTGTGGAAGTATTTATTAAAGATGAACTTATCCTGAGAAGACATCTGAAGTAATTTGTGAAGTAGGGAGGACAAAGAAAAAAAAATGGCTTGCTCATTTTATCTTCCATAGCAAATTTTAGAAGTGTGGCACAAACTTTTCAGCCCTATAAATTAGAATTATTTTATAATCTGTGTGAAACGCGTTTAAAATAAATATCCGATGTTTTACGTTTACATGGCATTGACTACACTTCTGCCAAACATTCTTACAAAAAAGCTTCTATTTACTTAATGTTGATCGGGGTAAATGTTACAGAAAGGCTTTCCTATTTCGTAGTAGGTACATAGTTGCATGCAAAATTTATTCAGAATAAAGTTTTCATTGCCATTCGCAGAAAATTCAAAATATACATTCTGCGATGCAAATACCCTAGACATATAGTCAGTCATATTTTTCATTCAAAGTCGTTAGCCATTTTTAAGAGTAACAAAAAATATAGAAAAAGTTCCACGCATCGGATAGGGGTGATTTTCTTGAAAAAATTGTTATCGCATTCTTGAAAGATTCTGAGCTTAAATTAAAATTTTGATATTTATTGATTTTGAGTTATACTGCTTCCTCTCCCCTCCTCTTCTACCTCCATCCCTCTCCACCCCTCTCCTCCAACCCTCTAACTTCTACCCCTCTCCATCCCTTTCTCCCTTCCTCTCTCCATCCCTCTCTCCTTCCCTCCCCTCCCTCTCCTCTTTATTCTTATTTCTCTCACCCCCTCCACTACCTCCCATTTCTCCTAACCCCCCCTCTACCTGCCATTTCTCCCAACCCTTCCTCTACCTGCCATTTCTCCCAACCCCTCCTCTAGCTGCCATTTCTCCCAACCCCTCCTCTACCCTCATTTCTCCCAACCCCTCCTCTACCTGCCATTTCTCCCAACCCTTCCTCTACCTGCCATTTCTCCCAACCCCTCCTGTAGCTGCCATTTCTCCCAACCCCTCCTCTACCCCCATTTCTCCCAACCCCTCCTCTACCTTCCATTTCTCCCAACCCCTCCTCTACCCCCATTTCTCCCAACCCCTCCTCTACCTGCCATTTCTCCCAACCCCTCCTCTGCCTCCCAGTTCTCCCACCCTCTCCCTCTCTCACCCCGTTCCCTCTCTCTCACCCCGTTCCCTCTCTCTCACCCTCTTCCCTCTCTCTCACCCTCTTCCCTCTCTCTCACCCTCTTCCCTCTCTCTCACCCTCGCTCTCACCCTTCCTCTCACCCTCCCTCTCAACCTTGCTCTCTACCCTCTTCCCTTTCTCGCACACACGACAGCTTAAAACTTTCATTTCGTTTCAGGGATCACAAAACGTGCATTTATATTGGCATCTCCATATCGAATTTTAGGTGGAATGTTACACGTCCTCTAATTACTATAGGCAAGTAGTAGTGAAAGTAATAACATTCGTGCAGTAAAGCTGTTCTTTTTTTAAGTCGCGTAGTCTTCACTTTATTGAGTCATACAAAAGATTCGTAGATATATCAACATAATATAAAATGAATATTACATACGGTCTGTTTACTTGGGTGCTTTTGTGAAGACATGTTCCCAGAACAAGGGAGAAGAGAAAGCATAAAACGAGTAAGGTTTGCTGTGGACACAGCACTGCCTGCAGAAGAGGAAATCGCCCAGGTAACAAGCTAATGGAGCTAATGAACGTGGAGATTAAACAAAAAAGGAAAATATAAAGAAACAAACAAAAACTAATAGACAGGGGTTATAGTTAACAAATGAAATGCACTCTAGGCATATTTGCGAAATCAAGATGAGATAATGGAGCAAATGGACAGCCTTAAATGTTTGGGAAGTAGCATAAGTAGTAATATAAACATTTCTACACAGAGCACAAATAGTAATAGACCTCGAATGATGATCTGTAGGGGCATTTACAGGGCATGTATTCTGATTTCTCCGCCAGTTTGAAAGGGGACACGTTACCTCCCCTCCCTTGCAGTTGAGGGAGGTGGCTATACCTATTCGTAATTAGCCAATGAGTCGTCAACACCAGCATAGGTATGCGCTATTGGTTTGATACAGAACACAAGGCATGATACGCACCTGCAAGGTGACAGTCTCAGCCAAGAAAATGTAAGCATGATGTGATAAGGTACCCTACAAACGGTAAGGAATGCGGTGTCCGCAAGAAGGCAGTGCTGAATTCTACAGGAGTCACAAGAGGATGGCGAGGGAATATTTTATCCTGAAGAAATAACAAGTCAATTCTTATATGAAACATACATTGTATAGTGCAGAAACCTGTATATTGCGACGACATGGGGGAAAAACTTAAGTATTTGAGATGTGAATATGAAGACAAATGCGCGTATGAAATAAGCATACCAAATAAGTAATGAAGTTGTTTCAAAAAGCGTAGATAAAAGAACAACAAAGATCAGACTTGGACTTTTTAGACATCTTCAGAAAGCTTTCCCATTCTTCATGGTGGAGCTACGTACTTACAGGTTGCTAATGAATCTATTTGCGATCTGCTGTTCCAGTTTCCGACAGTATAAATGGGTGTTTAGCATTAGCGTTACTGTAAAGATAAAAAACGAAGGTTTAAACAATAGAACGACACGACAGATGGCTACGAGTAAAGCGTGACTCGGGCCACGCGACATCCGCTTCCGGCACATAAAGAGTAATATCCAGTGGGGTGTTACATTATCCGGTCGTCTGTTGCACCAGAACGTACCTAGTATGGTCATACGCAGATTTTCATTTATGACGCATCATGGGAACTGTGACATTGTCTTCACTCACGTCACAATTGAGTAGCTGTGTTGCAGGAAACAGGAGATAGCTTAACTCTTACGTTTGGCGGTGGTTATGTAGAAATAATCATTTTGATAAACGGTTTGCAAATGAAAGTTGATGTACCATAAGAACCATCTTCCAAAACTGCTGGTTACATTTGCGGTCGCACTGCGGCAGAATCACGAGTATCCTTCAGGAGATGGTGTATTTGCGCCACGACAATGAACTGCAAGGAGAAACGGCTTATTAGCAGTTCCCAAGAATACAGTATGGCCGACATTACACTCAACTGAAGTGGACATTACACCAACTACCAGCCTACATAATAAAAGCATTATTTCTAACCTCAAATATCTCAGGGTTAAAGTAACATACTTTCAAACGATGATAATGCTTGGACACACAACACATGATGAACATACCTACTCATCTTCGGCAAATCTAGTTCTGCAATAACACTTTCGGATAAAATCATTTTCGAACTCTAAATATCGTAATTTATTTAATGCAATTCTGTTGCGAACACAGAAATAACAGTAACTATAACTGCATATAATACTCTAAAATAATTTAAGACAAAATCACGTGCACATGAACAATACAATGGCGTCCACAGATTAATGCGGCGTCTAAAGAGAATCTTTGGGTTGCCTTCCCTGCAACGTGTTCAAAAATCAGGGCTTCTGTGGCAACATAACGGATGCAATAACACCAACCATAGCGGATAGAAGAGAAAGTGTGAGCTCTCCCGCTAGTTCACTGCATGATCCGTGGTCCCGTGGCAACTGACCGAAACTGCGGCGTGGCGATCGCAGTCGCCTTAAAATGCGGCCGAACTACCTAGTATGTGATTCGGAAGTACAGACAATTTTATACGTATGCGTTGTGTGTTGTGAGTAATTAGGTACATAACTTGTGAAATTGCTTCTAATTTTCTGCATAAATGTGTGTGTTCTTCAAAACGTAAGTTTCAAGCAACATCAATAATTGATTAAAAATGCCAACTTGTTTTGTACCCGGGTGTCGTTCAGGATACACAAACTGCTCAGAAGCTAGACATTTTTTTACTCCTCCTAAAGATAAAAATCTGTTTTACAAATGGGAAAAGTCTATTCCTAGGAAAGACACTAAATTGTCTGTTAAATCTAGTATTTGTGACAAACATTTTCCAGAGGACTTTTTAGTGAAAGTTGATTCATTCGTTGTGCATGGAAAACTAGTTGAAATCCCTAGAATTAAATGGCGGTTAAAGCCAGGGGCAATTCCCTGTATATTTCCTAATTTACCCAGGTACTTAACTACAGTGCATAAATCCCGAAAATCTCCACAAAACAGAGACAAAAAATTACTGAAAAAGCAATATTCAACAATCAGTAAATTACCAGATGCAGGATCCAGTCAACCAGTTCTTATTTCAAACGCGCCGTCCTTCAACAATGAGGAATTCACAGAAATCAGTTCTAATTCCTCCAAGGTCACAAACACAAGTGTCAATAATGAAATTGCTACACTGAAGAAAAGAATTAGAAACCTCAATAGAAATTTAGTTAGAACTAAAATCCTGCTATCTAAAGAGAGGGCTAAATTAAAAATAGTAGAAAAGAAATTCGCTACTAATTGTTGCGAACATAAACGCAATTTAAATTATTTAAGTAAAAAACAAAAGGTGGTTCTAGATACAATGCTTCAAAAATACATAATTTGCATTATGGTTTAATTTTTCAGCGTAAAATCATGTAAGCAGATATTTCCCACTGTTCTTCGTTAATTATAATACCCATTATTGTAAAATACCATCCTATATTATGTGTCAAGGAAAGACGATGTTTCAAAACAGTATTTCCAATGTTCCTGCTTACGATCGTGAACTAAAGTAAAGCGACCGCGACACCAGTGCCATCTTGCGAGCGAACCATAGTAACTCCCGAAGAGCTCACACTATCTCTTCTATCCGCTATGCACCAACTATGGCCGTAGCTTTACCACGGTTGTATTTTACGAACAGTTGGCGGTACTAATGCAACTAATAGATGGAATATCACCAAATGCAACCAGTCCGCGCCATAATGGGGGAGAATTGTCAGTTGATTTTTGGGGTATTCCAACAAGCTATTTTCTCGAACAGAATCTAGTATTCTTAGTGCGTAGCATCCACTCTGCTTGCAGAAGAAAAGAATTGCCAACTGGAAAATGTTCGAATACTTGGGCCTAAATGAATGAAAAACATCTTGGGAATATGAGTACTTTGTATGGCTTTCTACATAGAAATGCGGTTCATTAAGCATATTTTTTAGACGAAGCATTGCCCTTCTTCGTTAAATTTGTTAGCACTTTTGAATGAAATAGTTGAAAATAAAATAAAAATTTAATTCGAAAGAGGAAGGAAAATGCGTTCTGAAAAACGAATATGATTTAAGGTTTTAAAATGCTTGTAGCTGATAAAGTACAAATCTGATGTGTTGCTCTCGCATGACTTTCTCTACTCTTGTACTAACCATTTTTGCAACCTCTTTTTCCTCTATCTTTATAACTTAGTTGAGATAAACATTTGAAGAAATGATCTTATTACTTATTTCCTTGTAGGCGCAAGAGGAACATGGGAATACAGTAGGCTTTGGGTGTTAGTCAAATCTTTTAAAGCGTTCAAATTCCGTTCTCTTTGCACGGTTAACATATTAAAAAAATCTGATGTGTTGCACTCACATGACTTTCTCTACTCTTGTACTAACCATTCTTACAAACTCTTATTCCTACATCTTCTTCGTGTTAAGATAAACGTTTGTACAAGTTATCTTATTGCTTATTTCCTTGTAGGTGCAAAGGGAATATTAGAATACAGTAGGCTTAGTGCGATAGTCAAATCTTTTAAAGCTTTGAGATTCTGTTCTCTTTGCACACTTAACATATAAAAAATGAACAACGATGTTCCATTTCGCGAAAGTTTTAAGTTTTCCGAAACTCACACACATAACAAGGAATATCTCCGAATTGGTTCACCCTACAAGAAAATTTATTCAGACATAAATTGTGTATTTTAGAAAGATCTACATTTTTGTATAGTGTAATTTGGTCTATCTCTAACGGTTTACCAGTTAAGCAAAAGTCGTCCAGCGTAAATACGACTACAGGGACTATAGCCAGAAAATTCAAAACATATATTTCATTTGTCATAAAAATACCTCAAACACATGACATTTTAATCAAAATCGTTAGAGCCATTTACAAGAAAATCAAAATTTTCGAAATGTTTTCCATGTAAAGGGTAGCTTAGGGTAGGCCTATTTTCTTCAAAATCTTCGTGTCGCATTCTTGAAAGACAAACTTAAATACAAAATTTGGTTTTCAACCGACTTTTCGTTTCTGAGTTATGCTGTCCACAGATTGACAGAAACACACACACACACACACACACATACACACACACACACACACACACACACACGGACACACGGGCCTTTTTCTAAAAATGCTTTTTTTTTTTGGATTCAGGGGGTCTCAAAACATATTTCCGGCGAAATCTCGACATCGAATTTTTGAGTGGAATACAATACTTCCCCTACTTACCAGTAGAGAAAGTACAAATGGGAATGGGCTGGAAGGGGAAAGTACAGGATGAAGACGAATGGAGAATTGTGCAGGCCAAAATCCACAACGGGTTGTAGGGACAGCTAGATATTTAATACATTCACGTGACAAAAAGTTTATTTTTAAATTTCTTCACTCTTAATGTTTTTAATAACCTGTAATCCATAGGGCACACAAAAACGCATTGCACGAAAATGTAGATCTCGTTAAAATCCACAATTTGTGTCAAATAAAAATGTTTATGCTCCACCATGCTAGCGCTTATACGCCACGGTAATGGACCTCATTATACCCATCTATTCATTATGATACAGCTATCCACCAATCAAAAGCGCATCCATCCATAACGACACTGCTATCCACTAATCCAGGCACCTGTTGATAACGACACTAACCACCGATTAAAAGATCCGCGTGTAGCAAACAATACTTTGCCGTCTGCGCACATTCCCACGCAGCTCAAAGCGAAGCTATCAAATCGCGTATGTTCAATCGAATAAACAACTTTTATATGCAATATATATACTCGTACTCTGCTTATCCAATAATTGGTGTCAATATTATAAATAACATTCTAATACATTCAATTTGTCTCCTCCTTTTTGAAAGCCTACTTTAAAAAAGGTAATAGCATATTTGATAGATGGGGAAAAGTGACTCAATATGTCATTTCCCTTACATCGTAGTTTTAACCCCGTTCACTCTGCCACATACAGGTTAGTTATCAGGACACGCTGTTATCTATCACCTCAGAGAACCGGTCAGCTTCTCACATTATGTCAGTGGTGGAATCACGTCGCATTACAAGTTAAAAAGATACCTCAAAGCCAAATGAGAACAAAGTACGTTTGTGTTCCTAGTGAAAAAAATGTGTTGCAATCACATGACTTTCTCTACTCTTGTACCAACATTCTAACAAACTTTTATTCATCTATCTTCATGTTAGCTGAAATAAACATTTGCAGAAATTACCTTACTACTAATTTTCTTGCAGATGCAATACCGCCAGGATCGGCCCTCCATAATCTCACAAAGTCCCTCTAATGAGCTTCATTTTCTTCAAAATCTTCGTGTGACATCCTTGAGATATACTAACTTAAATTATCAACTGGCTTTTAACCGACTTTTCGTTCTTGTGTTATGCTGTTCACACGCAGAAACACACACACACACACACACACACACACACACACACACACACACACACACATGCGCGCGTGCGCGGACCTTTCAAAATTCTTTTTCTGGATTCAGGGGATCTCAAAACATATTTCTGGTGAAATCTCGACATAGAAAATGTGGGTCAAATACAATACTTCCCCTACTTATTATACGTAATAGAGAAAGTAATAAAGCTTTCTGTTTGATATGCCAAAAGGATATGTACGTAACGTAATCATAAAACCGACACATGTTTCCATTCGGTTCCGCCACTGAGGAAACTTGCCTTGTTTGTAAAGACGTATGGATTCGTAAACAAACAACTGGAAAAAGAGCTGACCAGCGTTTGGTGAGTGGAGAGGGTAAATATTGGATTGCACTCCTGTCACCCCTCTTTCCCATGCCTGGCATGTATACTATACTCTTTGTATTATCGTGTCAAGGTCAACATAACAAAAGTTGAAGGCGCAATTATCGATTTTTGTATGTACAATCGAAAAACAAATACATGATTAAAATGTCGGAAATCAGTGAAAATAACATGTAACGTAGAATATTAAAAACATTTTAGAAATATTTTAAACTCGCATAATCATATGAAACTGGAGTACTGGCAAACAAGATTCTATACTAATATTATGAAACTCGCTACTACTCTTTCATAAAATATACCCGCATCTTAATTGCTGCCATTACGCTCTCGTCGCATAATGTATTATTGTGGCATTGACCAGTTCCTAGATATTCTTTATTATTAGTTTGAATTGTCAAATATGTTATACTTCTTCAATTTCAGGGTCGCTGTTTGTTTATTTATGCTTTTCGTGGAAATGCAAAGAGAACGGACTTTCATCATATTATAATGATAGGTTTTTAGGAGGTTTTACATTTTACTATTGTCTAAACCCTCTGCGCTCCCTTATCCCTTAAAATGAGCAATAAAACCCTGTGTGCGTGCGCGTGAGCGTGCGTGTGTGTAATCTTTTGTCCAATTTCATTCTTTGAAATTAAGAATTGTTTTGAAATTGAAACTCATAGTATGGTTCATACTTGGAACATGACAGTAAAAGGCAGGAGATTAGAAGCTGGCGTCAAATGGCGCTGAATGTTCAAGTGGATAAAAATCAAATGGCCAGAATGAACTAATGCAAGGATTCTCAAGTGTCAATATAAATGCTAATGTGTGTAGATAAGAGCACAAAGCAGAGTAACAGTGAACACCTACAATGCACAATATAGTGAGTCAGACTGTAGGCAAGCCCTGGTTGATTTTCTCGCTCTTGTGTCTGCCTCTCTGGTTATCTAGTGGCGGGATGGGACAAGTAGTCTGTGGTATTGGCGTGGGAACAGTGCCGTCAAGTACCTCAACGACCATCTACGGCAATATCAGGGGTTACAGAGATTGACCTCTTCGCGAATCCCGTACCCTTATGCCTTTGAAGAGGTTACTGTTGCTTACATCTGTATGATATTGTCTTGCAGAAGAAGCTACAGGCATTTCCTGAAACATTAATTTTAATTTTTATTATAATTTGTTAAAACATATTGCAAAACTAAATTAATAGACAGGTTGAATTTTCTATTAATAGCCTGCGAATTTTCCTCTTTATTCAGACTTAATATTTGTAATTTGGTATAACTAGTAAACCTAAGTAGTAGAGAAAAAGTTTAATAAAACAAATTGTAAATAGATTGTTTTCGTCACCACCATCCTGTAGCATTACGGCCCTTTGAGCTTAGACTCGGTTTCCCTTATCTTAGATGTCCATATATCTCGATCCAAAGTCTCAATTCTTTACCTTTTTATTCCCAGTGTCTTAAATCATTTTCTACGTCATCATTCCATCTAAGTGTGGGTCTTCCTCTCTTTCTACTACCTATGTTTCCCTCTATCCTGGCTAAATCTTTGCACATGTCCTAGCCATCTTAATCTTATTTATTTTATTGATGCCACAATGGATGCTAAAATGTCAGAGCATTATATTTATTCATAAGAAGACCACTTGAAGACCTGTGAAGCATTAAGATCAGAAGAAACTACAGTTCAAAAGTATTGGAAAGCACGAATGCTAATGGCTTCATTGCCAGATGCAAGGCACTAGAAAACAACAACAACAACAACAACATATTTATTCATAATTTCTAATTTTGTTAGGTTTCTCCATATGTCAGTGTTAATGTTTGAGCATAAATTCTTCGAAGTATTTTCATTTGGTAAGTCATTTGTTGCTGTTTTGACTTGCCTTTTAGTACCCATGACTCTGCTCCATATATTACAATAGATTTTATAGTTGTTTTATATAATCCTTCTTTTAACATTTGTTACAAAGATGTGTGCCAATGATTTATAACATTTATGTCCTTGATTAATTCTTACTGTAATTTGTATCTCGGTCTCATTTATTCCGTTACTAATTAACCCAGATAGTTAATATGTTTGACCTCCTAATTCCACTTGCTTAATTTGTGGATTATTTTTCTTATTGGCCATATATTTTCTTTTGCTAATATTTATATTGAGCTAATTTTTGTTGCAGCAATTGTCTCATCTCTTACGGTTTCCTTTATATGTTTAGTTGTTCTGCCCAATACTAAAATATCATCTGAAAACGAGGTTCCTTTAAATGCCCTAGTCTACGACTTGGGACCACCGGCATGTCCGAAGAAAATCCATGGACCTCCGCCAGATTTGAATCCGGTATCTCAGAAATCAGAGACTACAATGTTACCGCTAAGCCACGGAGAACGACTCAAGTCCATCGTAGTGGTGGTTGCCATATTTCGTCAGTTTCCACGAAGCTGATGATTATAATAATGCTCCAAAACGTCATGTCGGATAACTCTCTTTATATATCTAAAGAGTCAATAACGACTGAATCTGATTGGAAGGAAGATTTCTAAAGGGCAAGGTCCTCTACTAGAACTTGGAAGGTCTCGTATCATATACAAATCTGAAACTATTATATTGTAATGCAATGTGCTCTTAAGATTCTAGCGTTCCTTTTGGAACTGATTATAAAAATAATCAAACGATTGTGTTAACGGGATATGTTATTTTGGAGCTATATAAATGGATCTCCGGTTGTTTTTCCCACTTCTAATATGAACACAGAGCTGTCGTGCTTTGCAGGAAATGAGACATTTTATTCAGTTTGTGGCATTAATAGCACGTGGAGACACCATTGTGTTATTCCTTATAACTCTGTTATAAAATAATGAGAATGTTAACCAATGAGAGCCCATTATTTATTTTCTGGAAGATGCGCAACCTTTCCAGGGGTATCGATTTGTGACCTATGGTGTCATTCTATTTTTCTCTTCCACACCGTGTGTTACAGGTGGTCGGACTTTACAGCGACACAGTGCTAAGAGAATATAAGCTCCTTGGTTGGTAGGCAAATTGAATAACAAAACAGAGGAATGGCTTAAGTGCGTGTCCCCTCCATTAGCACCGCTTGTTAAATGTTAGTTGACAAGACGGTCTATCCTTCTGTCGTCTCCCTTTTATGGCAGCAGAACCTGGCTGTGGTACAAGCATTTCAGTTGCATAAAACACATTTAAACTTTGGGTTTAAAATGAAACCCCTAAGAAGTGGAAAGTAATTTCCACAAATAAACTCTAGCGGAAAATAATTATAATATAATAAATTATAGTAAACTCACTTACCAGGCGCAACAAACTGTACTTAGGCATGTTATTAGTTTCATAATAGGACAAAACATCTGAAAAATGAGCAGAACTCATATTTCGTTTTATGTTTACGAACCGAGGTACCTATTGGGGAGACAGTTTACTAGAATTATCCTGTAGCACATATGTCACATCACTACTACAAAATATAATCTCTTGTTTATTTGTGCGTCATTGCACAGGTTTTACTCCCATCTCTTCAGATACGAATTGTCAAAAGATGTGTTGGATTATTTTCCTAAACAATCCAATGAAAGTTTGATGACAGGCCTAGATTTAAAAAATTAAAAATACTGATAATCAAAACCCTTACGCACTTCTCCCCAAGAAAAACGAGAGCATCCCAAAGGAAACATAAGGATGTATATATTAAATGATTTCGTCTTCAAAACCTAGCATTTATGTTACATCTTGAACTTCTGTGGTGCCATGACTTCCACAGGAGCAGAAACAACGGGGCAGCCGCGGTTTGCTTCGGACGAGCGGTGATGCGCACTTCCGGTTAGTAGTCAGATCCTCTGGAGTACGACAGATCTTTATAGTCAACTAAAAAGGGCTTATACAGAAGCTTATATCCCTTATTTTGGATATACCGGCTAAAGACATTAATTTAAATTAATTATACGGTTGAATAGTAGGTAATGTTAGGTTCATTACTATGAACGTTAAGAGAGAATAAATTCTTTGTATAAACTTGCTCAAAAGCCGGAAAGCTTATAAGTATTTTAGAAGATAAAAGGATGTATATATTTTCACTAGGTGTACGCGACAACCATTTGTAAGCATTTTTAAAAATAAAATTCTGCTTTCTGATACAGGATTTTCACAAGTACTGTTTGCACTGACGGTGAAAGTAAGTGCTTCTTCTTCTTCTCTAATACAATTTGAGTAGTTATAGATAAATAGTTTTGTAAGTTAACAAAATTTAATCCTAGTAATTACCTATTAGGCCGCCTCCGTAGCGCAGCTGGCAGCGCGCTTGCCTGTGGCGCGGAGGACCCGGGTTCGATCCCCGGTACCAGCAAGGGGATTTTATCCCCTCTGGGAGGTCTGGCACGGGGTGCACTCAGCCTCGTTAGGTCCCGGGGGGACCAATTGAGGAGCTACTTGATGGAGAAGTAGCGGCCCCAGGTCGAGAAGACCGCATAACTGGCCGGGAGGGCTCGGGGCGCTGACCACGTCCCACCCTCCAGTACTGCACCTCACCAATGACGCCTGTAGTGGGCAGAGGTGGGGGACGCAGCGGCTGGGCGGTAGGCCTTGGCCCTTCGTGGGCTGTCGCGCGGGGTTTACATTTACAATTACCTATTAATTTACCTAATGTTTACCCAATTTGTAGTCCCACCACAAAAGCCATTCCTTACATTTATATTTTATATGAAACTGAAGATATTTAACTAGGTTGTTTTGGTTTATCCCTACACATAAAAATGCGCATTTAGCCTGAAATCCAGGTGTGTTAATGAGTCTGGAGGCTTTAGACACAGAATTTACGCAACCTGTTAACCGAGAATGTGCCATGTGCTTCTTTATATAGACGAAGTTCGGACTCTCGGAGAGAAGTCTGATATATTATATTGATGCTACTTTCTCCCAAGTACTATGGTTTATTTATGTGTAGCTTCCACACACAATCCTCCAAAAAGATATTTTTCTATCCACTTCATGTTATTTAAGATAAACGTTTGCAGAAATATTTGCATTAAACATTTCTTCGCAGGTACTAAGGAACTACAGAAGGCTGAAGCGATACTTCATTTCACAATTCAAGTGAATAAAGTATTCCAGAAATTTAAATATATTAAAATATGCCATTGTGATTAGGATTATTAAAGCCAAATTTGTGAAAATCAAGATTAATGAAAATCTTTCCATGTAAAAAGTAATTTGGCTGATTACGATTTAACCACTAAGCTACCATGGCCAACTTGCCAGTACATTAAATTCCCCAATTCCCCAATTCAGCTGGGGAATTTAAAGTCGTACTGGCAAGTTGGCCATGGTAGCTTAGTGGTTAAATCGTGCCGCTCGATAAGTGGAAGATCCGTGTTTTAAATTCCGGCTATAACATTGAATTTTTCAGTCCTCATAATCATTGTCCACACACAGCTTGTGTTGTTTAAAAACACCAGCAGTAAAGTTGTTGGCATACATAAATAATAATTACAGTTGCTTTCTGAAAATAAGTAGCACTTTACACACATGCACAAATACGTTCCTGCGTACGTAATATTACGTACACAGCACTTCTCAAAGACGAACCCTATCACTCGAGGTCTGTAACCCACGAATTTGCCGTGTATTCTAATTTGAACATATCAGGGAAGCAATCTGCAAAGCCACCTTCAAGTAATGCCAACAACCAGTAATCCTAATTGAGTCCGTGGAATCTTGTGCTATTATATTAATACAGCAGCAACTAATACATAAATGGGGTATATTGAAGTTTTGAAGTAATTATGTTTTATAAACACAGCATTTAATAGTATTATAACAACGTCAGCAAGCGTGCATGAATTAATGGAAATCATATTGCTCTTCAAAGCTGAGAATTGGTAACTCTCTTAAACCATTGGGGATTAATTCGCCGCACACTCTACACCGGTACTGATCAGTATCACGTGGCGATTTTGAAACCCCTCGTTGAACTTAACCAAAGAAAACATCCTGAACGTTGACTGCATTACGATAATGCACGGACTCTTATCTGCAATGCTTTACCCAACAATACATCTATAGCTTCTTGCAATGTCTCTGCAGCCAATGTATTGTTTTCTGTGATTTGTCTTTTTTTCTCCCGTCTAAAATCGTAGCTTAGAGGAAAGCACTTCAGTGCATTCAGGCCTTATTGAAGAAAGTGAAGGCAGTTCTGAAGACACATCTAAAGCTGGTGCCACTTCGTCTTCCACGTGTGGCCAGAAACGTTACGCCAAGTGCATGCAATTTGATAGGGACGCTCCAGAAATACACAGAATCAACCTGGATCTTACTAATTTTAAAGCATTCATTATATTACTTTATTTTTTAACTTTCTCGCAGAGGTTTTGCAACTAGTAGTTCATCTCTGAGAAAGTCCTTATTGTTTTCAAAAAAATAAGTATACCTCTAGCGTAGCGAAGGGAGTTGGAGAAGTCTCTGGTAAACATTCGCTCCAATACCCCCTGATATACTCCGTGGGATATCCCACAAAATTAATACCTTATTCATTCACAGGTCATGCAGTAGCAGTCGATACTAAGGCTGTGCATAATCGATCTTTGCCTGGCAACTGGCTTCCCTTGAGTAAGGGAGCAACAAACAAGTGTTTCTTCGCAACAAGAACCGCACCTTGAAGTTCGTAAACACGTTCGGAAATACCACTGCCCTGAAAAATTTTATTACACATGTACACCGGTTATGGAATACGCCGAGAGCATGCAACTGAGGCAGAGTTCACTATAGAAGATGTTATACAGAAAGACGATTCCCATTTTGTATAGCAAATAATTTTAAAATCCCTTACGACTTAAATTTTCATAACCTTAATATTATATATTTGATTCTCAAAAATAGTCAAAATGGCTGATGCTCAACATATAAGGAATTATTTTACACCCATATCTTTTTTCCTGATAGCCCCACCTGGCGAAAATAGTTGATTATCAATTAATTTTTCCTTCGAAAAGTTTTTATTGTATTTAAATGTTAAGAATACATAAGCATCTATAGATATTGTTCAACTACACTATCTCCTAACAGTAGTTTTGCTCTATAGAACTTATATTCCAGTACTTTAAAACAGCTTACATAGGTATTTAGCCAAAAGGTAATCACAACACTGGGAAAGCTTCTATCGCATGAGTGGCTATGCAAAATGTGATTTATAGTAACAACACTTTTAAATTTGTCGTTATTCGGTGAACTGAAGCTTGTAGAATGCTATATATTGCGATATCCCTCTTGCATTTATCATTTGCTCTTGCTAACTCCCATATAGCCACAAATTGTTGTGATTTACAATTCTATGATAAAAAGAAAAAGAAACTGCTGATTAACGAAGGCATACGTCACAATATTTAATCATTAAGAATGGATAATCAAATTTGATATGTTACTACACCCTTTAGATGAAATATTCGCAGTTTTGGTTGAAACTGCACGTTAATGTAAAGCCAAATTGGCAAATCTGTGGGACACACCGGTGAAGTAAACAGGGTGCATCTTTTATTGTTATCAAATATTTTAAAACAGTAGGTAAAAGAAGTTTATATGAAGTTATCAAAAAATCATTAATTCCTGAGTTGCAAGGCAAAATGGTTTACAAAAATTGCTGCGTCTGTTGCCAATTTCTGGGGTGTTTTGTATTTGGTCAAACCCAGTGTGGATACGCCGTCTGAATGTCGATATCCGGTAACGTCAATATGGCATAAACCAGGGACGTTTTATGCCCCAGATGAAGCAAGCCATTGACTTTAAATAAAAAGATCGAGCAGACCATACAGTGAATTCCCTTCTACCAATCCATCTAGTGAAAAGTTATTGAAAAAATGGCATAGGTTGTACTATCTGACTGAATTGAGCTGGCGCACCATCGTATGAAAGCTGCATTCGTTGGATGGCGTCCAGAGGCACATTATAAATTAAATGTTACAACTCACTTCTGAAAGAACTGTAGATGCGTCTCTGCATTCAGATGTGAAGGAAACAAACAGGGACCAATAAGCTAATCATGAATGATTCTACCCCAAAACCTTAGGCAGAACGTCTGTTGACTGAGTGTGTGTGGGTGGGGATGGGTGGGTGTGGGTGGGTACGCGCGCACACTCTCTCTCTCTCTTTCTTTTTCTAAGTTTTGTTATTCAAAAGTGAAATCTCAAGTGAAAATCTCAATGTCGAATGTTTTGGGGTGGAACGCGTGGAGAAAGTCAAAATAGTGTAGCACCTATATTATATAATTTCAGAGAACGTTGTACAATATAAATATTAGTAACATTTTATACCTGTTTTCGCCACAAAATAAGCGCTTCTGAAATGATGCCGCTTACACCTTTTATTAACGAATATGTTTCGTGTGTGAAAATGACTACTTGCTGAATGTGACTGATTTTGCAGTAAACAAACAAAAACCTGTTCTTGAATGGATAAGGACTGTTCATGAAACGGGAATTTTGTCATTGACTTGTGACGGATGTGATTGCAACATGGCCAAAATAGGGCACACTCAGGAAGAGTTTTCCTAACGGGATGAGGACAAAACAATCTATCATGTCCAAGTCACGGGAAAGTTGCTGCGTAGGATGTGAGAACTTGCGCGGCATAAAACCGATAATTATATTATATACCTAGATGATCGCAGGTATGGGACGATACTTTTTATTATTTTTAAATCACTCAGTTCACTCTAACCTTCTTCTTAAGCCCCCTTCTTATTTCCTTCCTAAATTCCCTAGCCATTTGCTAATGAAAACCTGCACCACAATGATTCACTTTCTTCTTAGCCCTTTGTTATTCACTTCCACTTCCCTCCCTCACATAACCTTCGCTTTTGTTATTTTCCTGCTTAACTTCGGCCCAAGATTTGCATCCTATCCCCTCTTCTAACCCTTACTACAGTAAACACCACTTGTTCTTTCTTGTCACACGGCGCGAGGTAGCAGTTTCACCTGTTTCTTTGGTTTCCTATATTAAATAGCAGTAGTTTAGTATTAAGTAATGTTTGTTTGACAAGTTTTATTTGAAAAGAGAAAATTGCACACGTTTTTGTAAATACGAATAGCACTTACTGGAAGCAATCCTGAAACTGCAAATTGTTTGTGCGAGACCATGAATGCAACGGGGAATAGTGAAACATGTGAGGGAAGAGTGCCGTGTTGTCTATTACATTTTGAATCAACGTTTATCTTCATTTACGTATGCAAAGAGCAAACAAATCATCGAAAATGGTAAGGGAAGTCCAGCTTTAGAGAATTTGAAAACAAAAATCAAAACTTGTTTGCGACATTTTAATAGACATTTATGGCGAGAATAACCTACAGGTTATAAAAGTAGAGACAAGGTATTTTGTTGGCTATGTCTACCCTCCTCAGCATTGTTGCTTTTATACCATAGATTGTCGCCACAGGCCACTGCTAGATCCATAAAGGTCCCTTTACAGTTATCAGTAAAACAACTTTTGTTGAAAACTAGCGCCTCTCAGGTTATAGAAAAATGGTCCAAATACGTAGTTGTGGATTATCAGTAACGTTTTAGGTAATTTAAAAATGAATTTTATTTCACGATAAATAAAACATTGCATTTTTACCTTCTCTACCACGTGCATAGTAGATAGATCCATTCCACCTAAAAATTCGATACTGAGATTTCACCGAAAATGCAGTTTTTGAGTTCCCTTGATTAAAAATAAAGCATTTTTAGAAAGAGTCCGTAAGTCCGTAAACGGCATAAATCGTCATTAAATACCAAAATTTATACCTATTTAAGTTTAGCATCGTTTAAGGATGCGACACAAAGATTTTCAAGAAAATTCCCCCACCCCAAGCTACCCTTTCTACGGCAAAATTTTCTAAACTTTTTATTTCTTTGAAACGTGTCTAATAGTTTTGATTAAAATACCATATGTTTACGAAGGCTTCCACGGCCGATATCCATTTATTTTTCTTAGGTTTTCCGGTGTAGGTTTTCCGGCTTTGGCTGCCGACGTTTCGCAGGTCATGTGGCTTGCTGTAAAATGTCGGCAGCCAAAGCCTTCATGACGCGACCTACACTGGTAAACCTAAGAAAAATAAAATACCGTATGTCTAAGATAGTTTTATGACAAAATGAAATGTATGTATATCTTGAATTTTCTGGAAATAGTCTCTGAAGTCCTCTTCATTCTGAATGACTTTTGCACAACTCGTAAATTTAAGAGATGGACAAAATCTTACTTGTACAAAAAAAAAAGTGTAAATCTTGTTAAAGCGCACACTTTGTCCAACTTTTATGTGAAATTCTTTGTTATTGACTTGAATGTTCAAATATGTATACTCTTCTTAAATAAGTAGTAGTTATTCGCTTTTTGTTTTGTCCTGGCCTTGCAAAAAGAATAAAGGTCAAAGCATAGCGATCGCTGTTGGTATACTATCTACGTAGGTCTACTATATTCTCCTATGCCCGTTGTACCTATAAGGAAATAAAACCATTTCTACAAACTTTTATCCCGATTAACATGAAGTAAACAGAAGGATTTTTTCTAAAGAAGATCGGTTTTAAATTTGTATTTCTCGGCTGCGATTTTGTAATTCTTTATATTTAATTTGTATTTTCTTAGAGCATTGGTTTCTGAGTATGAATGTATGGCTAAGAGAAGTTAGACAGCATATTATTGTAGCATGTTAGAGTAGTACTCTATTTCTTCACAGCATAATTTCCATGAATTTGCTACAGATGCTTAACTAACATTTGACATAACCATCGTGCCTATTCTTGCAGAATGTAAGTTAATCCAAGAGTAAAATCGTCCAAGTGAAATAACACAGTGAGCTTGCTTGGATTGGATGGCCCAAATTGAAGGTCCAATGATATGATTTTACAGGGATGAAAGTAAAAAATGTGCTTATGTAGCTGAAACGTCTGCTCCAATAGTATGAAAGGCAGAGATTGTTGTATCCGTATATGGCCGAAATTGCTTCTCGCAATTGTACACACCTTTAGTTTACGAACCTGAAAAGTATATCTTATGATATACAAAAGTAAAATTTGTGATATTAACTTGAAATATAATACAATCTGTTGAGTAAGGATAGATCCGACCCCTAGTAGGGTTTGAGAAATATTATTTTCATAATGTGTGTGCTTTCTCATGCATTTACCGCAAGCTGCTAGTATTACGCAGCTAGCTTTTGTGTTGAAGATGTTCGAGAATGTGTACGGTTGGCTGACTTAGAGCAACAAATATCTTGCGTTACCAGACTCTGAGAAAGCATGCCGTGGTTTCATATCATCCTGTTACTCATCTTCCCCTGCCACCTTGAAAAGGTTTGACTACAGCAAATTTGGGGAAGTGCACTGAAGTAATGCCTGTTGCTCATGGTAAGATGGTCATCATCTCATCAACAACAGGGTTTAAGCCATTTAGGCTTGTTCCGGTCTCATATCAAAAACTGTTCTGTCCATCTTCTCGGCCTACATATATTTCTTTATAGGCTTATAGGCCATAATTAATCTGGGAATGTGGTAATCACCCAACGTTTCTACATGGTCCCTCCAATTGTGGCAGCAGACTGAGGCGTCGATTGCCTCCTAGAGAGAAACAACTTTTACAATGAGGTTTAGAGCTCGGTAAAAGTCAACTATAGTTACAATAGGTATGTATATTTATCGAACCAGTTCCCAAATTTGTCACTCTACCTCCAACTCAGCTTCAGCATTAGTGAAAGACCTTTGATATTAGATATTAATGTGACCTGACTGACTTGCATCATCTATTAATGCCTTATAGAGTTAAGCCTGCACAGAATTGTTCAAATTAGCTTATACTATTAAAGCAATAAATAAAAATCTGATTAAGTTGTACCCGCATGACTTTCTCCACACTTGTACGATCTGGTTTTATAGACGCTTATTCCTCTCTCTAGTTCGCGTTAATCGAGATATTTGTGGAAATTATCTTATTGTTAATTTTCTTGTTGGTGCAGGGGGAATACAATAGTCTTTAAAAGATAGTCAAATCTTTCAATAAGTGGTCGCTATGTGGGGGCTTTGAAATGATGCTCCTTTGCATGGTCAAAGGATAAAAAATTAATAACGATTTCCAATTTGAAAAAAGTATAAATATTCTAAAATTCAGACAAATAACTGAATATCTCGAAATAGTTCACTCCATAGAAAATATATTTGAGAAAATTGTGTGTTTTAAGGAGCTCTACATTATTTGTGCAGTAAGACTTTCTTCATCTCTTACAGTTTACCAGTAAGCAAAAATCATCCAGAATGAATAGGATTTCTGAGTACTTTCCCAGATAGTTCTTTCATGGAAATATCTTAAACACATGGTGCGTTAATCAAAATCGTTAGCCATTTTAGAGAAAATAAGATTTCGAAAAATGTTCCACGTAAACAGTAATCTGGGGTAGAGAGATTTTCTTGCCAATATTCGTGTTGCATCCCTGGAAGATGTTTACCTTAAATACCAAGTTTGGTGTATAACCGATGGCGATTGATGTATTGGTGGAATTTGCGCTCGGAGAAATCTTTCTCCCTGACGTTTGCTGGGGCCCCCTTCCGGGTGCTGTCTCGATTGCCATGGGACCCCTGGGGTCATTAGATTAGGCAGTGCTAGCCAATGTTAGGATTGGCTCCGTCTGGAATCGTTAGAGACCCCATTCTTGCCACCGCACATCGTCGTCCGGAACTGGTCGCCCTTCGGGTCTCCCACACATCTTTCTCCCAGGGTTCACACTGGTAATAGTACAGCAACTTCTTAGACGATATGCAAATCAAGAGTGTAAAAATTTGCTTCTACGGTGGCAAAGTAAAAAGAGAACTTTGGGAAACAAATCACTTTTAGTGTCATTCTAACTTCCGGGTCGCCGTTCCGTTGATGATGTAAATACACTAGTCCCAGTCCACAGAGGCGGTCACTTTTATGCTACGTTTCCTCAGTTTACGAAATACTCAGTTTCTTTACTTTCCTTGTCAGTAGGAACATGATTTTCGTAATACTTTAAGGCCAAAAACATAAGTTGCTGCTAATGGAAAACTGAGGATGGTAGCACCTTATTACTACGAAAGGTATGCTCGCTGCTTATTGAATGATAAATACACTGGGCAGAGAAGGATGAAATATTTTAAGTTTGACAAAGTAATAGTTTTATAGTTCCCCTTATTCAAAATAGTCGTTTCAATTTAGAAGTTTTTAACAACTTATTTCGTGCTTTCTGTAACAAATTATGGAGTTAAAGGTTAGAAACTTGTTGCGATTTTTATATATTTTAGGAGCAAAAAAGTAAAGTCCAATCCGCTCACATATGCCCTCTCGTGTCGAGATATCGATTGTAAGAGCTCGCTGCACGCGAGAGCTCCTGATAACCAACGGGAAGTACGTCAGCGCTCCGGAAGAACCTGCTGCACCTTGGATTTATGCAAAATACTGACCTCTTGAAGTCTGCAGCACGAAAACCTCTGAACTAGAGCACTTGGCTTATCACGTAAACAATAAACTGCAGTGTATGTTCTTTGTACAGACACTCGCGACTTTACAGTTGTGCATGCAAGCAATTATGTCATAATTCGTTGTATTAATTAGAACAACTTCGTGAGAGTTCATTTTATAGTTTTAAGGGTACAGATTTTCTTGAATAGTTTTTTTTTTTTTTTTTAGTTAAAACATGAAAGTGAAATAAAGCAGTCCAAACCAATTTCGCTTATAGTTGTTTTTGACTTGATACACGTTAATGTTGCTAACAGTAAACAGGTTGCGGATGATATGGACTCTACAATGGCGCTGTCAAAGAAACTATCGTAATTACTTAACAAACAAGTCTTTGTATTCTGTTTCACTGACAAGTGCATGCAGAGATGCGCGAAAGTCCTTGGCAGTTCTAACTCAAAGACCCGTCTGAGGCTACCTAACGAGCGCGATGAACAGCCTGTCGATAAAGCAGCCTTCTAGCGTCTTCGACATCCATGCCATCTGTCCGGCACTGTTCTATGTCGCGAAACCTGGAAGCACACTTGAAAGATGACAAGAAAATGAAATGAAAGGGAAATGATGGAAAGGAAATCGTGTTAGATGAGAAGTACTTGACATACATTGTATGCCTAAATAAATCTACATGTTTTGTACAGCAAGATTTTGTTTAGATATCTCTACGTTTGCCTGTTACGCAAAAGTTATCACAAATCAAGAGGACTTCAGAGGATATTCCCAGAAAATTGAAGATATAAAATTAATTTGTCATGAAAATGTCGTAAATATGAGGTATTTTATTCAAAATCGTTAGAGCCATTTTTAATGAAATAAAAATTTAAAAAATAAATAGTCCATATAGAGGGTAGTTTAGGGTGGGGGATTTTCTTAAAATCTTAGTGTCACATCCTTGGAAGACGCTGAATGTGAATCCAATCTTGATATTTAAACGATTTTTCGGTTGTGTGCTACATTTGTCACACATGCGCGGACCGTTTCCTAAACATCTGCACTCAAGAATTTCTCTTCTCTTGTACAAACTATTCTTAAAAACGCTTCTTCTTCTTCTTCTTCTTCTTCTTTTCTTCTTCTATTTCATGTTAATCGAGATAACCCTTTGCAGAAAGTACCTTATTGCTGATTTTCTTGTAGGTGCAAGGAGAATATGGGAACACAATAGACCTTAAGCGAGTCAAGTCTTTTAAGAGTTGGTTGCTAAGTGATGCCTTTGAAATTCCGTTCTATTTGCATGGCCAAGAGATAAGAAAACGAACAACATATTCCTATTTGAGGAAAGTATAACTATTTGAAAATCCAAACCAATAACAAGGAATGTCTAAGAAATAGTTTGCACCAGAAAAAAAAATTAACATGAAGTGTGTGCTTTAATGAGATCCTACATGTTTTGTGTAGTAAGACTTTGTCCATCGCTTACAGTTAACCAGTTGTGCAAGTCATCAGAATGAAGAGGATTTCAGAGATATTCCAAGTAAATTCAATATATAAATTTTATTTTTCACGAAAGTGTCTTAAACATAATATGTACCATATTATGGCACTTCAATCAAAATCGTTAAGTCGTTTTTGAGAAAATATAAATTTTCGAAACTCTTGCCAAGTAAAGTGTATTTCGGGGTGAGGAAATTTTCTAGAAAAAGTTTGTCACGTCCTTCGAAGACGAACTTCAATAACAAGCTTCGTGTTTAATCTACCTTTTGTTTTTGAGTTGTGCTGTCCAAACACACACCCATACACCCACACACCCACACACCCACACCCACACCCTCATGCATACACCCGAACGTGAGCCTTTTTCTGAAAATGCTTATCTTTATTCAGAGTACCTCAAAACAGGTATATCTGGTGAAATTTTGGTATCGAAATTTTGGTATCGAAATTTTGGGTGGAATGCAATGCCTTTTCTATCTGCTATGTACTGGTCGGCTTCAAATGTTCTCAGACTCCCATACTCCTTACCGCGGGGGAACCCACTATGATTTAGCTGTTAGTTATGCCAGGTGGTCTCAAAGGTCGAGTTACCAGCTCAGAACTGTCTATAAGGATGCGGGCGTAAGGTGTTCGTAAGTCCAAAGAGAATATCATTCCAACATTTCTCTCACACTTGGTCGTAAGAAAGTAATCTTAATATAAGAAAAACATTAACGTTAGACATAAATCAGTGAAATCAAATTTAAAATGTTTAAATAATTTTAATAGACCACGATATTTAAAAATTTTTAAGCTATTCATGAAGACACACGCATGCGCGCTGTAAAATTTGCAAAGTGGTTTTATTGAGCGAACATGAAATCCTGTATTTGACCTGAAATTTCACTTTCAGGTTTAAAACATTGAATGGTGCTTGTCGGAAATAGCAGGAAAACAGAACTTTAAAGGAAAATGAAAGTTTAGCGTAACACAAGTAATAGAACTACTGCAAATCGCAAAAGAGCATGTTTCAAAAAACAGACATCGACCACAATAGGTTACTACCTGGCTTATTCCCCCCCCCCCCTGCTTTCTTGCCTTTCACCCTTTAAAGCTGAACCAGTTTATCTATTATTATTATTATTATTATTATTATTATTATTATTATTATTATTATTATTATTATTATTATTATTATTATTATTATTATTATTATTATTATTATTATTATTATTATTATTATTATTATTATTATTACTATTACTATTACTATTACTATTACTATTACTATTACTATTACTATTACTATTACTATTACTATTACTATTACTATTGTTATTGTTATTGTTATTGTTATTGTTATTATTGTTATTGTTATTGTTATTATTGTTATTGTTATTGTTATTATTGTTATTGTTATTATTGTTATTGTTGTTGTTGTTGTTTGCTATTACTGTTGTTATTATTATTTTATTATTATTGTTGTTGTTGTTAACGAGAAATGCATCTTATGTATTATCTTTGTTTAAGGAATTGTTTAAATATATTTCTTAAACGCCGTTAATACTACCACAAAAAGCAATGTTGTTTAAATACGCACAAAAGGAATGTGTTGATTTTTTTGTTTGGATAAAATAAAATTGATTATTTAGCTTCTTGTTTGCCTCTTGAAGTCGTTTCAGTGCATTGCGTCAAAAGGTCACTGACTTCACTTCTTAAGTGTTGATTTGCTTTTCCGTTTTGTTTTCTCGTTATCGTAAGAAAACTGCATTCAAACTTTGTTATTCACATTGTTAGTAGGTCTAGGCCTTCAGTTTTTTAGTTCTTGTATGTAAGATAGCCAAAAGATCCACTTTCTACTCCTGTAGCATTTATTTCACGTTTTTATGTGCTACTAAATTTACCTTTTTACTTGGAAAAACTAGTTTAATTTTAATCTTTATTTTTTCCTGTTTTAAAGTTCAAAAATTTTTTGTATATATTTTTTCTAGCCCTGTCGGATTAGGTGGATTTTCGGATTAGCGGGACCCTACTGTATATATAATATAGTTATTTATACGTTTATGTTGATTTTATAATATCCTTAAAAGATGAAATGAAAAGAAAAACAAATTTGCGGGGTAATTATTTCTTTAACTTGACATAAATTAAATAAAACATCACAGAAGACGATGTGTAAAAACCTTTTTATTAATTGATTGCATTTCGCCTGTTCAGTAAATTCATCAAAGATTTAGGATTTATTAATTTTTTTTTCTAAACGTTTGCTTTTATGAACATGTTAATGTTCCTCACTCATGTAAAAGCACAGGAAACGATCAAAGTAAAATAATTCCCCGTGCTGCCCTAAATTACATGAATGTTTAAGTATACCGCGCCGAAAATTGTCACTTTAAGAAGTTCCTGCTATACCTGTGCCCCTGATTGTATTCTTTTAGTATCTTTAAGGTTCTAACTATTACGTGTTTGCTTTGTCTTTAATATTCACATAAACAGCTTCTAGGTCCAACTATCCACCATAAGAGGGGAGGGTTTCACATTAATAGTTACTTTAAAAATAAACAATTAATTAAAACATGCAACTTGTGTACAGTTCTAACGATTAAATAGTTTTCACCAGCTCACCAATCTGGAACCCCCTAAGAAATCAAAATTCTCTTTAATGTAATAAGCGAGAAATGGATGCCCTTCCACCACGCCATAGGAAATGACCGATGAAGCCGCCAAGAAACTCGTGCAACATACTAGTGAATAACCTCAAGAACCTCAATTATTTCGTTTTCTTATCACATTATTTTATTAACTTACTGTTATTGCATTAACTTGTCTGTACTTGTGTATACTAAGACGTCGCGATATGACCTAGCAGTTAAAGTAACGATAAATAAATGAATAAATAAGTAAATGAGTAAATAAGTAAGCAAATAAGTAAATAATTAAATTTAAATAAACAAGTAAATAAATTTAAATACATTTAAATAAAAGCCTAATTATCATCTCTTCGCTTTCTTCCCTCTGTCCGAAATACGTTTGAAAACACTTCGTTATTTTCAGGGGCAAATATTCCAGTTGAAATTTTGATTTAACTTTTGAAAAAACGGTTTTAACCATCTTATAAGCATTGGGGATAAATGGAAACTCAATAGTAGAATGAAATGGACAACGGAAAATGTAAGAACTATCTTTGAAACATATTACTCGTATTTAAAAAACATTAAGATGAAGAAAACTGATGTAATGCATTTTGACTATTTTAAAAATAATATGGCTTCATTCTTCAAGTTTGCCTGAATGTTATACTAAAATGAATAATTTTACTTACTGAACAACACAATTTATTTGAAAATTTAGCGAGAAGATCATAAAGGAATTGGACACTCATGATTAGTAAATAACTTAGCGATAGCGGATGTCTGATGATAGGTCACTGTGCATCTGGGGTCGCTTACCGGACCAGTGTAACGGTGCTTCAGCAGCCTTCCGCGGAAGAGAGTTGCTCATTCTGTACTTATCCAGTTGGGAAGCAGGTACGCATTGAGCAAGGCAGTCAGTGATAGTGAACTATTATTAATACAATAGTCACACTATAATGTAATAAAAAGTTTATGCAGTGCTCGTGTGGAAAGTTCGTAAAGTGCTTTGTCGGAAGTTTACCTTGTAACACTGATTCTATAGTCCTTGGATAAGTTGCACAGTGGTCCTAATGTCCTCTAGCTCTGTCCAAAAATATTTGTTTTAATGTTAAAGGATGTGTGTTTCACTGGTAAACTTTCCTTTTGAAGCATCCAGGGATACTAAAGTTGAAGGTTGTGATTGCCAGTCTCTTCGGTATTGGTTGACAGCTGTAAGTGGAGGAAGTGCGAGTAGTGCAGTGCTTTTCAGAGAACCTGATGATACTTTACTTTTAAATACCTGTTATTATTCTAAAACCTTATTTTAACATCTAGAAAATAGAGCAACAATCTCTTTTACAAATACGTAACTATGAATACTTAATTTTGTTTCAGTTAGAATAAAAAGGTGCTGTAAAATTAATATTAAAAGCGCATGTAATTTTTCTTTAAAGAGATAATTAAGTATTTTTAAATGGAAAACATAGGCAGATTTTTGTACGTATGTGGAATTGTAATTTTCAGAGTTGATGTTATAGAAAGTAATAGTTGTGGATTGGCATACTCGGGCTACAAATTCCCATATAATTCTGAAAGGTCTGGTAAAGAATACATTAAACCTCCCGAGGCCCTTGTAGACAATTATTCAGCAAACTAATTATTGAGAAGTGGTCCGCATGAGCTACCGGTGGATTCGACACGTGATCACGAAGTACGTCATGACGGCATACATGCGGTCGTCCTATAGGGTCTGTAGGGACCACTGCGCACTTGTTACAATAATTGCAGAACAATTGCCGGTGTAGTGTAAAAGATATTCCCTGCCCACCTTAAAAGGACATTAAGCAAAGCGCAAATGTATGTGCAGTAGTGTTGTTAGCTTGCTGAAGGTCAAGCGAATTATTCAAATTTGCGAGGTAAGTAAATATTTGTCGTAGATTTGTTTACATATTATTTGTGCATTATTACCTATATGAAGCAGTGAATGATACTGTCGTCAGTGTACTTCATATTGGGAAAAAGAAGCAAAAATCCAGAAAACTTAATGGAAGTGCTTAGGATTACATTAATTATATTAACTGCGAGTGCACGAAACTTTTGTCTCGTAAAAGTCATATAATTCGATTGTGTCGAGGTTTGGCTTGCAAACTAAGATATAAAATGTGCAAGGTTTCCTTTTTTTCTAATTTAAATACACGATTTTGTATTATCAACAAAGTTAACTTATTATTCCTTACTGATAGTTTCCTTTTTTCCAATGAAAGCCTCTTTGGGTTTACTTTTTAATGGTTTATTTTTTTTAAGAAGTACGACAAGGAAAACAAATTCACTATTCAGGCATCTGGTACAAACAGGTTTCTACGACACTTAACATACTTGCTTGTTAGCAGTCATTAAATTTTTTCTAGTACAGTTATACAATTTTAATTACTCACAGGCTTACGGCAATTCACCCCTGTGTTGCTATTTTTCTCACAAGACTGTAGCAATTTGCGTTGCTCACTTCCTTTCTTTCTGATGGTCATCATAACGGTTGGACATACGCCTATACAAGATACTTAACTGGAAGCAAAAAAAAAAAGTGTGTGTGTGTGTGTGTGTGTGTGTATAATGTATATAATGATTACAGTTTGGCAAAAAATTACATTTCGCATCACTAAACCATAAAATCAATGCAAAATAGCTTACTGCATTTACGGATAACTTATAGATGTTTTAGAATTGTTGCCTTTGGTTACTGAATTACATAGTACGAGAAACAAGTCCGTAAATTTATACTGAATAGATCTATCTTGATTTCTTTTCGTATTTGACGTTATCCATAGTGAATGCTATTCAGCCGAGGATTGACACAAAGTTTTAAACTCTACAAATATAACACTGCATACTTCTCCATTAGTGTAAAACATGTGTGTTAACTTAAGCATGATATTATGCAAAAACTAATTCACTTCGAATTCTTCCTATATATAAATAATTTCAAAAGTTCCCCTCTAACATCTTTCATAACAATAAAATTAAGCATGAAAGTTATGAAATTAAGTTTCTTTTAATGGTGAGTGCACAACACACCTGAACCTGCTGTGTTCTGAGACCCATGGTTATGCAATATAGAACCATTTGTTACCCTTCTGAAACTACGGTTTGCTGGATGTAAATGTTCCTGCTGGAACTATTTTGGACACGCAGGCTGTGTGGAATCAAGTGCAAAAGCTTCGTAGTCTTTCTTTCTTTCTTTCTCTCTTTCTCTCTTTCTTTCTCTCTTTCTCTCTTTCTTTCTTTCCTTTCTTTCCTTTCTTTCCTTTCTTTCCTTTCTTTCCTTCTTTCTTTCTCTTCTCTGCTTCTTCTTTTTCTTTCTTTCTTTCTCTTCTCTGCTTCTTCTTTTTCTTTTCTTTCTTTCTTGTCTCTTTCTTTATTCTTTCTTTTTCTTTTCTTTCTTTCTTGTCTCTTTCTTTATTCTTTCTTTTTCTTTCTCGTTTCTTTCTTTCTTTCTTTCTTTCTTTCTTTCTCGTTTCTTTCTTTCTTTCTTTCTCGTTTCTTTCTTTCTTTTTGTTTTCAAGAAGAGGAGAAAATAAAAGCTCAGCAATTATTGCAATTTGTTAGGTTAAATTCAACGATCTGCGAATCCATTAGCAGTGATAAGTTTCATGCCCCGTTACAAACAACTACATTGGGTGCGTTACTTAGGACCCACAGTGTCATATGTTGACCAGGTCAGTGCTCTGGTGTCCTTGTGAGGAAGGCCGTCTGTAGTTTCCGCTTCCTGTTTTCTCACAGAACAAAGCCTGGTTGCAGACTTCCTTGAGACTTCTTCAGAAGAGAATCCCAAGGAAGAAAGCGAAGGAAAGGAGAGGAAAAAAACAATTTCGTTAAACCGTTTCAGAGTAGTAGTGCGTTGGGGTCAGAGCACTGACTATGGGCTCCGCATCAGGTAAAGATTCTGGAGCAGTGCAGTTTTCTTCATTTAGTTTCCTTTTCTGTTTTCCCGACTAGAAAACACTTAAGACAGCACTGATTCTGTGATTCTTAAGATTTACAGGCAGTGGTGGCTCATGAATTTATGAATTAGGAGTGCTGCAGTGGAATTGCTTATATAAAACGTTTGCTTTAAAATATCAATTATTGACCGCAGCACAAAATAAACTTAATTTATACGAGGTTCATTCACGCCTGTGAGCGTGGGTTCCTGTTCCTCAGTCCCGCTTCATTGCAGTAAAATTGAAAAGAAGGGAAGAAATAGTCATTACTTCAAGAAGTGTTTTAAAATTATTAGAATCTACATTTGTACGAAAGTCTTATACAGTTCTTTTTAATTGAGGGTGTGGTAATTATATTTTGCTACATGCAGTAAATGAAGGATAACTGTGAATATTGATTTCCAGTGAATTAAGTCCGTTCTTCTATTCTGAAGTTCGAAACATTCATTCTTGTCCGAGTTACTATAGGGAGAGCAAAAATCTTCCGAATGGGATGCGCGGTGTTTTACCTGTCCGCATCCTTGGCGCTCGTCGTTTGCCACTATCATAGAAAGACGCGGATGAAACCATACATTTTTAAAACTACTTTTTTTGCCAACTTCATGAACCAGATGCTGAAACTGGCCACCGTCGTTGCCCATACATTTTCGACACCTCTTTAGGAAACTATCCATCACTCGCCACATTTCCTGGCAGATATTTTGTTTCAATTCTTCCAGTGTGTGGGTTTGTCTTGTACACTTTGTGTTAAGTTACCCTAGAGATAGAAATCGCTTATTGAAGTTCCGTGAAACCTTTCTCCGCTAATGGCGCACCATACACCAATTTTTTCATGTAGGGGGTGCTTCATAAACAATATTAGGTTCTGAGTTATAACGCCATTTTTTTTTCGAGTTGACGCAGCTCATAGAGCCATCTTTCGGATACACAATTGAAAGTATGTTTCTGGACAGAGTTATTAGTAGAGATTTATGGGCCCTTCGGTCTCCTGACCTAACCCCCTACGATTTCTAGCTCTGGGGTAACTTAAAACTTAAAGTGTAAAAGACAAACCCACATACCCTGGAAGAATTAAAATATCTGCCAGGAAATTGCCAGCATTTTTCAAGAAGGCGAGTGATGGATAGTTTCCTAAAGAGGTGCCAAAAATGTATCCATGGACAACGACGGTGCCCAGTTTCAGCCAGACGCAACGAGTGCAGAGGACGCGGACAGCATGCTCCCATTCGGTTCTGCCACTGAGGAAACTTACCTTTTTTGTAAAGACGTGTGGCTACGTAAACAATCAACTGGAAAAAGAAGTGGAGTGAGTGGAGAGGGTAAATACTGAATTGCACTCCTGTCACCCCTCTTCCCGATGCCTGGTTTAGTGATTTCTTATCAAATGCGCACATTTAAATCACTGTCATGAAATGCCTTCAGCCTCATTCCAAGCCACATACAGATATAATTAGTTCTTGTGAGACCAGTGACTCATTACACAAAATTTGTTTCCATGAACTTTAGGAACTATATTTTAAATAAAAGTTGAAGAATTTTAAACAGGACTTAGAGAGAACGTCATGACTCATGAGTAACTTTGTTCACCACTTTGTATTACATACCGTAGTACGGTGTTCTCATAATGATATTTCATAAGAATGGACAATATGCACTCTTTCTTGCTTAATATTGTATTAACAGGAAGAAGCTTTATTATATTTGTATATTTATCTGCCATTTGGTAATAGGTTCACCAAAATTTACAAGTAATGTATTGCATTATATTTAGTGAACCTATTTACATATCATATTATCTGTATGAAATTCCTGTATGTCGCATAGAGGATGTTTTCCTAACATTTATACAATTTACCTTTAAAGAGCTGAACAGAGTTAAAGAGTAAACTGTGAATAAAAATTAGAAAATCTGGAAATGTCATCGTGTGGGTGTGCGTGCGTGCGTAGGTGGGTCAGATAATTGTCTTAGAGTTATACAATTACATTTAAAGAAGAAGCCGACGAGGTTTTTTACACTTTAAATCCAGTACTTTTTTAATTTTAATTTCCAAGTTTTTATGTACATACACTTAAGCTAGTCCATTCATTCTGTCTGGTCCCATGGTACTTCTCAAATAGGTCCCAGATACCGTAATGTTGAGAACGAACGTTCTGGCGTTGCTGTAGTTATCGGTAAAGTGCAGAAAACCTTCAGTGCCTTGTGTATGAAGAAGAAAATAATTTCGTTACATCTATTCAAAGATATCAGCCTCTTCATTGTTTCTACCGAAGCAATCTAGGAGTTTCCTGAAACTGTAGAGCGGTTTGTATTATCGTAATGCCATGGATATTCATAGGATTTGGAATGAATTATGGGAAGCATACTTTATCGTTAACCGCTCTAAATCTCTCTGCTCTGAATTACGATGGCAGGACAATATTATAATATCTTTAGATATTTCATTAGATGCACATTTATTTTGATGAAAATAATTAACGTAGAAAACGCTCAGATTCTTTGAATATATTTGTGAATTAAGGTGAATACTTTTTTCTTTAGTTAGGTTCTTAATAGTTTCCAGGTTTTCGAGGGGGTGATACAACCTTCTTATCCTATATAAATTGAAAATGACTTTTGTTTAAGGCGCAATCACGCAAAAACTACTCAATGTATCGATATGGGATTGTGACCATTCGAATTGGAAATGTTTGTAGATGGATATAGGCTATACAAAACAAAATCACTACAGTTTTATTGAAGAAATTTAATGTTTTCACACAGCTGCAAATAGTTCTTCTTCTTCTTCTTCTTCTTCTTCTTCTTCTTCTTCTTCTTCTTCTTTTTATTTTACGACGCTCTTGAATACAAGTACTTATTCATTTAGCGTCCTCCTCCAATGTTTATACTAAATGACTAATTTGTCAATTTAGCATCCTTTAATATTTTTAAATGAGCTGCTTTTTGGAGTACTATACTTTTTAGAGTTTAATTTTACATTTCCTAATATGTTTAATAATTTTGTGGAATACTAATTTTGGATTATAATTTAATAAATTTGTTATTTTAATAGGTCCCAGTATGCCCAAATTATAAATAGAACTCAAAAACTCACTAATTTCATTTTTATATAAGTTGCAACCTAATAATATATGTTCTAAATTTCCATATTCACCACAACTGCAGTAGGGAGAGTCTTTCTTCTTCAAAAATGCAGATGTTAATGCAATATTTAGCCTCATTTTGATTATGTTGCACAAGTCTTGTCTAGGATAGTATATATTTTTGAACCAAGGATTATATTGTTTGTTGTTAATCCAATGGTCTTCAGGATGTTCCTTTAACCATTGTGAAGTTGTTTTACTTTTCATATGATGCAAGATATCTTTAGGTGGTAATTGTACATTTATTTTTTCTTCTATCTTTCTTGCTTGTTTGGCCAATATGTCTGCTTTCATATTACCTTCTATGTTTTTGTGACCGGGAACCCATACAAACTTAATTTGACAATTTTCTTGATAGGCATAATACACTTTTAATTTTATTTCCATCTCAATTAAATTCTGATTACATGCAAGTCCAAAATTTTTTAATTTATTCAAAACACTTAGGGAGTCCGATAAAATTATGCTCATTTTTATCTTATTTGTAGTGATATAGTTTATTGCAGTTCTAATAGCAATAAGTTCAGCCGAATATATTGTAAATTCATCACTCATTTTAACTGTAATATGGTCTTTGGATTTGCTTAAATATGCTGCTGCACCAACATCACCTTCTCTATTTTTGGATCCATCAGTGAAAAAATATTCCCATGTGTTAACCGGATAAGTATCTGTAAATTCTCTGTATAATTGCAAATAGTTGAATTCTATTTATTTAGGTTACCACAGCAAGAAGTTAGAGAAAAGAGCCAATAAAACGGGTGTACCAACCGACTAACAAAAAATCTAGCGCTAACACAAAATAACCATTCAAAGCCGAAACGTTCGTAGATTGCACTAGGCTACTCATTTCTCAGATTCCATAGATCCTTTGTCATTGTTTAAGGGTACATATGGCCGAGTTTTGACGATTTTTGGTAAAAAATTGAATTTTTTTATTTTACGTCAAAAAATATTACAAACTTTCGTCTATCATATGCATTCATTATTTTTTCAGTTCTGCTATTTTTAAAGTCAACAGAAGCCATCCTTTAACTCCATGTGCGTGGTATTTAAATGTCTGTAGGTATACGCCCACTTTTACGATATAATGATATTGTGCCATTTCACTCCTATTTTGATTATGCCGCTTGAACAGGAACTTGCTAATGATTGGCTACTGCCATTTGTAATGTAATTGAAAATATCATCTGAAGAAAGAAACAAGAGGTCTGAGGGGGAGACGTATGGTCCAGGAGACCATATGGGCAATTCTGAGGTCAGTTTATTTTCTTTTGCCTTTTTCTCAGTTTGCAATTTTTCACCATTTTGCAAAATATGACAATTAATTGAATGAAAACTAGAATACCGTACTTATTTTAATAATTCTCCCGGTCAGGTCCGTGAGACCCGTAAACCAACGACAGGTGTGGTCCTCCAGACATTCTGGGGGTTGTGAGAGAGCGATGTGACCGCCAAAACATAAAAATATGGTGCTCTCTAAAAAGCGGTTACTATTACTGCTATTGTTCTCTTAAGTATCTTAATATTGGAGAGCAAGAGGATTAATGACTTCATTGTCAGAAATCCAGCATTAGCTAACAACAACAACAACAACATTTTTCTGAAGCCAAACAAATAACCAGGTATAAAAACCCAATACAATTCTAATTTATCCTTGTTTAAAGTGTATCTCTACAAAATTTTAGAATGATTGGATGAAAACTTTGTCGCAAGGGACTTTTTAAGTGCGACTATTAATTTATTTAAATAATTTGCGATATGGTTACAATATAAACATGCACATAAAATTTCATCAAAATTGATTAAAAATATAGAAGTTGGAAAATTCAGTCATACGTACCCTTAAAGTTCTTTTTATAGACATATTTTCCGCCTACGTATGCCATACCTTCTCGGCCTTTTAGACACATGTCATACTTCCTCTAATTCCTTTTTACTTTCTCTGCTACGTAAAGTAGAGCAGGTATTGTGTTCCACACAAAAATTCGATGTCAAGATTTCACCGGAAATATGTTTTCAGCCCCCCTGAATAAAAAATTCTAGAAAAAGGTGTGTGCGCGCGCGCGCGTGTGTGTGTGTGTCTGTCTGTCTATCTGTCTATCTGTCTGTCTGTCTGTCTGTCTGTCTGTCTGTCTGTCTGTCTGTCTGTCTGTCAGTCTGTAGACAACGTAACTCAAAAACGAAAAGTCAATTAAAAACCAAAGTTGGTATTTAGGTTTTGTCTTTCAAGGATGCGACACGTAGATGTTGAAGAAAATTGCTCCACCCTAAACTACCGTTTGCATGGAACATTTTTCGAAAATTTTTATTTTCTTGAAAATGGCTAACGATTTTGATTAAAATGCATATGTTTGAGATATTTTTATGACAAATGATATTTATATCTTGAAATTATTATTTATTTATGACAACAAACTTACTGTTGGTGTTTTTAAAAACACAAGCTGTGTGTTTGAGAGGTAGAATTGGAACTGAAAAATCCAATGCTACAGCCGGGATTTGAACCACAGACCCTCCGCTTACCAGGCGTGTGCTCGAACCATTAAGCTACTGTGACAACCCGCCAGAATGACATTGAATTCTCCAACCAATTCGTATTTCTCTCGGTAAACCACAATGTCAGTCTCACATCAGAGACCTTGGATTTTTCAGTTCCAATTCTACATCTCAAGTATATCTTAAATTTTCTGGCTATAGCCCATGAAGTCCTGTTTACTCTGGATGACTTCTCCATAACTGGTAAACCATAAGAGACAGACCAAATCTTATCAAAAAATGTAGATGTTGCTAAAACACACAATTTATGTCTGAAAATTTTTTTTTTGTAGAGTGAACCATTTCGGAGATATTCCTCGTTATTTGTGTAAGTTTTGGAGAACATACTTCTGTTAAATATAACACCACTATTAATTTTTACTTTCTCTACTAGTAGATAAATGTTCTGTTTTGAGTTGCCAATTTGGTAAGAGAACTTAGCGACAGCTTATTCTTCAAACAGCTCATACATGTGGAACAGAGAACACTAAAAGTGGAAGTGTATGAACAGCAAGTTGCATTATATGTTCATTAAGAACAAGGTGGAAATTAAATAAAATATATGAATGAAACATTTCACATTTTACTTGCGTGCATCTGTTTTTTAATTTTCCCTATAGCTTATTTATTCCAGTTAACAATTTGATTCAACAGAGTTCAAAGAAGATATGTTTTGAAGTTCCCTGAATGGAAGAAAATGGGGAAGGAAATGTCTAAGAGAGAGGGGGTGTTAGAGAGAGAGAAGGGGGGAGGATGGATTTCTCTCACAGCAAACAGTCGCATGGAACTATTTTTATTCTTTTTATTATTTTCTTAAAAATTGCTTAACAAGTATTATTATAATGCATAGGATGTTAGGGGTATAAGTACAGATATTTTGATAACTGGTACCTTAATATGTATACACTTCAGTGTTAGTTGTTTTGTCTCTTCATCTAACAGTTTTCCCATAATCCAATCACATAGTTTACTACCTGATGTTTTTTGCATGGTTGTCACTGCACCACAAAATGAACAATGCCTATTACATAGACTAGCCATTTTGTTTCACACTTCAATGAATGCATGGCTCACTGGCCTGAATAGTGTGTTGTCATTAGCCCTGCAGAAAGCATTCACACTCAGTTCTGATAGAGTATTTATCACCACATTACAGCATTTGCTCTGCCCACTCCACATTATGTTTTCTATGGCATGCTTACTTGAAGGTACCAACAAACCTAAAAACATGCAACTCTTACTTAAAATTATAAGTCTGCAAATGAAGCAAATATTGATGTAATGTTGTACATTACTCTGTACTCAATTACCAGTACAAACATCTGTACTTACTCCTAACATCCTGTATATTTGAGATTCAAATTTGAATAGGGAGCATAGATTCAATATTTTTCTAAATTAATTAATGGTAGGAATGTTTTTGTTTCAGGAGATGTAACAACACAGAGGACAGTGATATGTCAGGGCACAGCCCTCTTGGTACATGGCCTCATAACTTGAGCTCTGTGCTGGCTAGTCTTGGATGCACACTAGGACTTTTCAACATCAACCGTTTTGCTTTTCTCAGTGTGCAGTATGGTGGTGAGTATCATTATTGCATTTTTAGTTAAAATGATTAAACTGGAAGCTTTTCCAAGTAATGTGAATATCCCAGTTAAATTGACAAAATTCCATTGAAAAAAAAAATCAGCAAAACCTATTGACAATATTTTAAGACCATTTTAATTCATTGAATTGACAGAGGTTAGAGATCCTTTTATAACAGGATAAACTTTGTTTTATTAAGTACATGTCAAAAAAAAACCTATTCCCTGTATACTTTGAGATTTGGGGTACTGACTTGATGTTAACCATGTTTGTTACTTCCTAATCATAAAAGATTTGTGTACAGAGAATTTGGCATAAAGTTTTTGAAATGCTTAAACTTATTTATCAAATATGTAGCACAACATTTAAATTAGGAGAGAGTTAAATTTCAAGAAGTTGCAGCAGGTTCTATGCTGACTTTCTCACCAACTGAGTGAGTATATTTTCCTCCCAAAATGCAATTCCAGACCTTTTCTGACTAATTCTATGACTTTCTCCACAATGCTTTGTATGCCACTGAATTGGCATAGCTATGTTGTTTTTTAGACAGAAATTTCTGTTACTCTATCAGTGTATTAAATTGGTGCACATTAGTGTACAAACATAGTGATGGGTGTTTATGGATGAACATTTATACTTAGACTTACAGATTCTCTTGAACTAAACTTCTGAGAAAACATTGGGTATCATAAATGATATCAGAGATCATTAGATTTCATCCATTATGATGCCTCTTTGAGGATTACATAGTTGCAACATACTTTGTTGCCAAGTTTCAGACACTAATTTGCTGCAGGTTCAATATTTACCTTAATTTGCTATAAAATTGTGATTAATTGGTCTATATATAGAGTCATGATACTGAAATATCCAGATATCTGGGGAAACCATGAAAAATTCCTGCTTGGATTAGCTTGTGCATGGGTTTTGCCACTGCATTTAAAAATAATACTAGTTTTTATATCTTTCATTCTGAATCTTTGGAAAACAAAAACATTTGATTTCATGATGCTGTATTTCTTATACAGTTGTCTTTTAGCTTGTTGCTTATAAGAATGTAGGAATATTTATGATTGCTGTAGAACCTAACTTTTGTTTCTACTACATAGATTTAAAACACAAAAAATGTTTGCAGCCAACTTCATTGTACAGTTCCTGTTCCTAACCCTTGTGATGGGAATACCTCTTTACACACTTCATTCCTGCCTTGGACAGTGTCTGAATGCAGGGGTCATGGACATGTGGAAAATATCTCCTATTTTCCAGGTAAGTAAGTTATACTCTTGCAAAATGTGATATTTATTGTAATTCAACACTCTCCAAGATTCTTGCCATCCAAATGTACTGATCTATTCAGTAGTATGAACTTAAAGAACAAAATCCCACTAATAGATACTAGAGGCATTTACTTAAAAATGAATCTGTAACCAACATTAAAATACATGGAAACGTACCTCATATAATATCCATTGCTTTTAAAACTGTTGTCTTATACCACAAATCGTTATGATATTTAGGTAAGGGAACAAGGGATATCAGAAAAAGTATAGAATTTACTAACCCTATAAAGTTTTTATTATCTTTAGAGAAAATATTCAGTTATCTTTATAACAGATCTTATAGCAGTGTCATAATGTTAAAACTATCCTGCTTTAAAGAGCATTCTCAAAATTTACACAAAAGTAATTAGAAAATTACATGAATTTAACTTAATGCTTATTTAAGTATATGCTCTTGTTGCATAAAACCTAATTTATCATTTGCTCAAAAACTTACAGTGTAAGTGGAATTAGGTTTTAGAATGCTTAAATAGTATACTATGCAAAGAGAGCATAATGGCAGCTATTAAGATGTGAGTATATTTTATGAAATGAGTGGTAGCAAGTTTCATAATATTCATATGAACATCTTAATTGCCATTATACTAGAGTTTCATACAGCTGTTTATGCTTAACCATGTGTCAAAGTTTAAAACATTCATAAAATGTTTTAACATTCTACATTATCACTAACTTTCAACATTTTAATCAGATATTTATTATTCAACTGTACATACATGAATTGATAGTTGTGCCTTCAACTGCAAAATTGTTGATTTTATTGTTATGTTAGTCTTGACACAATAATAAACAAAGTATATATTCTATAACCTATAAAAAAGTAGACTTTCAGAAATGGGAAAACAAATTGAATTTATTAGAATGTTATTTACAATATGAACACTAATTATTGAATTGAAAAGAGTTATTTGATTGAACAAACACAAATTATTAGTTTTGCTTTCATCTGCATGGAAATGTATGTAAACTCAAAGTATTGATTGCTGCACACGAAACTTTTGATTGGTGGTTAGCAGTGTCACTATGAACAGGTGCCCCTTTGATTGGTGGACAGCAGCATTGCTATGATGGTGTGCACCTTTGATTGATAAACAGTAGAATTATTATGAAGAGGTGGATATAACAAGGTCCATTACAGTGCCATATAAGCGCTACATTATGGCATGGTTGAGCATAAACATTTTCTTTTGTTTTGTTTGTTATCCAGAGGAATAGCAATTTCATTATATACTCTGTTTCACAATACCACTTTTTTGGTTAATATTTTAGTTTAGCAAATGTGTAGCCAAAAATCCCTAAAAAAATTAGAAAAGATTGATTTGATGTTTATTCCGGTGATTTTTAACTGAAAAGCACTAATTTATTTACTTAGTAGCAATTAGACGGTGTAAATATAAAATACTAGATATAAATATGAGCTGGCTGGAATAAATAAATAATATGGTAGTCAAAGCAAAAAGTGCTAGGCAGAATTGAAATATGAAGTGGTGGGAAACTGTGCACAAAATGTTCTACAGGGCAGTATTAGGTCTGCCAAATGCAACAGTAAAGGAATTTGCTCAAATTGAAATGGGATGAGTACGAAGGAAAGGTGTGATTATGGAGAGAACTCTTAAATATTAGTATAGAATATTAAATCTAGATGAAAGCAACTTGTTATGGCAATGCTTAGAATTTCAAGAAATGAATTTGAGAAAAAATAGGTGGTTATTTAATACAAACTAATTGAAAATAGTGGATTGGAAGAAATTTGGAGAAGGAGGGGAAAGCAAGGTAAATGGTTTCTGGAAAAGAGCTAGAAAGAGATTTGAAGATATAGAAACACAAAAATTGTTCAGCAATATATGGGGGAAAAGATCATTAGAAACATGTAAACAAATAAATAATACATGGGAAAGAGAAATATATGCGGATAAATTACATAAGGAACAAAGCGAATTGCTTGGATAAGAGTGGGTGTGTGGATAATAAAAGGTATGAGAAAAGGCTCCCAACAAAATCAATGTCCAATGTGGAAGAAAGACATGGAACATGTAGTTTCTTAATGAAAAGAGACAGAACTTTGGAGGAAACAGTGTAAAAATGGGAAAAGGTTGAAAATGGAAATGGGAAACCTAGACTTAAACTCTTTAGCAAGAATAGAAAGAAGGTTGGTGAGTTTTCGGCTAAAGTAAAAAAGAAATGGATACAGTTGTTATTGTTGTTGTTACTTTATTGTGACAATGGCCATTATGATTAAAATAAATTCTAAAGATATTAAGGAGAACTAGTTAATAAGGCAAGAACTGATGTATATCTAGCCTGGGTTGATGTATAGCCATATTCTTTGTATTTGGTGTTCAGTATAAATAAATAGGTGGGTGGCTAGGTAGGATTTACATGCACAAATTTCTTGATATTTGAATGAAACAAGGAGCTTTAATCTTGTTGCAGGGTATTGGCATAGCTTTGCTTGTCTCTCAAGCTCTTATTGGAATATATAGCACAGTTGGAGTATCGTGGATGTTCATCTATTTTCGAGATTCATTTATCACAAGGCAAGAGCGCTATCGCTGGGCAGAACCTTTTGAATATTACAGACAAGGTAAGTAATTATTATTTATTTATGCCAACAAACTTACTGTTGGTGTTTTTAAACACACAAGCCGTGTGTGGGCAAAGTTTGAAAGGTAGAACTGGAACTTAAAAATTCAATGCCACAACTGGGATTTGAACCACAGACCTTCCGCTTACCGGGCGGCTGCTCTACCACTGAGCTATTGTGACAAACTGCCAGAATGGCATTAAATTCTCAAACCAGGTCTGTGGTTCAAATCCCAGTTGTGGCATTGAATTTTTAAGTTCCAGTTCTACCTTTCAAGGTAAGTAATGTTTAATGTATCTCATTTTTTTTTTAACTTATTGAATAATATTGGTATGCTCCATTACAGAAGTATACATGCTCTAAATTCAGAGTATTCTGTTTGAGTTTTAAGTTATACATTTACAAATTATGTTACTTTAAATAGAAACCATACAATTTGAATTCTATGTTATGATAGACATGTTAAAAATTTTTTACATTTCCCTGATCATTCTGTATGACAAATTTATTTACAGCTGTCTCTTAGGTTACATTCATTTACAAATTAATTGTGGATACAATTTTTTGAAATGTCCTAAGGTGCTTATTCATCAGCTGACTATTACTGGCTGGCCAGCTTCCCCCATTATCTTTTATTTTCTTTAGTATAGATGACTCATTTCTTGTACTGGCATTGAATGGCTTACCGTAGGTGGGTGGTATCAAATTTTGGGTCAAGTGCAATACTTTCTCTACTTCCTAAAGATAAGTAGCAAAGAAAGTCAAAAACTAATATCTGATAAAGTGTAGCCTGGAAATCAAAACACATACTTGAAACAATTCTTCATTGCATAGCACAAGACAAAACCTAACAAAGTGTATGTGTAATTAAATAAATGCAAATGTTAAGTAAAGTGATTATGATGATATAGGCTCACTAGAATTAACAACTTACTAGTGTTACTTATCAGTACATTTCCCTTTAATTGTTGTTTAGAATAGCAGTCACACATTACTTGTTTTAGTGATTTAATAAACACATGGACTCGCACACATACATGCGCACCCATGCATACATTGATATTTTTTTTAAATTATTTTTTTCTTGGGTTCAGGGGACCTCAAAACTTATTTCTGGTAAAATCTTGAATCAAATAAGGAAAAATTGAAGCTATTAACAGTGAGGCAACAAGATTCTAAAGTAAGAACAAATTAGAAACTACAAACTTCACTTATCTTAGCATTATTTGCTGACCCTGGGTTTCAAGCTGTGTCAAGCTCATTCTCAAAGCCATATAAACAAATTCGTTGTTAAGCTACAATCTTTTATTTTTCCCTGAAAAACAATTACTCTTATTCAATTTTTATTTACCAATCTCTGAAAACAAAAATTTATAAATACAATCTATAGATGGTAATTCGAAGTTCATGACACGGTTCGTGTTTTTTAAAATAAATTTTTTTTTTCCAAACCATTAAATCTATAGGATTACTTAATTGCTTTAATAATTTAACTTCTGGATTAATTTCATGATTAAATGACCAAAAATGATCTGCCACAGCTGATTTATCAGTTTGTTTATATTTAATATTTCTAAAATGTTCTTTTATTCTGGTTTCTAGATGACGTTTAGTTTTTCCAATATAAACTTTATCACAATCTAAACAGCTAAATTGATAAATTCCAGATTTTTTATAATTTGGTATTTTACCTTTTTTTGAAAAATTAAGTAAATTTTGTATATTAAATTTATTTTGAGGGACCAAATTTATTCCATATTCTTTAAAAATCCTTGTAATTTTTTTATTAGCCCATGGATGGTAAGTAAACTTTTTAAAAATACATTATCTTTTATTTTTTTAAGGGTTGAAACTTGTTTGACAGCTTTTTGATACTTAAATTCCTCTATCCTTTTATGTATAAAATCTGTATTAAAACCATTAATTACTGCAGTGTTAATAATGTGTTTATATTCTATGTTAAATTTATCTTTATTAAGGGGTATATTTATTGACCTATAAATTAAACTATTAAAAACAGCAAATTTATGTGCAAAAGGATTAAAACTTTTATATTTTATGTAATTATCAGTGTGAGTAGATTTTCTGTAAATACCAAATATCAATTTATTGTTATGTCTTTTAATTTTTAAGTCCAGAAGTGAAAGGAATCCATTACTCTGTTTCCAAAGTGAATTGTATAGCTTTATCTTGTAAATTTAAAAGTTTTAAAGCATTACATTTAACTATACAAATTCATCTACATATAATTTAGCTAAATGGTTAACTAAAAAATTTAGTACTTTTGAAACATTTGAGAGTTTAAGTATTAAAAATTCTTTTGAACTAGTAAAAAAGATTAATAACCTAATATTATCTGATAATGATAAACTCGTTTCTTTTGATGTAATTGCTTTATTTCCTAGCATTCCTAGAAAAAAGTTTTTGATTTTTATAAAAAAATGGTTAAATTCTTTAGAATTAGACAATGACTTAATAGATGATTCTGTAAAACTTACAAATCTTTGTTTAGGTTAAAATTTCTTTAGTTTTAATGGTAATTTTTTTTAACAAACTTCTGGCTTGGCAATGGGTAGTCCACTTTCGCCATTTCTTGCTAATCTTTTCATGATTTTTTTTAAAACTCAAATTACAAAATCATTCCCTCTAATTTTTAAAATGTGGTATAGATATGTGGATGACATTTTTGCTGTTGTCCCTAAAAAACAGATAAATGATGCTTTAAAACTTTTAAATTTACAAGATAAAGCTATACAATTCACTTTGGAAACTGAGAATAATGGATTCCTTTCATTTCTGGACTTAAAAATTAAAAGACATAACAATAAATTGAAATTTGGTATTTACAGAAAATCTACTCACACTGATAATTACATAAAATATAAAAGCTTTAATCCTTTTGCACATAAATTTGCTGTTTTTAATAGTTTAATTTATAGGTTAATAAATATACCCCTTAATAAAGATGAAGTTGACATAGAATATAAACACATTATTAACACTGCAGTAATTAATGGTTTTAATACAGATTTTATATATAAAAGGATAGAGGAATTTAAGTATCAAAAAGCTGTCAAAGAAGTTTCAACCCTTAAAAAATAAAAGATAATTGTATGTTTAAAAAGTTTACTTACCATCCATGGGCTAATAAAAAATTTACAAGGATTTTTAAAGAATATGGAATAAATTTGGTCCCTCAAAATAAATTTAATATATAAAACTTACTTAATTTTTCAAAAAAAGGTAAAATACCAAATTATAAAAAATCTGGAATTTATTAATTTAGCTGTTTAGATTGTGATAAAGTTTATATTGGAAAAACTAAACGTCATCTAGAAACCAGAATAAAAGAACATTTTAGAAATATTAAATATAAACAAACTGATAAATCAGCTGTGGCAGATCATTTTTGGTCATTTAATCATGAAATTAATCCAGAAGTTAAATTATTAAAGCAATTAAGTAATCCTATAGATTTAATGGTTTGGAAAAAAAAAATTTATTTTAAAAAACAGGAACCGTGCCATGAACTTCGAATTACCATCTATAGATTGTATTTATAAATTTTTGTTTTCAGAGATTCGTAAATAAAAATTGAATAAGAGTAATTGTTTTTCAGGGAAAAATAAAAGATTGTAGCTTAACAACGAATTTGTTTATATGGCTTTGAGAATGAGCTGGACACAGCTTGAAACCCAGGGTCAGCAAATAATGCTAAGATAAGTGAAGTTTGTAGTTTCTAATTTGTTCTTACTTTAGAATCTTGAATCAAATTTTTAGGTGGAAGGCAATGCTTCCAGTACTAACTATACATAGTAGAGAAAGCAAATTAAAAATTTGTATATTCGATTATTGTGCAGCTTTGGAAAACTATAAGAAAGATAAATAAAAATAACTTGTTTTACAGATAGCTATGCACTGAATGGAAGCTGGAAGTTGGAGGAGACTGTACCAGATTATTTGAATGGTGTCGTCTTGCAGCGTCACAATTTGGCCACACCAGATAGTTCATTTGGACATCTCAAGTTTCAAGTTACATTCAATTTAGCAGTTGTTTGGATGATAATATTTGTTTGCCTTAGCAAAGGTAAGCATTATAAGCACATGTGCTTCTCTTTTTGTATAATATTGTGGAGTGCAAAGTGAAAAATGGATGTGTAACTAAAAACTTATATGTACTGAGATGAGATACTGGTTGCATTTAAGTTGAAGGTTACTAATTATGCAGACAATTCCACAAACCATAAGAACTACACAAGAAAGTTAGTGAAGGTCAAAAGTGTTAATTTGACTTCAAGTTACTATATATTGTCACCGCGCCCGCCGCATCTAATTGCCGACAACAGCAGTGTCACCCATCGCATTATTGTCGGCACTACCGCAAAGGAGCCGAAGGAAAGAGAAAGAGAATGGCCGCATTGTTGGGGCGCTTGCCGAAAGAGAGAAAAGGATAGACGTATGTGAAGCGTTGAGTAGTCGTGCCGACGGAAAGGATAGACGTATGTGAAGCGTTGAATAGTCGTGCCGACGGAAAGAAGAGACGTATGCGAAGCGTTGAGGAGTCGTGCCGACGGAGAAGGGACAGTTTTTGTGACGAATTTGGAGCCGTGCTGTGAGTGAATCGGAAAAGACTTTCTTGCTGTTGCAACGAGTGTAAAAAGTTACTGTTTACGGAAATAAAAGTGTATCTTTATCTACATCTGTCTTCTTTACTTTTCAACCCACCAAAGTCACACTGGTGTCAGAAGTGGGATCCGTCGAATTGCTTCTAGTTTCGTTACATCGTCGTTAGAAGTTGCAACGTTAGAACCAAGATGGAGGGAGATTTGGAAACCAGGATGATGGCAATGATGAAAGAATTATTCGCCGAAATGAAGACAGAAATGTCCAAGTTGAAGACGGCGAACGACAACCTCGCTGCCGAAATGAAGACGGCAAACGACAACCTCGCTGCCAAAATGAAGACGAGAAACGACAACCTCGTTGCCGAGCTGAAAGAGATGAAGACGGAGCTATAGGCGAAAATTTACGGCGAACTGACTGGCGTGACGGAAGACGTGGAACAACTCGGCGAACTGACTGGCGTGACGGAAGACGTGGAAGAACTCGGCGAAAAGGTGGAAGACCTCTGCCAGCATGTGGACGTCGCGGAGGACGACGGGGAACGTCTTGGCGCCCTGGTAGTAAGAGTTGACGAGAGTGTCAAAGTACTGGATGCCAGGGGCAGACGGAATAGCGCGGACCCGGGGAGGGAGCACCTAGTGGCCGAGGCGACAGTTGCGCCCGTTTCAGATAACGAAAGTGTACGTCTCGGGGAAGACAAAGGGGCAGTTCAGGGACGTCGTCGAGGATCCCCTGGAGGAGTGTGTCCGGTACGTAACCAACCAGGATATGACGTGGAGGACGATCAGCAGGGAAGCGCACAAGCAAACGAGCAACACGCGAGAACCGACTTGGCGTGTGACATGGGGGGACCGTCGGAGCCATCCAATCACCTGACGCATAGTGCCGTGAACGGAAGAATGGTGGACATCATCTTGGACGGCAGGATACAGGAGAGAACGTGCCGAGCACGAGTGAACACGAGTGCAGCGGTGGACGCGACTCGCGCGGATGTGGCGGGGTTTGTTGTCGGACCCATCGGAAGCAAGGTGGCTGCGAAGGTGCGCCAGAGAGGTCGGCGGACATGGTACCCAGTGAGCCGTTTCCAAGTGCGCAGGATGGCCCGTCAACACACCAGGAAGGAGGGCAACTGCACGAGGGACCGTCAAGACCGGCGGTACTGTTGCAGAATTTCGAAGCAGGATGGCATACATCGTCCTACCCGCGGCGCCGTGGCCGAGCGGTTAGCGCGCTCGCCTACCACCTAGGCGGCCCGGGTTCGATCCCAGGGACCCGCATGTGGTATTCGTGGTGGACGAAGCGGCGTCTGGGCGGGTTTTCTCCGGGTACTCCGATTTCCCCCGCCATCTCATTCCACCGGTGCTCCATCTTCATTCCATGTATCATCAGTGTCACCGCCTGTGGTGCCGTAGTAGTAAAAGCGGGCGTTAAACACTACACACTACACACACACACACACACATCGTCCTACCCGGACCAAGGGACACTATCCAACAGCGATACCTAGGATCGTGCTTCCTGGAGAAGAGGTTCGATGGGTTAGTCCACCGGGGCGCAAGGGAGATGCCGCAGTGATAGTGCTGGTCGGAACGACCAGCTCTGAAGAGGGAGCAGTGTCACCGCGCCCGCCGCATCTAATTGCCGACAACAGAAGTGTCACCCATCGCATTATTGTCGGCACTACCGCAAAGGAGCCGAAGGAAAGAGACAGAATGGCCGCATTGTTGGGGCGCTTGCCGAAAGAGAGAAAAGGATAGACGTATGTGAAGCGTTGAGTAGCCGTGCCGACGGAAAGGATAGACGTATGTGAAGCGTTGAGTAGTCGTGCCGACGGAAAGGACAGACGTATGTGAAGCGTTGAATAGTCGTGCCGACGGAAAGAAGAGACGTATGCGAAGCGTTGAGGAGTCGTGCCGACGGAGAAGGGACAGTTTTTGTGACGAATTTGGAGCCGTGCTGTGAGTGAATCGGAAAAGACTTTCTTGCTGTTGCAACGAGTGTAAAAAGTTACTGTTTACGGAAATAAAAGTGTATCTTTATCCCGACTACATCTGTCTTCTTTACTTTTCAACCCACCAAAGTCACAATATATACACAGGATTATCCAAAAAGACATTACCACTCAGATGGGTCTACATAATGTCAGATGATGCCACATTTCATGTGTTTTGCTCCTCACTGTAACTTTTCTATCTGACCTTACCTTGGTCATCTCTTGTTCTCTTCCGACCCCAATGCTATTAGGGTTCCCAAGGGCTAGGGAGTCTTTATTTTTCCAACCTCTCCATTTCTCTAATTTCTCTATAAAATCTTAACCCCTAACATGCTGACCTGTCATGGCATGTAATACGTCCTCTGATTGGTAATCAGAGGATATGGTCGGTGAATTTATTTTAATAATTCTCCCGGTCAGGTCGGTGAGACCTGTAAACCAACGACAGGTATGGTCCTCCAGACATTCTCGGGGTTGTGAGAGAGCGATGTGACTGCCAAAACATAAAAATATGGTGCTCTCTAAAAAGCGGTTACTATTACTGCTATTGCTCTCTTCAATATCATTGAAACATATTGGAGAGCAAGAGGATTTAATGACTTCATTGTCAGAAATCCAGCATTAGCTAACAACATTTCATGTCAGTGACAATGTGAGTAAGCACAATTGCATTATTTGGAGTACAGACACTCCTCGTGAAGGGAGACAGCACACTTCATCCTTTCCGAAAGTTAATGTATGGTGCAATATTTTATATTTTGGAGTACTTAGTCCATATTTTTTAATGGTCAAACTGTAATGGGAGCTTTTTACCAAGATATGTTTCTTAAATTTGTTGATAACACAGTGCAACAAATTTGAACTTTGTTTTGCTGCAAGATGAAAATAGGTGTTCTTTACCAATTCATATATGCTGATTAGGAAAATGAAATCAGAAAATTTTCATCACGTATCAATTTTTGTGGAAAAGATATGCCACATGAACCACTTGACCTATATTTCATAAAAGTTACAATATATGTTCAGTCCACAAAAAACAAATTGGTAACTTTTAAAGACACTTGAAAATGATTATTACAATAGATGAGCAGCCTATAGCTGAATGAAATACAGATCATAAAATAATATTTCTTGTATTACAAACCTCCCCCCTCCCCAAGAAAAAGCGATAATGCTGAATAAAGCATACAACGTACTCATGATTTAGAAACATTTCCTTTTATAGGTGAATGGTGGAACATAGAAAGACAGCCAGGAAAAATGCACTTCAGAATGTAAACCTTCAGGAAAAGAAACCATGGCAGATCATAAAGGGTCTTGAGGAAGGACAAGACCCAATATTAGCATCCCTTCCATGGCACTTGTGGGCAGCTTGCGTTTGAGCCAGATGGGAAAGCTCACAGATCATCTTGAGGTACAATCCAAAACTTGGGAGGACTTACAAGAGAAAGACTTTACTGAACTAATGGAAGCTACTGTGGATTACCTCTATGAGGAGCCATGACAGCTCCATCTTCCCATTATCACCCCAAAAGCGATGATGTCAGAAATCCATAGTCTAAGCCCAAATAAATCCCCTGGACATGATGGTGTGATGCCACTCATGCTCCAGCACCCTCCCAAAAGGGCTGTCATCTGACTGATACAGATGTTCAATGCATGCCTATGTCTCCACCATTTCCCAGCCTGCTGGAAAGAGGCAAGGATGGTGTGCATCTTGAAACCCGATAAGGACCCGGTCTTTCCTAACACCTACCGCTCCATCACCATATTCTCAACCACCTCAAAAGTCTTTGAGAGGTTGCTCTTCACCTGCCTAATGCCTCTCTTTGAGTAAAGGCACCTTCTACCAGATCACCAGTTTGGTTTTCGCTGGGGTCACTCCCCAACCATGCAGTTACTGCATGTGGCCGAGAAGGCTGCCCTGGACTTCCAAGAAAACTTCAAGACCATAGCAGTGCTGCTGGACATAGAGAAGGCCTTTGCCACAACCTGGTATCAGGGCCTACTGTACAAACTAAAGCAGGCAAACATGCCTCCCCCCTATCTTGCACTGATTGGCAGCTTCCTTCAAGAGTGTGCTTTCTGAGTAGGAGTGGAGGGAAGCCTATGAACAATCAGAAAATAGCGGCAGTTGTCCCAGAGAGCAGTGTACTCTCCCTGCTACTCTTTGCAGCATATATGTCCGACATCCCCATGGAACCTCAAACTGTAACATGCCAGTATGTGAGCGATGTCCTCATCATGACAGAGAACAAGGATGTGCGATACTGCCCCCCCCCCCCTTCAATGCCAACTTAACGCCGTTGGCCGAGTGAGAAGTGGAGAATGGCTATTAGTCCAGGGAAAAGCTCTGCACTCCTTCTTGGTAAGGTTCGCTAATGCACATGCCTCCAGCCTTTATTAGTCATTAGGAACATGCTAAACAAGAAACCAGATGAACATTGTAAACCACTATTTTTACAGTTGAAGATACTCACTGTTTTTAATTTATTCATATTGTATGTTTTGGTATATGTCCATGCTCACCTGCATCAATATGATTTAAGACTAGACACTCACAGCATTGACACTAGAAATAAACATAAACTAAATATACTAAATTGTAGACTTACTCTGACGAAGGAGACTTATTATTTCAAAGGTGTAGAATTTTATAACAAATTAGATATTAAATATAGATCATTGAGCATGAGTGTTTTTAAAAGAAAGCTTTATAATTGGCTAGTTGCAAGGCCATTTTATTCTATTAGTGATTTTAATGACTATGCTGCAATTGAATATTAATTTATACATGCATGTATGTTTTTAGTTGTTGACAATAGTCTAATTTTTTTGTATAATTATGATCCTGGTTATGATTTTAATGACTATACTCCTATTGAGTATTAATTTGTATATGTATATGTGACAATGTCCTATTCTTATATATGTATGATCTTGGACAAATTGATTGATTGATTGATTGATTGGATTGATTGATTGATTGATTGATTGATTAATAATCTTTGAAGCTTCCGGAAAACCCATGGTCCGAATTTTAGAATAGCTTAATAAAGTAGGTGTATAAGAAATATATGAATCATGTACAAACTTAACAGTACTGGAAAAGCAAGTCTTTAAGAACAGAGATAGTTTTATACAATATATGCTTGCTACATATGGAGATGCACACAATGAAGATTCATATTTTATGGTAGCAGTGAATAATATTTTTTTACCTCCATACTCTCAGGTTTAAGTTGTTCCCTAACACCACATGAACTTTCAGGAAATTATCTTGGTATGAAAAATATAAATACAATCATGATCCATTATTAATTCATTTTCAGGATTGAAATCATATGGAAAGGTAGTCTATGTCTTTGCCTTACTTCCTGTGTTTGGTATGCTGATACTTTGTACGAAGCTGTTGGGTCTTACTCCTACAACCACAACACATCAAGTTTTTCCTCAGACAGTATGGTCAGAGTTCTTCCTCAACACTAAGGTAAAATGATTCTACTGATTCATGATAATAAATAAGGTATATCGTAAAAACCAGGAAAACTCAGTCTAAAATTTAACTAAAAAGATTCTTTACCTTATTAGAAAAAAGAAAAGATGATAGGACCTTTTAAAATCAGTTTTGCAGTAAAATTCCAAAATATTAAAAATGAAATGAATACAGCATTCTTTTAAAAAAAATTACAGTAAGAATAATTCAGTAACTGAGAATTCATATCTAAACAGGTAAATAACAAAGCAACAAAATGCTAACAGAACTAGAAAGTATTGTTTCAAATACTGAGTCCAAAAAAAAGGGTCTTCATCATAATTAATCATAAGTCATAACTCATTGTCCCTATCTGGAAAAATCTTTGTCAATATAAGTTGCTGGGAAACTAATTGATACTCGAGGTCCTCCCATAGATTGTCTTGAAGGAGCCATCCTAATCCTAATCCTCTTCTGATAAGGTTGTTGTTATCGTTTTGGCCCATTCATTTACCAAATGCTTGGGAGGAAAAAAAAGCATTTAAAAGTTTTAGGTAAATACACATTAATTAGGTATGTTTGTTGTATTTATTTGATAATCTAGTTACATATTGAGTATTTAGTTATATGTATGAGTAGTACATAATCATGTCTAGATGAAGCCAACATTTGACAATATGTGCAACTTGATAACGTGAAAACACTTCTGTCGTTTACTAAATATAAAACAGGTTGCACAAAATTAACAAACTGAGTCCTTGTGAGTGCACAATTTAAGTCTTTACTTGTCAACACTCCCCTCACGAACAAGGATGAAAAGAAAACGACTTTCTTCATGCAAGTCCCAAACGGTTTCTACGCGTGACAAACTTCAATGCAGGCACTGCTTTGGTGAGAGTGTCTGCATCCATCTCTTCTGTTCTGCAGAAGGCAACCTTGATGTCTCCTCGCATCACCGCTTCCCTTATGAAGTGTTTCCTGATGCTTATATGTTTTGAACGAGAACCAATTATGGAATTTTCTGCTAGATTCTTGGCAGCCTAATTATCATTTAGAATTAGCATGTGACTGTACTTAAGGTCAACATCATTTGCAAGTTGTTTCAAATGAAGTGCCTCTTTTGCAGCATCGATCATAGACATATACTCTGCTTCTATGAAAGGAAGATATACTCTGCTTCTCCAGTTGACAGGGCTGTTGTTCTTTGCTTTCTAGATTCCCAACTGATGACTGAACCAGCAAATTTGAAACAGTTGCCAGTGTATGATTTATATAGTCCACAGGGTAGGATCCCCAGTTTGTATCAACATAACCAATTATGGGTTGCCAGTTCTGGTGAAACATAAACCCAAGCTCCTTGGTCCCTTTTAAGTACTGCATGAGCCTTTTGGCAGCTGCCCAATTTTGTTTACCATAACATTGATTGAACCAACCAACATAGCTTACAGCAGGAATGATATCTGTTCGTGTTGCCACAATTAAGTACTAATACACAAGGCTTACAATAAGGTTCTGGTAGGGAAGGTTTTCTTCTTTTCCTTCATTTTTGGTTAGTTTTAGGCCAACTTCCATCACTGTATTTGCAGGTTTACAGTCTGTTAAGCTGTAACGCTTGAGCAGATTTTCTGTGCACCTGGATTGGCAGGCTTTAATTTTACCATCTATTCTCTTGAACTCAGTACCAAGACAGTATTTTAAATGGCCAAGGTCTCGCATCTGAAATGTTTCCATCAGATCCTTCTTGAGTTTGCTCACATTTATTTTGTTTGATGAGGCAGTCAGGATGTTATGAACATAAAGAGCTAGTAGAACTTTCTCTCTCCCTGTCTCAAATGTATATACACAAGAGTCTGCATGAGAAGGTTGGAAACCTAGATTTTTCAATTTAGAGTCTAGTTTGACAAACCACTGTCTTCCTGCTTGTTTTAAGTTATAAAGTGCTCGTTTGAGAAGACAGACCTCCTGACTTTTACAGCTCTTCAAGTCTTCCAACATTTTCCTTGCTTTTGCATATATTGTTAACTGAGGGTTGTCAGCCTCTTCAATCATGATGTTACATAGATGTTTTTCAAGTGAATCTGGAACTTGCATGTATATTTTTTCTTCTAGTTCTCCATTAAGGAAAGCAGTCACCTTCCACCCAAAGTTGCACAATAAATTCCAAAAACTGTTCCAGAATCATAACATTAAGCTTGGTGCTTACAACAAATTTAACCTGAAAGCCTGCTAAATCACACATTAAAGGGTACAATACCAACAAACAAAATCCAGTGTTTATCAGATAAAATGCGAGGATTGCCCAAAAATATTCAAAGGCCAAACTAAAAGAAATCTTAAAACATGGCAGAGAGCTTATTAAAAACATAATAATCAAACAGATTGACAAATCAACCATAGCCCATCACTTCTGGTCAACTCAGCACACCATACAAAAGGATATTAAATTACTAAAACGTGCAAAAACAACAGCAGAACTGATAATTTGGAGAAAATACTTATTATAGAGAATGTTCACGTAGCAATAAATTTTGATATACCACAAGCAGACGACATAATGAAGTTTATATCCAAGAACAATCAAATGCAACACAGTCACTACCACAACAAATGCTTCCTCTTCAACCACCAGTTGAGAATGAAAGTGCTGGTCTTTGAAATGCGTCCAAACAAAAATAAGTGTAAGTAAAACTGTAAGTGTCTATAGGTCAACTCATTTACGTCTAAAACATTGCTAGTAATTCCCAAATTTATATTTTTTCTAGAAATTTTTGTTTATTTAAGTGATTGAAATGAGGCATTAGTGTTAATGATGAACCTCAGGGTGTTCATATGCAATGTGCAGTGTTGTTGATTAAAATTGTTTCTGCAGTACACTAAGATAAGTTTATAAATAGCAATGAAATGTTGACTGATTGGTTCTATTATGCTATAAAGGATGTATTCCACATAGATGGTTAGAAAAAAGCTCTCATATTTACAGCCAATTATAATTGAAATTCATCTGTAGACTTAGAATAAGTGTAAATATAATTTCAGTGTTGGGTAGCAGCTGCTACAGAAACATTCTTCACATGGGGACTTCTTGGAGTAGCCATGATGCAGATTACATCACACAACAGGAACAAACATCTACTTAATCGTGATACAAGTCTTGTCATTGTATTAACTATTGCGGTGCTGTTACTTGCTGCCTTCCTTGCCAATACCTGTGTGTCACTTCTCCACAGTAATGGCTTCTACTATGTTCCAAGCTCTTTCGGTAAGTGCTATTACATTTATTTCATGTACATTTTTATAGGTAAAGCCATAAATCCATAAAGGTAATTTATGACATGAAAGTTAAATGTCATTAAGTTAATTGTATTACGTGACAAATGTATAATGCAATGACTATTGTACGGCCAGTTGATCTCCTGCTCTGACATTTCTCAAGGCCTCGTGACACGGTGTTGCCAGTTCTTTAGTGGAAATTTCAAACAGGGTATTTGAAACATTTCATACATCTGCAGATCCTACCACTACTTCGTAAATTTAGTAGTCAGTATGCATATAAATGACCACAGAATAGTAGAATATGTTATTATATCATATCTACCGAAAAAAAAACCTGCACAAACACCAAAGCAATTGAAACCATGTAGTCCTTGTAAAACAGAGTTGGCATCACGGTGCTACATTTGGAAGCCATGCCCAGCAGTGAGACCACTGATTGGTGCTAGCAGAAAGTTTTAACAACTGGTGTGTTAGTCGTTTCCAGTATTGCCAATAGTAACACCTACTGCTCATAACAGATGTAAAGGTAATATTCGAACAGAATACTGGTGTAACAAAGATATTGCATGAAAATAAAACTGAAACCTGTATTTAAATGTTTAAAATTTAACCCTTTCAGTACCGAGTGATTTTGCTACTTATGCCGTTCTTCCTCTAATTCAAAACCGGTTTAGATTAGCTGGTCTGGGACACCTTCAGCCTGCTGGCTTGAATAGCCATGATCGTTGAGGCAACACGTAGTGCACTGGCCACGCACTCAAAACCTGAGGTCATGAGTTCGAGTCTCGGCAACTGCAGTCAAATGTGCCTGTGGTAAAGGACGGGGAGGGCCCACGTAAAATAATCGGTGTGATGGCATGCGTGGATGATGACGGGGTATCATTTGACTGCGGTTGCATGAATTTTGCATCTTTTCTTTAAAAAAAAAAAACCACTACAATATAAATTGTAAAAAAAATAATTTTTTACAATTCAAATACGTATGTTTAATTGGTGACAGACAGTATAACAAGAATATAGCATAAAAACAAGCTAAAACTAGTACAAATAGGAAAAAAATGCCTATGTCCATGACCATGGTAACCGGAACTGAAAGGGTTAATATCATATACACTCATTGCTAAGATAATTTTGAGAATCCATTTGCCAAAACTCATTACTATACATTGGCAACGTTAATCTTCCCCCTCCAACTCATCACAGCTGTGAAACATCAGGGCCGGAGATACACTGGCCATACAATATATCGAACTTATTTTTATATGATAAAAAATATTAAATATGTTTATCATAATAAAATAAGACAATGCTTTCTTATTAAGATAATGAAGAAGCAAAAAGGATTCTATATATATGAAAGGTTAATCAAACTCTCATTGTCATCACAGAGATTTAAACCATGATATTGGTTTTTCATGACTTTGCATGTCACTTTTATAATCAAAAAAGCACTAAACCTTGTTAAATATATATAATCTTTGATCTACATTATCACATGATATGTTGGTAGCCTATAATTTCCAGTTCAGTGCCCAGTATCAAAAAGCTACATTGACAAGCAAATTTGTAATGTGAATAAGTCTGATGCTATGGAAGTGAAGAAGTGATGACATCTAATAAGGAGTTCAAGCAAAAAATTATTTTTGAACTAATTAAGGAAATTGAAGCTATTAACAGTGAAGCAACAAGATTCTAAAGTAAAAACAAATTAGAAACTAAAAACTTCACTTATCTTAGTAATGTTGCAAGTTATTTTTTCAAACACTGACTCGAGTCAGTCAACTTGAAAAAATAACTTGCAACATTACTAAGATAAGTGAAGTTTTTAGTTTCTAATTTGTTTTTACTTTAGAATTATTTTTGAACATTGGAATGAATACAAATAAAGTGTATATTACAATTAAGTGAGGGCATTAAGTATGTATATTATTATATATGCTATGTTAGAAGTATTTTTAGAAGTTAGTTTCCTGTTTTATTTTTCCTTGTTTGCAAAGCTAACTGCCATTGCCAGGGAAGGTGCAACATTTTGAATTATGAATAAATCATTGCATATTACAGTAAACATCCCTTGTTAATTCCCCCATGTAACAAACCTCTTTTCATTTAATGTATTCTTCACAAAGACCCTAAGTATGCAATCAAGATCAATAGAAAATTAAGGACAAATTTAAGCTATTAATAGTGAAGTAATAGAATCTAAAATAAGAAAAAATTAGAAACAAAAAGCTTCACTTATCTTAGTAATATTGCAAGATCTTTTGTGAAGCTTTTAGTTTATAATTTGTTCTTATTTTAGACCAAGAGAAAACTTGAGTATTCTCTTGTATATCAAATCCCAACAGAATAGTGTTAGGAGATGAGTATTCTTGTTAGCTGTGATTGCTGGACCCTAGCTTTGTATTTCTCTTATATTTGCCAATCTTTTTGTTTGGAAGGATTCCTTTTGAGTTTGCCTCCATTTAATTTCATTGGCTATTGCTACCATCCTTCAGTTCGCTAATTGCTCTCTCTCTCTCTCTGTTTTATTAATTTTATTTATTGTTTACACTGAACCACTGTAATGATGTACCTTACAGAACAAATGTCAACTTACCAGTTCCTTGCGCCAACCTCTGAGCCACTCCAGCCAGCATTGGCCAGTACACCTGTTCGTTATCTAGCCCATACAACATTTATTTTAGGAGAAAAAGTGGCTTTACATGGGGTGGACACTCGTCATCAGAGTGGTTACCAGGTGCTACGTTTTGCCACAGAACTCTTTCCTGCAACACTGGCTCTACTTGGCATAGATACAGTGTCTCCATTTTGGTCTGTGCTTTTCTACTTTGTGCTGATATTGTTTGGAATTGCACAGCAGGTAAATATAATTTATCTTTAAAGTGGCTGTTGGTAAGAGGGGGAAATAGTTTGGAGAGGAGGAGGTGGTATAAAATATTGTATTTTCTAATGTTTTAGCTGGATATACAGACGATAATGTATCAGTTTTTATTGATTTCCAAAGTGCATATGATTCTATATGCAGAACAAAACTGCTAAAGAAAGTAAAAAAAATAGGGATACAAGGTCCAATGTTTTCATGGCTATATAATTTCCTAACACAACGTTTTATTACTACCAAATATGGAAGAAATGTATCTAAATATAAACAAGTACACCACGGCTTACCACAAGGTGCAGTGCTCAGCACTACACTTTTTAATATATTTATTAATGATCTGCCACAACAAATACAAGAATCAAGTGTGAAGTGTGCACTATTTGCCGATGACTTAGTAATGTGGACTTCAAAACCAAAAAACAAAAGTACAAAACTAGAGAAAACCATGCAACAATCCTTAAAGAACCTAAAAAAGTGGACCAAAGAAAATTTAATGACTGTTAATACAACAAAATCAAACTACCAAACCTTTTCACTAAGAAAAAAACCACTAAAAATAAAACTAAATTTTGAGGGTCAATAATTACCAGAAACAAAGGAAGCAAAGTATTTAGGAGTTACATTTGATACGAAACTTACATGGACCACACAAATAGAAAATGTAATACAAAGAGCAGAGGGGCGCCTTTCACTGTTAAAACGTCTAATAGGAATGAAGTGGGGATGATCCAGAGCAACTCTTAACACAACATGCAATGTATATATAAAGCTATTATTTACTTACTGCAGCGAAGTCCTTGTAACAGCAAATAGAAAAAAAATTCAAATCTTTGAAAACCAAAGTCTGAGACTAATTACAGGTGCTATCAAAACCACACCAATACTAGCTATGGAAATGCTAACCAACCAATACCCCATTGAATATGAAATAGAAAAAGCGGCTCTTATTCAACACGAAAAGTTGATCAGACTCCCATTCAATACATGGCACAAGCAAAATTTTACACATACACTAAAGACTCGGGGGAACTTTCTTTCCAAAATTCAAGACATCAGGAAGAATGTACACCTTCCTAATTCAAAGGAAAACTTCATATATAAAGTCAATCCGACACAAACATTAGACATCACATATTATTTACACCTGACAGAAGAAGTTAAGAAAAGTGATACTCCAACTAGTATTCTAAAATTATTGGCATTAGAGACAATCCATACTAGATTTCCAGAACACGAATGGCTCCATATTTATACTGATGGATCATTGATATCAAACCGAGATGGAGCAGGGGCTGGAGTCACGTGTCAACTCTTTTCCTATTACAATCTTTAAGTTATGGAACTACAAACTTTGATGGAGAAATTGAAGCAATTCGAATAGCCCTACAAAATCTCTTGTATAGAATTTCACATTTTAATCAAGCAGTTATTCTCTCAGATTCCAGGGCAGCAATTATAGCAATTACTTCCAAGTTATCACCAAAAAACCAAACAATTATAGAATGTTGGAAAATCCTTACCCATCTAACCGCACTTCAAAAACACCTGGTCTTCCAATGGTTACCAGCTCATTGTGGACTGAGTGGTAATGTGGTAATGAGAAAGCTGATTTTCTTGCAAAAAAGGGTGCTGGCAGTATACAGAAATCTATAGTTAATCTACCATTTTATGCAGCTAAAAGATTAGTCAACTCTGAGTACAAAAAAATTATTGCAAAATATTACTATGAAAAATCAAAAAATAAAGGATGGGAACTACCAAACATTCAAACAGTAATTCCTGAGTATCCTCGAAAAACGGCAGTTGCAACCTTCAGGTTGATTACAGGTCATGATTGTCTGGCAAAACATTTGAACAGAATTGGGATATATTCTTCTCCACTCTGTCCTCTATGTGATCTGCAAGAGGAAATGGACCGAGACCACCTTCAAATATGCCCAGCCACTTCTAGCACCCTATCCATCAGTGAAAAATATTGGAGAGCAAGAGGATTAATGACTTAATTGTCAGAAATCCAGCATTAGCTAACAACATTTTTTCTACCTCATTAATGAATGTTTATTGGGAATCTGCTCAAACTATGTAAATTTGACTAATAAAGTACCTATTATTTGTTTATGCCAACAAACTTACTGTTGGTGTTTTTAAACACACAAGCCGTGTGTGGGCAAAGTTTGAGAGGTAGAACTGGAACTTAAAAATTCAATGCCACAACTGGGATTTGAACCACAGACCTTCCGCTTACCGGGCGGACGCTCTAACCACTGAGCTATTGTGACAAACTGCCAGAATGGCATTAAATTCTCAAACCAGTTCGTATTTCTCCTGGTAAACCACAAAGGCAGTCTCACATCAGAGACAAATTACCCCAATGGTGACTTACTATTGTAAGTACTTTATATCCCAGGATTAAATAATCTTCATATGGTAATTATTATTTATTTATGCCAACAAACTTACTGTTGGTGTTTTTAAACACACAAGCCGTGTGTGGGCAAAGTTTGAGAGGTAGAACTGGAACTTAAAAATTCAATGCCACAACTGGGATTTGAACCATAGACCTTCCGCTTACCGGGCGGATGCTCTAACCACTGAGCTATTGTGACAAACTGCCAGAATGGCATTAAATTCTCAAACCAGTTCGTATTTCTCCTGGTAAATACCTATCTGTATTTTTACATCTCAGTTGAGTCCAGTATATATGGGACGTTAGTACAGCCTGAAAAGTTGAATTTGGTTGAAAATAGACAATCAGCATGATTATTAATTTATTGGTCCTCCAGATCACATACATAAATAGAACATAGAACATTAGAGTATACATTTTCATTACAATTTCTGAAAATCATCTGCACTGTAAGATTTGTTTATAAATCATTGACAACATACATCAGTTGACAGTATACAAAACATACATCAGTCTATAATATTTTGTAAGATTTACAAATCATTGACATTATACAAACATTTTGTATATTAAGAATTGTTTCAATTTAACATTGAAATTGTTTGGTACCATTTAGTGACTTAATTGCAGTTGAGTCTTTGACATAAAATCTGGTCCATTACAAATACAGCTTTATGAGTGGACTTTTTGTAGACCTTTCCCTAAAATAGTCGTTATGTCTGGTATTAGTCATGTACATCTAAATTTCTCAAATTTAGCTTTTTTTAACAGAGAATTGACTGGAATACATACAGTGAATAAAGTATGACCCTTTTGTTTACTTTGAATATTTTTACGTAGGAGTCTAAATTTTTCAAATTAACATTAATATAATGCATCCTTTCTGTAGGATGAATACTCTGTCCTGATGTACCTACCCTTGGACAACTTTCTGATATTTCTATTCCACATGATAGATATGGGTAGATAACCCCATAGTAGTCTTTTTAGTAGATTATGGCTGTAAATCGGTTTAAAGTATCTAACTAAATAAACAGATTTACTGATCTTTTTACATATATAATCAATAAGAACAGGCCATACCATGTCTGTTTATTGTTCATATATAGTGCTAGAAATTTATGTATACTTATGTCATTTGTTACAATTACTCATTTGTAAATTAATATTGAAGCAAGTAATTGAACATTGCTCAAATTGCATAAAAAAGATTGCCTAATTGCACAGAAAATTCATTTCAAATTTATAATAATTTGATAATGTATTTGTACAATTCATAACAATTACCAAAATGGTTTCTCAGTTTAAATGTTGCCATGGATGTAGGTTGTTCAAATACTCCACACCCAAGTCAGCTTGTCAACACCCTGGGACAATGTGATCACTACCTTCCCAGAAGGCGCAAAAGCTACCGATTACCCAAGAATGCCTTGGGGTAGTTGGCTCCGCTGCTTCCACATTTCACCAAACATTACACATCACCATCGGTTTCTCGCTATCTGACACAGCTCCACTTGCTGGTGACACAAGTGGCCAGTTAAGTGTGTAGAACTGGGCACTGGGTGCACTAGGATGGACAGACATCCTGACTGAATTCCCAACTCAAAGTCGGTAGCAAAAGAGGGATACCAAACATCACCATCAGCAGACAGACACAAAAGCTTGCGAAAAAGATTACACCTATCATATCTCATGGGTAAATCTGTACTAAATGGATAGGTACCGTGGATATCCATCCCGCCCAGGTTAACCCAGGCGACCTGCTTTTGCTCTTGGCTCTTGGTGGTCCAAAAAGTGCTTTGCAGCAGAATTCATTGAACATACAATGAATGTGTGTGTCAGTCTGTCCACAGACTGACACACACAGATCTTTTTCCAAAAATGCTTTTTTTTGGATTCAGGGGGCCTCAAAGCATATATTTCCGGTGAAATCTTGACTTACTCTATTAATGTATATGTGTAGTAGAGAAATTAAAACTGAAAAGTGAGATATAATTTTAAATTCTTGAAATGTAAGACTTGAAGATTTTTATAAAATACACTCTCTACATTATGTTTCACATAGGGGAGATTGCCCCGGTACTGGTCACTTAAGCCTATATCCATGTTTGGATAATGAATTTAAGCAAAACTGATAGCAGAGGATAGAGGACAACATGAATAACAATTACAACAACAATTTGAAAATATAATTTACTTTTAACTATCCATAATTCAGATTATTATAAATACTAAGTCAGAGACTTTCAAGAAAAACTGTTCCCATTATTGGTCACTTTGGTATGCATGAAAAAACATTGGTAGAATTTAATAATTACATAAAATGTGTATGATAATAATACAAAGAAGTCTTTTGTTTAGACACTATCACTCTTAGTCATTTTTTACAATGATCACACACAAAATATGCTATTTCGTCACTGTCTGTGCAACTTACATGTGTCCAACCACGACACTTGCAACACTGCACCCAATACTCTTGAAAGCATTCGCCACAAATAACACATTCAGTTTCTTCTGTGTTTTCTTTTTTGTTGTCTTCACTTCGATTTCCAAACTGAAGTTTCCGTTTGATACTACGACCTGAAATTGCCTTCTTTTTTGGATCATTCCTTCCACAAAAATCCTTTTCTTTCCTCTGTCGTTTGATTTCCTCCTTTTCTTCTAACATATTTTTGAAGGGAGTGGATGTTAGAATTGCACTTTTTTCTCCTCTCTTTTTTCTGTTAACGATTTTTCTCTGCAAGTCATCAGCTACGGGAGAGATCTTGGCAATGGCCTTCTGGAAGTCTGTAGATGTTGAGTTCGAGGGAATAGCCATGTCAATCACTGGAGTTTTGGGACTGTGGAAAAGAAGTGGATTTGTAGTCTTTGCTGGTGGTTTTACAGGTTCATCTCGCTCTACCACTTCTCTTGTGTTCGTCACTGGTAGAAAATCCAGGTCTGAAAAAATATTTCTGTGGAGGGGATATATACCCGTGCAGTAGAAACCTGACTTTGCTAATTCCATCCTACAAATTTTTGCGATTGCAATTCCTACTAACCCGCAGATGTCTCTGTCTATGAACTTTAATCCTAGTTTCCCGTTCTTCACATGCTGCATTGAATGCAGATTTGAATGGTCTCATGACTGCACGGTCCAGAGGCTGGAGCTTGTGTGTTGTGCGAGGGGGAAGGTTTAACATATGGACATGATGCTTGTAGGTCTTTGTGGGTACTATGTCCAAAACAGGAGATTCCTCTGTTGGGTTTACTCTCTCAATGAAAGCCTTCTACCACTTAACAAATCCAGAAACAGAAATACAACCACTTTCTTGAGCATCAAAAATGCTTCCATCTGCTGCATCTTTCATTAGATGTGGATCCATTCGAACCGTTGGGAATACAAATAAGGGAGGAATGAATTGATCACCAGCAGCATTAATGCAAAGCATCACTGTTATATTTCTGCCTCGTTCACCAGAAGTTAGTTTGCTTACTGGCTTTTTTCCCTTCATGGACAACACTTTATGAGAATTTGAATGGGCAACACTAATGCCAGTCTCATCGCAATTAAAAATCAGACAAGCTTCCAAAGTCCATGTGTTATCGCTGCATGTACAACTTAGAGAACTACTATGACTTCAGAAATAAAACGGTAAATGCAGCCATGCTACTGGAAATGTGCATCGGAAAGCCAGAGGAGGAAGCCTTGGAAGTGGTTTGTAAACATTATACATTGCTTTTTTATTGCAAATGCTATGGGGAACAGTTAATTGTAGTTCTGAAGAATTCATAATGGTCAACATTATACTATACGTACTCAGGGGTCTCCGTCTAGGGGATATGTGAATAGCGACCACAAGGTACCCAAGCTGAGCAGAGCATTACTTCCACTTACTGGTGTTTTGCTCCTCACTGTAACTTTTCTATCTGACCTTACCTTGGTCAACTCTTGTTCTCTTCCGACCCCGATGCTATTAGGGTTCCCGAAGGCTAAGGAGTCTTTATTTTTCCAACCTCTCCATTTCTCTATAAATCCTTAACCCCTAACATGCTGACCTGTCATGGCATGTATACGTCCTCTGATTGGTAATAAGAGGATATGGTCGGTGAATTTATTTTGATAATTCTCCCGGTCAGGTCGGTGAGACCCGTAAACCAATGACAGGTGTGGTCCTCCAGACATTCTGGGGGTTGTGAGAGAGTGATGTGACCGCTAAAACATAAAAATATGGTGCTCTCTAAAAAGCAGTTACATTTATTGCTAAGTCTCTTCAATATTTATGCAATATGACTCTAGGGGTAAAATGTTCCGGAGTTAAAATAGTCCCCCATTCGGATCTCTGGGCGGGGACTACTTCTCGAGAACCAAAACATTATATTAATAGAAGATCTAACATCAGACTTCTACAATGGAATGCGGGTGGTCTCACACAAACAAAAAGAGTAGAACTGAATAAAATTGTATTTGACTGTAATATTGATATATTTTTCATACAGGAAGCAAATCTAACAAATTACCAACTTAAATACTTCAATTTTACTGGTTTTCTACTACACCTACTACCCAAAAATAGACAGATAAGTAGTGGAATATTATTTGGAGTCAAAAAGGATATTAAATCCTCCTTTGAAATTGTTAAAGAAATGGATAACACAGATAAAAGTGAATTAATAAAGCTAAATTTTTGGGATAACAAAACACATCTACATTTATACAGTATTTACAATAATCCCAGGAATGAACCAGATCTCTCTCTTATTCACCAAGTACCTGGGTGACCGAGCTTCACTCGGCGATTTTCGTGTCTGTTTTTGTGATTTTTTTTGTTTTGTTTTGTTTTTTTTTTTTTTTAGTGGAAGAAGATACTTATTTAGATAAACCTGAATAACTATATAAAACTTTTTGTCACAATTGTTAAGAGTTAAGTATTTCATAAACACCCTCATTTCAGCTGTGAAACGTCTTCTGCTGAACGCAGGCCTACCCTAGATATCAACCGAGTTTGAGGTTTTCGTCGAGCATTTGTTCCATTATGGAGTTCAGTTCTTTGTTGCTGCGATTGACTCCAGGGTGTTAACACGTTGGCCAAGGTCCTTTATATTTCCGTCGAGTTCTTCCATGGCTTCCTTAACCCCGGCTAGTCGCTCGTTAGTATTCTCCGATAGATCTATCTTCATGTTGGTCATTTCCGTCTTCATCTTTTCCGTTTTGAAATTTACATTTTCAATTTGGCTTCCATTGTTATTTCTATTTTGCCCATTTTTGTTCCCATGTTTTTTATTCCGTAGTTCACATTTTTCCAATTCGACTTTCATATTTTTTTGCTCTGCTGCATTCCGAAATTGATTTCATTTCCCATTATGTCCATCTTGGCTAACATTTGTTTCATCAACTGTTCCATATCGTGCTTTTCGTCGCGCTCCTGACACCAATTGTGATTACTTTATTTTTTTAACTATTTCTTAATTTTTTATTTTTTATTAAAACACCAGAGCCATATTAAGCAAAAGCACTCAATAACAAATACTACAGGAAGAAAAGCTGGTTGATAAAGTCATGTGAATGTACTACACATTTCTGTTTCAATCATATAGAAGATTGTATGAATTGTTCGTATTTTTCGTTGAAGCAGGAGACTGAAAGAAATGTGATTGTGTTTAGTAAAAGAAAAATGAGTAGAAAAACCGTGTGAATGTTATGCATTGCGCTTATATTTCAAGTGTATGGGAAAATGTGTTTGTAGAAGAGGGAGTAGTGTGTTAGGTAAAAGCAAATGGAGTAGAGACAACCATGTCAATGTAATACGTTGCGTGGTAAAATGCATTGCATAAAAACCTTCGCCATGAAAACACTTACATATGTCAATTTTCATGGCGATCGGTCAATCTGTTTTGGAGTTTAGTCACTCTTCAACATACAATATGTAGAGGCGTTGGTACGTATGAAGTTGATAAACGATGGGAAAGAACATGTGAATTGTTACGTAAAACAAACGTGAGTAGAGACAATAGTATGAATGTAATACGTTGTATTTCTGTTTCAAACATATAGAAAATTGTATGAATTGTATGTTGAAGGGCGAGTAGCAAAAGAAGACTGATTGTGTCCCGTAAAGGAAGAATTAGTAGAGGAAATTGTGTGAATGTAATACGTTGCATTTATATTTCAATCATAGAAAACGATATGAATTGTATGTTGAAGGGCAAACAGGGAATATATGAATGTAATACGTAAAAGAAAAGTGAGTAGAAAGCCATTTGAAAGTAATATATTGTGTAGTAAAACTGTTATCATAAAAACTTTCTTCAAGGGAAAATACATATACGTGCCGAATTTCGCGGTGATATGATATGAATTGTTTAAAGAAAAGTGAGTAGAGAAAGATTTGAATGTGTTACCTAAAAGTAAGTAGATAAACCACTGTGAAGGTAACATGCGCATTTCTATTTAAAACATACAGAAAATTGTATGATATTTGTAGAAGAGTGAGCAGAGAAAGAGATGTGAATGTGTTACCTAAAATTGAGAGGAGAAAACAAGGTGAATGTAATAGCATTTCTATTTCAAACATACAGAACATGGTATGACTTATTTTAAAAGCGAGGATAAAAACATTTTTTTTTTTTTTTTTGTGTAAAATCACGTTTTTTATGGAAAATTGTTTATAGAAGAGTAGAGAAAGAGATGTGAAAGATGTGAATGTGTTACCTAAAAGTGAAAAGAGAAAACAGTATGAATATAATATGTAGCATTTCTGTTTCAAACATACAAAAAATTGTATTACTTAATTTAAAAGTGGGGATAAAATTTTTTTTGGTGTAAAATCACGTTTTTTATGGAAAATTGTTAATAGAAGAGTGAGTAGAGAAAGCAATGTGAATGTGTTACCTAAAAGTAAGTAGAGAAACCATTATTAATGTAATATGCATCATCTCTATTTCAAACATACAGAAAACTGTATGACTTCTTTTTAGAAGAGTGAGTAGAAAAAGAGATGTGAATGTGTTAGCTAGCTAAAAGTAAGTAAGAAATCACTGTGAATGTAATATGCAGCATCTCTACTTCAAACATACAGAAAGTTGTATGATTTCTTTGTGGAAGAGTGAGTAGAGAAACCACTGTGAATTGTTTTACTTAAAAGTGAGAAGAGAAAACAGTGTGAATGTAACAGCATTTCTATTTCAAACACACAGAACATGGTATGACTTATTATAAAAGCGGAGATAAAAGTGTTCTTTGGTGTAAATTCAGGTTTTTTATGGAAAATTGTTTATAGAGGAGTGGGTAGAGAAACAGATGTGAATGTGTTACCTAAAAGAGAGTAGAGCAAACACTGTGAATGTAATATGCATGTATACAAAAATTTAACCAAACCTTTAGAGTCGTTTCTGAAATACCCGGAATATATATACAAGAATTGCTCTGTAGAAGCGGGAATAAAAAATGTTATTTTTTATGTAAAATCACATTTTTTCGGGAATCACACCTATATAGATAAACTTTGAAGCTAATAAGTCGTTCTTCGCTTCCTGATGTATCGCTGTATCGGCCGTTGATGCTTAAATGTCGTTGGTGACGTGGTGTTGCCCTTTGATGTGGTTCGCTCCGGCTCTGCAAGAGATCTCTTTATCTCGGGTCTGCGTAGGAGTAATGGACAACCCAAGGAAACTTTTTATATGTTATTTATTGCCTCTTAAATATTTTCGGGAGCTATGCCGAAAATATTTGTATACGTAGAGGAATCGCACTCACATCCGCACAGCACGACCTGCCGTACTGGTCTCTGGTTGAGTAGTGACCAGACGCTTTCTCTCTTACCCACGCTAAGAAAAACCGTTCTCTTCCAAATTTGAATGTCATGACGTCATCCAAGAAAGCCTCGTATCCAAAATGCTATTTCCTTTTCCCGCAATTTAGAAATGTCCCTTTCTATTATAACATGTTCTTTTATGAATTTCGTATATATAATTACCTTTTTAGGATTAAACGATGTTTACTTTATATTTTATTAAATATATCGCGCGACTTTTAAGGTTTTCAGACCTGACTTTCGAACGTGTATTTAAACTATGTAGTATGACGTCATGACTCGTTAATTTCAAACCAATAATGCGTTTATCCTACAAATTTAACGACTATTATTTACTCATATCTTGCTCACCTTACAACACTTCCTGCTCTATTATCTATTTATGTTATTACTCAACACTTATCGCAAATCTCACATCCGGCAATTAAATTAAAACGTGTCTTTTTCAAAAGCCCATTCGATTGGAAATCTAAATTTCGGTATCAAATGCCCCCATTTATATTATTTTATTATTTCATAATAAAATAATGTAAATGTCTTGCCCGAAAGAAAAATTAAAAATTACTCCTGTATTTTGAATAATCGGCAACACTCCCATTATATACAATTTTCAATTACACTGTTTCGAAATTGGTTATTAACATATTTTCTCATTAATCTTTTTAACATGACAAACAATTGTACACTTGACTAAACATTAATCCTTAAATACTAATTACAATATGTTATGGTTTCTTCTGTGAAGCTTTTATATAAAGGTTAAATTTCAAGAGTCTTTCTTTATACTTCCTTCTTTTAGTTCATGTTTACTCACTTCGCTCTCACTATCACTTGCACTGTGATTTTTCACTTTTGTTATTGTAACACATATCTGTATTATATCCTTTAAGCACTAAAATGTACATATATTTATATAAATCCATTACACTCTTCAGACAAGTTCTTTCTTTGTCTTGCTGTGATAACTATCTATACATCTAAATATTTTAACAAATGTTTTACAAATTAAATATTCTGTTTTCTCTCTATGCGGAGATGAACATTTTAACAATCTTTCTGAAGCGGTTATTGTGAGCTCTATACAATACATTTTTAAGCTCTTTGTAGTAGATAGCAATTCACATTCTGCATTTTTCATGAATATGTAAGTACCTGACCAATATATAGTTTTCAAGTAAGCTAACATTTAAATTTTATCTCAAAGCTGATTGGGCGCCAATATACAATGACACTTCGAATTTTACATGAAATCAAGGTTCCAAGGCACCACACGGTTTCTTGTATGGTCGAAGGAGTTGTTTATGCCATCTTCCCAGACATTTTTCATTTTTAACATCTTTTAATTCATAGGTATGATAACCAAATTTTGATATAATTTCTGCAGGACCTTTATATAACAATTCCATCCTTTTGTTTATGATGTGTAAGTACACGTAAATAAATTCCTATATCTCGGAGGACACGTTCTGTTGGATTCCCTGATGGAAAGTATGAGGAACAATAATTTAGTTTTCTCGAATCTAATGTCACCCTGATCTTCCATTGGCCTTAATTACAATACATAAGGGATTCACAAATTCTGAATTCGAAATCTCAATAACCTCATCTTCTAACATTGACTTTATAACGGCATCTACCTCTTCTCTTATTGTACTAGGGATAGCTCTCGCTTTATGTGTAAAAGGTTTGATGGGTATCATCTCAAACGAATGAGTATAAATATTACATTTACCAGGTTTCTCAGAGAATACTTCTTTATTTCGGATTAATATTTCAAACAGTTTATCCCTCTGTTGTTCATTTAGTTGATCAGCCTGAGTTACTTTTTCCCTCAACAATTCTTCTAAGTCTTCACTACTCTCCCTATCATAGTACCTAGTTGCATCTGAAAACCTCAAATTGTCTATGAAATCATTTTTATCCCATTCTACATTTTCTTTATTATCGACACTGTACTCTTTTACATTTACTTCAGTTAATTCCATAGCTCCTACTTTAACATATTCTACAAAGAATGTATCCCCTTGGATTTCTTCTTCCTCTTTTTCTCGTAAAATATTTTCTGAACTACTATCTTCCACAAAAGGCACTATAATGGTCTCATCTTCAACTTTCATTTCTACAATCATGTTTTTAAAATTCACCACAGCTTCCCAGGCATAAAGACAATCACAACCTATTATAATATCTGTCACAAGTCTTCCTACAATCAGAAATAAAATTCCTAGTATTCTCCCATTTATTTCAATATTTATCATTGCTTGAAGTTTTACTCTCTCTTTTCGTTTTCCCACAGCTAGCGAGCAATATATCCCATTAACTGGTAAAGACATTACTTTAAAACCACTACTTTGTAAATTATCATAAAAATTTTGTGAGCATACTGTGCTATTTGATCCCGTATCTATAATTGCATTGTATTGTTTTCCATTTACTCCAATTTTGATTTTAGGTGGATCTCCTACTTTTTCGTTTTCGTCGTTTCTATTTTTCCATTCTCTTTTCTTTTGTATCATCATTTGCCTTCCAGGACTATTTATTTCCGAGTACTTATCACAATCATTACTAGGATACCCAGTTCTCACTGAAGGCGCGTTTGACCGGGTCTGGCGTTTCCCTGATTTTTATGTATTGCTCCTGTACTATTTCCCAAATTGTTACTTCTGTTTTCCTGCATTAAATCGGGGTTACTTCCTACCATGTTTTTTGACCGTGTTAATGGCCTCAACCATTTCCGCATTTTCGGGGGAATTTCGTCCATTAGAATACCTTTCTTCCTGTCTTGGTGACCTCGGTCTAAACTCATTATCTCCATTTGTCCAATACCCATCATTTGAATTTCTACTATGTCCAAAATAACGACCCCGTCTACCTCGATCAAATCTATTTGTATTCATATAATTCACCCTTATATTTCTTCCCCTTAGATTACCATTTCTATTTTGGTGATGCCCTTCCTGGTTATATCTACCTTGATTTTCCCACCGGAATGATTCCATCCTTGGTACTGGTCCTTTATATCTTTCCCTAATCTCACTTCTATTCTGATAATACTGTGCCCCTTGCCCGAAAGAATTTACAGTTTCTTTTCCTTCATATTTATTTCCAAATGCGTGTTTTGGCTTATTGACTTCTAAGGCTGATAATAATTCGATCATAGCTGCAATGCTATCGGGTCGGGCTATGATTAGGTAGTGTTGAAGCGTTTCCGGAAAATGTGGAGTAACTATATTTATTAGATCTTTTTCATCTAAAGGAGGATCCAACATCTTCGATTTTCTCGCTATTCTCATAAAATAGTTGACCATCGATTCCTCCGATCTAGGATTAAACTTTCCATTGCTTAATTCAACTCTAATATTAGCCTGCCTACTAGCTCCCCAATATCTGGTTAAAAAGATGTTCCTAAAGGTCCTGTAATCATTATTGTTACCCATAGAAAGGCCTAGCCAATTAGCAGCATTACCCTTTAGGCATTTTCTTACTATCACCATCTTGTACTCCTGTGGTATACGTTTCACCGTGAAGTACTCTTGTAACCCTTCTAAAAAGGCTTTAGGATCATCTGAATCTTCATTTTCAAAAACTGGAGGTGTCATTTCATTTAAGACATGGTTAGGCCAATGTAAATTTGAATTGTCACCTGTCCCTGCACTATTTCTGAAATCAGAATGAGAATTACTGTTACCTCTATTTTGCATCGAAATGTCAGCTGATACACCTGGTATTGCCTCGTTTCTTGCAACTTCATTACTAAGATTGTTGTGATTACATGCATTTTCATTTAATTTCAAATTTTCTAAGGCCTCTTTTACCTGAGTAATTTCTGTCACTACTCCTTTTATTTGGTCTGTAACATCCTCCAAATTTCTAGCCTGCCTTTCACTTTCTACATCAGATCTTTCTATTCTAACTTTACACCCCTGTAACTCTTCTCTAATTTCTTCCCTTTGTTTGTCTAATCTATATGTTACTTTTTCCCTTTCTTTATCTAATTTTTTACTCACTTGTTGACCTAATTTCTTTTCAGAATTCTTTACTTCTTGCCTTATTGTCTCTAATTCTCCCTTAACCTGTTCTCTATTTTCTTTTACTTCACTATTGACTTTATTAATTTCCTCCCTAACTTCTTCCCTAAAGGTTTCTAAAGCTCTCTTCTGATTTTCCAATTGCATTCCCAATTCCTGTTGTCCCTTCTCTAATTTCTGTCCTAACTCTGTTCTTAATTCTTTACTAGTTTCATCTATCTTTTGACTTAACTCTGTACTCATCTTTTTCACTGTTCTTAATTCTTTACTAGTTTCATCTATTATCTTTTGACTTAACTCTGTACTCATCTTCTTCATTATCTTTTGAAACATATTCTCTATTTCTGACATAATCACTGGCCTTTCTGAATTAGTACTAAACATTTCTGAGCTACCTCTAGGTGTTTCTCTAACGTTCTGATCTTCTAATTCTTGGCATATTCTGCTACCAATTACATTCTGACTATATTCTTCCATCCTACTTACACTTTTCTCAATTTCCGGACTCTCAAAACCTAGAAAATCGCTATCACTGTCTTCCATTTCTAAGCTATTTACATGTGTTTTTCTACTCACCAAAATTTTCAATATTTTCACTATTTCACTTTAACTGCACTTAAACTTGTTCACTACACGTTTCACAGATGTTGACACGCTGGGCACCTTCTTGTCTGCTGGTTCGATGCTGGCCTGGTCGTCTTGGGGTTGGTCCATTCTTTCGACGCCACACGTTGGGATGCCATTTGAAGCTATAAGTCGTTCTTCGCTTCTTGATGTTTCACCGTTGATACTTAAATGTCGTTGGTGACGTGGTGTTGCCCTTTGATGTGGTTCGCTCCGGCTCTGCAAGAGATCTCTTTATCTCGGGTCTGCGTAGGAGTAATGGACAACCCAAGGAAACTTTTTATATGTTATTTATTGCCTCTTAAATATTTTCGGGAGCTATGCCAAAAATATTTGTATACGTAGAGGAATCGCACTCACATCCGCACAGCACGACCTGCCGTACTGGTCTCTGGTTGAGTAGTGACCAGACGCTTTCTCTCTTACCCACGCTAAGAAAAACCGTTCTCTTCCAAATTTGAATGTCATGACGTCATCCAAGAAAGCCTCGTATCCAAAATGCTATTTCCTTTTCCCGCAATTTAGAAATGTCCCTTTCTATTATAACATGTTCTTTTATGAATTTCGTATATATAATTACCTTTTTAGGATTAAACGATGTTTACTTTATATTTTATTAAATATATCGCGCGACTTTTAAGGTTTTCAGACCTGACTTTCGAACGTGTATTTAAACTATGTAGTATGACGTCATGACTCGTTAATTTCAAACCAATAATGCATTTATCCTACAAATTTAACGACTATTATTTACTCATATCTTGCTCACCTTACAACACTTCCTGCTCTATTATCTATTTATGTTATTACTCAACACTTATCGCAAATCTCACATCCGGCAATTAAATTAAAACGTGTCTTTTTCAAAAGCCCATTCGATTGGAAATCTAAATTTCGGTATCAACTTAAAAAGCAAAACCCTATCTGAATACAAAATTTGATGCAAATCGTTAGAGCCGTTTCCAAGTTGCTCGGAATAAATATATATATATATATATATGTACAAGAATTGCTCGTTTAAATATATAAGATTAAATAAAACAATCATAATTGGGGATTTCAATGCTCATTCCAAAAGATGGGGTTATGAAAAAGTGGATTCTACAGGGAAGATAGTGGAAGAAGTTTTGAATACCACAACTTTTGAACTGATTTATAGTAAAGAAGATCCCACAACCTTCATACATTACTCTGGAGCAGGCAGTAACCCAGACCTCTTGTTAGCTACAACAGATATTGTTTCAAAAATTAAAAAACAAGTTATAGAAGATCCAAGTTCTGGACACAGAGCAGTAATTGCTGATATAAAACTAGATAATACAAATAACAGTCAATGTCACACGAATCTGTATTGGAACTTCAAAAAAGCAGATTGAATCAAATATAAAACTGAACTGGAACATAAATTTAAAGAACAAACAAAGTCACAGCTACATGACCAACCAGATCATTTGAACAAAAATTTCTGTAAAGTCATCCTAGAAACCGCAAAAAAACATATTCCTTGGGGAAGAATTTCAAACCCTTTTGGAACCCCCAGTTAGAAGAACTGAAAAAGCAAAGGGATATAGCTAGAAATACAGCTGAACAAACAAAAAACATATTGGATACACAAATATGGCGAAAGAAATGTGCCTCACTAAAAAAAGAAATTAATACTGCTAAAAAGAATTACTTTAATAATTTCTTAGAAAAAATGGATTATAAGACAGATGGTAACAAAGCTCATAAGTTCATAAAAATGTCAAGGGTAGGAAAGAAAACAACAGCACACCTATCATACACAACAATAAAATATTAACTAATGATGCAGCCATAGCCGAAACATTCAATAAATATTATGCTAATTCACATAAAGTAACAAGAAATAATAAAAAGGAACGTAAAGAATTTAAGAAAGATTTGAGACAAGAAAGAGAATGTGATCCTAACACTCAGTGCAATATCTTTTTTCAAAATTTTAATATGCAAGAACTGAACATTGCAATAAATAATCTAAAAAACAAAAAGTCTCCTGGACCTGATCACATACATCCAAAGTTCATAAAAAACCTTGGAAAAACAGCAAAACAACAACTACTAAAACTCTACAATCTATCCTGGAAAACCACTGTACCTGCTGAATGGCGAAAGGCAATAATTGTCCCACTCTTGAAGAAAGACAAAACAGCGTCAGAAATAAAAAGACCAATAGCTCTTACTAGCATAATAGCAAAAGTGATGGAAAGAATGGTGTCAAACAGGTTAAATTGGTTTCTAGAATCAAAAAATTTAATTTCCCCATGTCAAGCTGGATTCAGAGAGTTCCACTCTACAAATGAACAAGTCTTACTTCTCAGTCAAGAAATCAAAGACTCCTTCAATAGAAAAGAAGATAATTTATCAGTTTTTATTGATTTCCAAAGTGCATATGATTCTATATGCAGAACAAAACTACTAAAGAAAGTAAAAAAAATAGGGATACAAGGTCCAATGTTTTCATGGCTATGCAACAATCCTTAACCAAATTACAAAGGTGGACCAAAGAAAATTTAATGACTGTTAATACAACAAAATCAAACTACCAAATCTTTTCACTAAGAAAAAAGCCACTAAAAATAAAACTAAATTTTGAGGTTCAACAATTACCAGAAACAAAGGAAGCAAAGTATTTAGGAGTTACATTTGATACCAAACTTACATGGACCAAACAAATAGAAAATGTAATACAAAGAGCAGAGAGGCGCCTTTCACTGTTAAAACGTCTAACAGGAATGAAGTGGGGATGTTCCAGAGCAACTCTTAACACAACATACAATGTACATATATGTTGTTGTTGTTAGCTAATGCTGGATTTCTGACAATGAAGTCATTAATCCTCTTGCTCTCCAATATTTTTCACTGATGGATGGGGCACTAGAAGTGGCCGGGCATATTTGAAGGAGCAGTAATAGTAATAGTAACATATATATAAAGCCATTATTTACTTACTGCAGCAAAGTTCTTGTAACAGCAAACACAAAAAAGATTCAAATCTTTCAAAACCAAAGTCTGAGATTAATTACAGGTGCTATCAAAACCACACCAATAGCAGCTACGGAAATACTAACCAACCAATGCCCCATTGAATATGAAATAGAAAAAGCGGCTCTTATTCAACACGAAAAGTTGATCAGACTCCCATTCAATACATGGCACAAGAGAAATTTTACACATACACTAAAGACTCAGGAGAGCTTTCTTTCCAAAATTCAAGACATCAAGGATGTACACCTTCCTAATTCAAAGGAAAACTTCATATCTAAAGTCAGTCCGACACAAACATTAGACATCACATATTATTTACACCTGACAGAAGAAGTTAAGAAAAGTGATACTCCAACTAGTGTTCTAAAATTATTGGCATTAGAGACAATCCATACTAGATTTCCAGAACACGAATGGCTCCATATTTATACCGATGGATAATTTATATCAAACCAAGATGGAGCAGGTCACCTCTTTTCCTATTACAAATCTTTAAGTTATGGAACTACAAACTTTGATGGGGAAATTGAAGCAATTCGAATGGCCCTACAAAATCTTTTGTACAGAATTTCACATTTTCAGCAAGCAGTTATTCTCTCAGATTCCAGGGCAGCAATTATAGCAATTACTTCCAAGTTGTCACCAAAAAACCAAACAATTATAGAATGTTGGAAAATCCTTACCCATCTAACAGCACTTCAAAAACACCTAGTCTTCCAATGGATACCAGCTCACTGTGGACTGAGTGGTAATGAGAAAGCTGATTTTCTTGCAAAAAAGGGTACTGGCAATGTGCAGAAATCAACAGTTAATTTACCATTTTATGCAGCTAAAAGATTAGTCAACTCTGAATTCAAACAAATTATTGAAAAATAATACTATGAAAAATCAAAGAATAAAAGATGGGAACTACCAAACATTCAAACAGTAATTCCTGAGTATCCTCGAAAAACAGCAGTTGCAACCTTCAGGTTGATTACAGGACATGATTGTCTGGCAAAACATTTAAACAGAATTGGGATATATTCTTCACCACTCTGTCCTCTATGTGATCTGCAAGAGGAAATGGATCGAGACCACCTTCAAATATGCCCGGCCACTTCTAGCACCCCATTCATCAGTGAAAAATATTGGAGAGCAACAGGATTAATGACTTCATTGTCAGAAATCCAGCATTAGCCAACAACAACATTTAAAAAACTGTAGTATGAAATGATCGGTGAGATAGAGTATGGGGCTTGTTGAGGTTATAGGGAAAGAAATACGCAGATCATAATTTGCACAGAAAAAACTATGTCACACAATAAAAGTGCTCTCTTACAGCAAATTAAGAACACATTTATGTGAAAACATTTCAACCGTCTTAAATAAGAGAAAGCTGAAGTTGCATATTGTTATAACTAGAGCCTGGATTTTTATGTAATATCAAGGTGCAAAATATGTACATATTTATGTAACGAAAAACATTTAAATATGTACTGAAATATGTAATATCAACAAAATATGTAAAATTATGTAATAATCTAAATGCTAAGATTACAACCTCAAATCTGAATGCAGACTGCAAATTACCCAGAATTTTGTAATTGATGGGTCTGTAAGTACATAAATTAATTACAATGAGTTAAAATTTACTAAATATAGAATTAATTTAGGGAAAATGTTTTGTTGTATGCAGAATTCACCTAAATTTATTTTCAAGTAGGTAATCACGAAATAAAAAGATGTGTTTTGGATTATATCTATTAAAATTACTCATTTCACATAAATATTTTACTTAGATTCTAGAGGGTAAAGCAATGTTGAAAAACAGAACCAATTTAGTACCAATGAGTGAAACAATCAATTCAAAATAATTAAATTTTATAATGAAGATGCATTTTCAGTTTTCTATCTCTTGACATACAATGAACAACCAGACATTTTCATTTTGAGTCTTTTGCTTCTTTCAACGTACAGTGAATAACCATATACTTTTCCATATTTTCAGGGGTCATTGTCTCCTATTGGATAAAATGTTCTTATAAGCAGAGAAGCTTCTCTCCACATCACATGAAGTAACAGGAGCACATTTTAGCATAGGAATCTGATTTGCAGAGAAATGTTTTGGTAAATCGACAGTCACCATTTAGCACTTTAAACACGGACACAAGCGTAGAGTACCCTGGATTCCTGTTTAGCACAGCTTTGAGTTTTTCACCTACCTTCCTTCCTACATCTCCTGCCAACTACACTAAGCTTCTATGATGCAAGTTCCATTAAGTCCATAAATTCGTGAAGAAGGAACCTGATGTTTCCAATTGCTTGATGGTGCTAGGCAACCAGCCGAAGTTACTTTTCATGTAATCACAGGAGCTTGCCACTTTCGGATCTTTAAATATGTCCTGCGTATGGAAATAGCTACTTCTGAAGAGCACATGTTCACCACTGGCTGGACTCCTTCAAAATGTTCACAATAGAAGTTCACAGCTTCTAACCACGTACTGGCTCAGGAGGCAAATGGACATGTTGGAGATGATTTTTATAGCACCGAATTCTATGCCGTGCTTTCACGAAGAGCATTTTTGTTGCTGATATCAACTTATTCACACGGGGAAAATTACTTCTTGCTAGGCCAAGCAAGGGCCATGCATGGGCCAAGCAGGTACATTCGGGTAGAAAACCTTAAGGGCAGTTGCAGCTTTAATCATGTACGCTGCGGCATCTGAACCTTTTCCTCACACACACCCTCTGGCCACAGAATCTTCATACCATCATTTACGAGAATCTTGAAATTATTGTTGTTGTTAGCTAATGCTGGATTTCTGACAACGAAGTCATTAATCCTCTTGCTCTCCAACATTTTTCACTGATTACAGGACATGATTGTCTGGCAAAACATTTAAACAGAATTGGGATATATTCTTCACCACTCTGTCCTCTATGTGATCTGCAAGAGGAAATGGATCGAGACCACCTTCAAATATGCCTGGCTACTTCTAATGCCCCATCTTGAAATTGTAGGATGATTTGTTTGTTCTAACACCTTCCAACAGATCAGAAATGGTTTTGCTGGACTTTCGGAATCTAGTTTTCCAACTACTAAATTTGCTATGTACCGACTCATGTATCTGTAGTTTCATCGACGGCAAACCAAATACAGAAGTCTCCAATTTCATTCTGTATATGAGCAACTGCTTCTCCATAACACACATGAAGATACTTTTTCCTCAGAGTAGATTCGTCTGGAATAACTTTCTTGCAAAATATATATATGTATTTTTTTTTTTTTTTAGAAAGGAGCAAAATTAAGGAATTTGAAGTTAATGTCACGAAATATTAGCTACAACCATTGCACTGCACAAGTCTTTGAAAATCATTTCCGGACAGTTCCTGTTGCATTTGTGTCAACAGAACTTACTTTCTAGAAGACTGTAGGTGTTTGTTGCGTATGTGAAGAACATTTTTTGTATGTTGCTCCAATTGAGATTTCATGGAACAGCCAATTCCTTTACTGCATGCTTGACAGACTATTACTTTTCCGTCGGTTGTAAAGGCGCTATCTAATTTCACCCATGAATTCAACTTGCAGGATAGCGAGGACGCAACTGGTGTCATTTTACTAAGACCTGCAAGAAACTAACTGCAGTATTATCGCCTCGCTATATTGATGGTTGTTCAATGGCTCACTTTGTTTCCTTGCAGCTATTATATTACTACCGCGACAATGATAACAATCAATTTCTCCAGTTCTTGTAAATGCCCAAAGCGCTACGAGAAACGTGATACTGGAGGTCAACATTGTCAAGCGGCACCTGCTTTGATATATACGGACAACAATCAGACCTAGGTGAGGCGGCTATTATCGCATTCTTAATTTAACTTGCATCCTATTTCGCAGATTGATTTTTGTTGCTTTCAGCAAAACTTGTGAAAACAGTAGTTTATAATGTGACTACAATATAAAACTGAATTAGAACATAAATTTAAAGAACAAACAAACTCACAGCTGCATGACCAACCAGATCATATGAACAAAGAATTCTGTAAAGTCATCCTAGAAACTGCAAAAAAACATATTCCTCGTGGAAGAATTAAAAATTTCAAACCCTTTTGGAACCCCCAGTTAGAAGAACTGAAAAAGCAAAGGGATATAGCTAGAAATACAGCTGAACAAACAAAAAACATATCAGATACACAAATATGGCGGAAGAAATGTGCCTCATTAAAAAAAGAAATTAATACTGCTAAAAGGAATCACTTTAATAATTTCTTAGAAAAAATGGATTATAGGACAGATGGTAACAAAGCTCATAAGTTCATAAAAAATGTCAAGGACAGGAAAGAAAACAACAGCACACCTATCATACACAACAATAAAATGTTAGTAAATGATGCAGTCATAGCCGAAACATTCAATAAATATTATGCTAATGCACACAAAGTAACAAGAAATAATAAAAAGGAACGTAAAGAATTTAAGAAAGATTCGAAACAAGAAAGAGAATGTAATCCTAACACTCAGTGCAATATCTTTTTTCAAAATTTTAATATGCAAGAATTGAACATTGCAATAAATAATCTAAAAAACAAAAAGTCTCCTGGACCAGATCACATACATCCAGAGTTCATAAAAAACCTTGGAAAAACAGCAAAACAACTACTACTGAAACTCTACAATCTATCCTGGAAAACCACTGTACCTGCTGAATGGCGAAAAGCAATAATTGTCCCACTCTTGAAGAAAGACAAAACAGCATCAGAAATAAAAAATTATAGACCAATAGCTCTTACCAGCATAATAGCAAAAGTGATGGAAAGAATGGTATCAAACAGGTTAAATTGGTTTCTAGAATCACAAAATTTAATATCCCCATGTCAAGCTGGATTCAGAGAGTTCCACTCTACAAATGAACAAGTCTTACTTCTCAGTCAAGAAATCAAAGACTCCTTCAATAGAAAAGAAGATAATTTATCAGTTTTTATTGATTTCCAAAGTGCATATGATTCTATATGCAGAACAAAACTATTAAAGAAAGTAAAAAAAATAGGGATACAAGGTCAAATGTTTTCATGGCTATATCATTTCCTAACACAACGCTTTATTGCAACCAGATATGGAAGAAATATATCTAAATATAAACAAATACACCGTGGCTTGCCACAAGGTGCAGTGCTCAGCACTACACTTTTTAATATATTTATTAATGATCTACCACAACAAATACAAGAATCAGGTGTGAAGTGTGCACTATTTGCTGATGACTTGGTAATGTGGACTTCAAAACCAAAAAGCAAAAGTACAGAACTGGAAAAAACCATGCAACAATCCTTAACCAACTTACAGAGGTGGACCAAAGAAAATTTAATGACTGTTAATACAACAAAATCAAACTACCAAATCTTTTCACTAAGAAAAAAACCGCTAAAAATAAAACTAAATCTTGAGGGTCAACAATTACCAGAAACAAAGGAAGCAAAGTATTTAGGAGTTACATTTGATACCAAACTTACATGGACCAAACAAATAGAAAATGTAATACAAAGAGCAGAGAGGCGCCTTTCACTGTTAAAACGTTTAACAGGAATGAAGTGGGGATGTTCCAGAGCAACGCTTAACACAACATATAATATATATATATAAAACCATTGTTTACTTACTGCAGCGAAGTTCTTGTAACAGCAAACACAAAAAAAATTCAAATCTTTCAAAACCAAAGTCTGAGATTAATTACAGGTGCTATCAAAACCATACCAATAGCAGCTATGGAAATACTAACCAACCAATACCCCATTGAATATGAAATAGAAAAAGCGACTCTTATTCAACACGAAAAGGTGATCAGACTCCCATTCAATACATGGCACAAGAGAAATTTTACACATACACTAAAGACTCAGGAGAGCTTTCTTTCCAAAATTCAAGATATCAAGAAGGATGTACACCTTCCTAATTCAAAGGAAAACTTTATACCTAAAGTCAATCCAACACATACATTAGACATCACATATTATTTACACCTGACAGAAGAAGTTAAAAAAAGTGATACTCCAACTAGTGTTCTAAAATTATTGGCATTAGAGACAATCCATACTAGGTTTCCAGAACATGAGTGGCTCCATATTTATACTGATGGATCATTTATATCAAACAAAGATGGAGCAGGTGCTGGAGTCACATGTCACCTCTTTTCCTATTACAAATCTTTAAGTTATGGAACTACTAACTTTGATGGAGAAATTGAAGCAATTCGAATGGCCCTACAAAATCTTTTGTACAGAATTTCACATTTTCAGCAAGCAGTTATTCTCTCAGATTCCAGGGCAGCAATTATAGCAATTACTTCCAAGTTGTCACCAAAAAACCAAACTATTATAGAATGTTGGAAGATGCTTAGCCATCTAACAGCACTTCAAAAACACCTAGTCTTCCAATGGATACCGGCTCACTGTGGACTGAGTGGTAATGAGAAGGCTGATTTTCTTGCAAAAAAGGGTACCAGCGGTGTACAGAAATCTATAGTTAATTTACCATTTTATGCAGCTAAAAGATTAGTCAACTCTGAATTCAAAAAAATTATTGCAAAATATTACTATGAAAAATCAAAGAATAAAAGATGGGAACTACCAAACATTCAAACAGTGATTCCTGAGTGTCCTCGGAAAACAGCAGTTGCAACCTTCAGGTTGATTACAGGACATGATTGTCTGGCAAAACATTTAAACAGAATTGGGATATATTCTTCACCACTCTGTCCTCTATGTGATCTGCAAGAGGAAATGGATCGAGACCACCTTCAAATATGCCCGGCCACTTCTAGTGCCCCATCCATCAGTGAAAAATATTGGAGAGCAAGAGGATTAATGACTTCATTGTCAGAAATCCAGCATTAGCTAACAACAACAACAATATTTTTTTAAAAAATAACAAAATTGTAACGAAACCCAGAAAATATGTATATTTTATGTAACATCGTTAAAATATGTAGAAACATGCAAAATATGTAAAAATATGTAAAATAAAAATTTGTAAGGGAGTCCCAAATGACGTAATTTGCCAACATTTTTACTTCTCATTGAAATATTATGCAGGATTTAAAATATGCAATTACATAAAAATCCGGGCTCTAGTTATAACTATGGAAGAGACATATTTAATCATTGTACAGTGTTTAAACATCCAAATCTATGGATAGGAGCAACTTATTCAGTGCCAAAGAAGACAGTCCATTCTATTTGCAAGAAAGGTGATATTAGTTTTGCAGTAAAAAGTTGACCATTTGACAAACATCACCATTTTATGGAATACCTACTATTTCAGTATTTTATACATGCTGGGTTAAGAAAGCTCTACCATAAAAGAACCCATTTAGATGCAGAACCCATTGCAGCAATTCTTAAAATCTTGCAAGCAATGCAGAAATTGAGGGACTTCAATTATGTATTATTACAGCATCCATATGCTCCCTCTGGTATCCTGTTATCGCTGGAACATAGACTCTTTCAATCATCTCAACAAATCAACAAGTATTTGCAACTGCACAGAAATAATTCACAAGCGTTCTATAAATCTTTCAGGGATGGAATAATGACTTTGCAATGTTGCTGATTCACAAACTTACTTTTAAAAGGGTTATTTACTGAAATGCAAGTAATTTTTTATTTTAAAAAGACATATTACACAGGCAGAGACTTAATTATTTGAAGAAAGTACATAAATATTTTTAAAAAGTGTAGGTGAAGCTTATAGGCAGGGCCGTATTTATGTAAGGGCAAACCGGGCAACTGCCCAGGGTGGCACATTTTAGGGGGCGGCAAAATTACTGGAAAGCTGCAAAAAAAAAAAAAAAACGCATAGACTTGAAACATCAAGTTCCTTTTGATTCTGGATAAATTGATTGAAGAACTGAACAGCAGAGTTTCTTCCTACAAGGCATTCAGTGAACCATTTATGTTTTTGACAAATCTGAAGATGCTTAGTCCACTTGAAATTCAGGAAGCATCATCCAGATGTCAGAAAGTCTACAGTTCGGATCTTGAAAATTCAGCATTTGTACTTGAATGCTTACACTTCAAAGGCTACATAGGAAAAAATGAAAATGCGACGCACTCTCCTACACAGCTGTAAAGTAACTGTCTAGAGAGTGTTTACCCAAACTTAAACATAGCTCTACAAATATACTTGAGCACTCTTGCTTCCAACTACTCAACTGAGAAATCATTTTCTGCTCTAAGACGCATAAATAGTTATTTAAGAACATTACAAGTGAAGGATCGTCTTAGTTATCTTGATGTTCTTACAACTGAATCTGACTTAACAGTGAAAATGGACTATAACGAACTCATAAACTTGTTTGCAAATGACAGGGCAAGGAGAAAGCCTCTTGTTATTTAAACAGTATATGTTTTGACATCTAATAGGGGCTGATGCCTCTTTAGTGTAAGTTCTTTCTATTAAGATGTTCCTACTTAAATTTTAATAACCTCACTTATGGTGTTTGCCACTCATACTTAAGTATCCAAACTAGTGAAACCATTCTCTATGTTGTGAAAATTTAAGTAGTATATGTATTGCAAGTTGGGGGGGGGGGGGGGGGGGGGTAGCAAATGTTTTTTTTTTTTTGCCCAAGGGCGTCAGAGGTCCTAAATTTGGGCCTGCTTATAGGTAACAAATTTAAGACAAATTAGGCAGTGGTAGAATTGCTTCATTATGCCAATTATTATTAAAAACCTGTTTCCTCATTATTGGGCCCAGAACTCTTCAGAAAGAGTAATATATATTGAGTAATATATTATGACCAGGCAGTTTTCTGCATATAGATGAGATGGAAATTCAAATAGCTTTAAAATCTAATGGAACATCCTACATTAAATATGTTTTTATTGAGTTACTAGCTTTAAGTCTTAACAACTATTTGAAAAGATTAAGTTTGTTACTGGCTGGTATAATTATTTGACTGTTGCTTGTAATACTGAGCAATTTTAGTGTATTAAAACTTTACTATGTCAGCCGTAGTTAGTTCTTTTATAGAAAAACTAAAAGTCATTTCCCACTATGCTATTATCAACAAATTGCAAACTCATTTTAGTACACCAATTACATTTTTTATTATATCTTTGCCTTTATTAGATGCTAATGATAATTTCTGCATGACTATTTCTTTTATCACTGTTCTAAATAGTAAACATGTAAAAAATTCATATTTAACTAAATGTGAGGTAATTTTTTTTTGTTAAAGTTGGCAATATGGCATTCAGTAATCACAGGCATCATGGCGATCAATGCAAGCATCTTGAAGTCTTGGGAAACAACAATAACATTCTTCAGCTGTGCATGTGGCTTTGTGCTGGGTTTACCTATGACCACAGAGGTAAGTCTAATTGAATATTCATTAGTTAAGTATCTGCTAACATGTGTCAATACTCATAACAGAAGTGTTCAGAAACCAAATAATGGATTTGTATTGTACTCTTTGATACATAAATATATAAAATTGTTGTATCTTTTACATTTTTATAACTGGTTTAACAGGATGTTATTCAAGAAAATAAACAGAATTATGAAAGCGAATTCTATAGCACTATAGTCCAACATGTGTTATGTGATTTAGGTAGAGGATGAGTGGAGGAATATCAATTATACATTTGTTTATTTTTAGCACAGAACACACATTTACAGTTAATACAAAAATACACATTTGCTCACTATTTGCTTCTCTGTGTGCTAGCTCCAGTGATTTTAAATTTCAATAGTTTCTCAGCTTCAGTAGTTACACATATAGTTGATTATCGTGGACACATAATATGTCTTCCTCCATCAACAGACAATGTTTCACCTGTTATAAAGTTGGCGTTTTCACTACCTAAGAAGATAATAGCATGTGCCACTTCTTCTGGCTGTCCAGGACGTCCCAAGGCATGAGTTTCCTTGCTTCGTTCTAGGAAATTGTTATATATTTCCAATGTCATTCCACCGCGTTTTTGTAACTCGGTTACAATAACTCCAGGATTTACAGCATTTACCCTAATTTTCTTTGGTGCTAGTTCTAATGCAATACATCGTGTAAACTGATCAATGGCTGCCTTTGAGATGTTATATGCCAGTGCTCCAGGAAATGCCCGAAGTCCAGTAACACTAGATACATTGATAATGTTACCCTGAGTTTTAATCAGATATGGTACAGCTAACATTGTTATATGATATACTGCTTTAACATTTGTATTAAGAACTCTATCATACTGTGCTAAGGATGTGTTTTCAATAGATCCAATTTCCATGATTCCTGCATTATTGATTAATATATCCAGTTTTCCAAAGTGCTCCACTGTAGATTCCAGAATTCTTTTTGTATCTGCTTCATTTGTTAGTTCTCCAGTAATTAGATATGGTTTAGTGCTCCCTGAAGATTCACATTGCTGTACAACTTTCTTTAGATTTTCTGTATTACGACCATGAAGAGAGAGACTTGCTCCAAGTTTGGCAAATTGAATAGCTGTGGCTGCTCCAATACCAGAACTTGCACCAGTAATTAGTACCACTTTTCCATTGAATGCCATTGCTGGAGAAAAGAAAAAAAACAAAAAGTAATTAATAAGCTTACTTACTTGTTTTCATGTTTTGATAACTCAAAAGTAATGCACAAGGAATTACTCTTTAACCACACATTAAATTTGAAAATACAGGAAAAGGAATGGTTTTTATATTCACTTTCTTTTATAATTTAAATTTGTCAATGGACCTGAGAATTTTCCCTTCAGATGTCTTTCCATGCAAACAATGTTTTAAAGCAAATGTACGCTTTTCCCCAAGCAGCACCATAAACATAATGTATGTCTGCCAGTTCTCTGTGGCTAAAATGGAACATTTCCATAATAGGCTGTAAAACTGAAAATTCTTCCAGTAAATGGAGCACTTTAGTGCATCCTGTTAGCTGAGATTGCCTACCTACACCTCTCATAGGAACCACAAAGTCACAAAATGCTGTAAAATATGTGATGTAATACCTTACCAATTTCATGATAAAATGAAAGTTTTAGTTTAATGGCAATATAAACAATATAAGTGTAATGTAAAATAAAGGGTTATCAACAAGTTACTCCACACCATGCCAGTGTCTAGCACTCACGATAACATTGGTATCCTGTTTATCTAGATTACCTTTCATGAGTTACATAACGTAAATTTATCAGCCTTTTAATTCTAAAGTAAGAACAAATTAGAAACTAACAACTTCACTTATCTTAGTAATGTTGTTATTCTTTTGCTAACCCTGGGGTTTCAAGCTATGTCCAGCTCATTCTCAAAGCCATATAAACAAACTCGTTGCCAAGCTAAGATAAGTGAAGTTTTTAGTTTCTAATTTGTTCTTACTTTAGAATCTTGTTGCTTCACTGTTAATAGCTTCAATTTTCCTTATTTATCAGCCTTTTTATTCCAAGGAACATTATAACCATATACTTGTGGCAGCCAGTACTGCCACCAGAATTTCTGTCTCTAGGGGAATCTTGGTTACATGAGAGCTGCAAAGTGACTTCTCGATGACCCTATGTAAACAATATAAATAATTCTAATATAATAATTCCAAAATGCAAAGAAAATAAAATATAAGGAATGTTCCAGTGCAGTAGGAGGTCAGGGATCTTTTTGACAGAATTTGTATCTAATCCAATGTTGTGCTTGAAAATGGAATCTCCTTTAGTTCAATAACAACACATTTGCAGACACACTTCCCCTAAATGAAAATACTGAAATCGAATCCTTAAATCGTGCATTAAAATTATTTATTTATTTACTTTCCAATGTGGAGAATTGATGCTTAAGTCAGCTTCTCTCTAGCTTCTCAGTACAAACTAACATATATATAATGTGTGTGTGTGTGTGGGGGAGGGGGGGTGGCATGCAGGTGCGTGGGTGCACATGTGTACACAACACACACATACATATACAGACAAGGTAATGTAAGATAGTTGACAAAATATGTATGTTTTTCTCCTCAATGATGTGTTCATTGTCTTCATAAGATGGAAAGGAGGAATAAAAATTGAATGTCATGCAAATTATGTGCTTCTATTACTCGCTGCTTTCCTTTCTCATGGAAAGCAGCGAGTGTTATGCACCTCCCTAAGCCCATCTAAGGCAACCTTACCAATATTTTCAGCATATATTTCCTATCCACTGATCTTCACAGAATGAGCCCATAATGAAGATGCAAGCATATAAAAGTATAATATACTGGTACTGTGTTACCTCAACCATGATTTGTGTTATCTGTTTTAGAATGGATATACCCTTAATTTCTGTTAGATTTTTTTGTGTGTGTCTAAATGAATGACTATAACTTATCTTCACTTTTTTTTACATTCCTTTACAAATGTTCTCATTGTATGTTTCTAATGTCATCATAGCTTGTGCATTATCACTTATTCTGATTTGCATCTATTCTGGTTTATATTCTGTGTCATTCTTAGTTCTATTAAATGCATTCTAATTCTGTTGTTTTCACTATTTTACAGTATTGCCAGTTATAATTATGTAGTATTATCAGCATATCCAAGGCTTATACCCCTGCATCCTTTCTTCTTTTCTATTATTATATCATATTTACACATGAGTGTTGGCAGACTTTTTCTGGGGGGGGGGGGGGGGGGGGGTGAGTGCATGTTGGAAGTATTTGTTGCAGATAATGTATTAATTTGTGCTAAATAAAAATTGTTCTTTACATTAAAATTAAAATAATAGTCTGATAGTCAGTAATTGATTGCACATTAAGTTCATTAATTTCCAAGGGGGAACCATGGCCCCCCTTACTCTCCTTTATGTTGCCCATGTATCTACAAAATAAATAAATAACAAACACGTCAAATTTTGAGTCCTGTGGTACTCTGCAATATATGTATAAAAGCTACAAATTGTTCTCATATTTCCTTCTATTTCTGTATTATCCCTACATGTTGCTCTCTGTTCGTAAGTACAAGTTTACCAGTTATAAAAGAAGACCTCTAAATCCCATAGTTTTTTAATATTAGCACAGTTGAATGTTTCAAAAGCTAACTGAAAACCATTTATGAAAGGCTTTCAGATCTCTGATCTGACTCTGTATTTGAATAATCCTAAGAATAAGGCTCTCTATGAAGATTGTTTGCTGGGTGATGACAAAAATATTATGTACATAGAGATTTTTGATGAAGCTTCAGATAAAAGAACTTGGAAAGAAAGGTTCCATAGCACCCTTCATGTCAATGAAATCAAAATGCTTTAGTCAGTGGCTGATTCTCCATAAATGCAATGAATGCACTGCATGTGATGTATCTTGTCCGATGTCACTTGAATAAATTCGTAAGATGTCTGTCAATCTTTTTCAAGCATTGTTCAAACAGTGGCAACATTTTCATCGATAACAGTAGTTCTTGGACATCCTTCCTGAAATTCATCAGGATAATAAAAAACTGATCTCTTTCAAATTCACTGTACCAATTATAAATTGTTGCTTTTAGATGGGGCTTCTTCACCAAATGCATTTCTAAATCAATCTTCACTTTGTTTAGATGTTAATGATTTACAATCATAGCCTGGAAATGTTCTTACATCAATATTCTCTAGTCATTCTTGGGTGAACACAAAATCTTTAAATAATGATGATAAACTATTAGAGCAAATCTAACAAGTTATTTGGCAATCAACTAGAACATCAGAAAACAACTGCCAAATATAAATAAATTTCATTTGTTTTTGGAAGAATGGCATTATAAAAACGTTCAGTATCTCTCTCGTATATGAAATCAGATGTAAACTTAATGGAATATTTTGCAAATTTAGAAACGTTCATAATGCAGTGCATAAAAATTGTAAATTTGTCATACAATGCATAAAAATTGTACAGTAAGCTTACTGTATCTGAAAAGATAATCTACCTACAGTCTTTGCCAATCTTGCAAGCTGGAACCAAGTTTCCAAGATGATTTGAACGTTCCTTTCCTGGAACTTTAGCTTTCTTCATCTTCTGTCTTTTTATTTTTCTGTTTCTTTCTAAGTGACTGAATTTATTCCATAAGCATATAGAATAAGTGAGATGTTATTCTTATGCTTTAAACATTCATAACGAGCAGCTATTTCATTTCTTTTTCATTATTATGCACAGTATTATCCTCTTGTCATCACAAAAGTATCAAAATATATTCTGATTGAAATATCACAGATGCCTGGACTTGTCTGCTTATTGCTGAATGGAAATGGACTTGTCCAGTTTTTGTAGAAATAACAGACTTTTAACTGGCTTTTTCTTGGGTCCTGTTCTGTTTTTGAGGAAACAAATTTTACCAGAAGAGAATTCTGCTAATAAAGTAAATGCATATATAAAGATGGAATAAATCAAAAAGGTTAATTTATGGACTCTTGCCATTTTTGTAATCAACCCCTCAGTTACATCATACTTATAAAGCCCTATCTCATTCCCCCTCCCCCAAAAAGTTGTATCCAGTTCACCAGATAATCATAATTTATATTTAGAACAGTGAAAAGTAAAGCATAGTGCTCAAAAAGATTCAATTCTGGTCAGAATAATGATGGTGATGATGATAATTTGTGATATATAGCAGTATTATGGTTGAAAGAATCATTAGTTTCAAAATTAATACTCTTCAATTAGGTTATACATATGTACAGCATATATAAAATGTAGAAATGTGGATCCTTACCAAATTGATGTAATCAATGAAGCTCACCTTACAGCTCGTGTTTACTTCACAGAATCTTTTTGAATGGACTATAAGGGATTTATATAACACTTAAAATGCTTTGGTGTGACACTACTGTGCTGGGAGTTCAAGGTTAATCAGATAAGAGTTTAGCAGTGACCCAATGTTTTAGATAGGAAGGAAAATTATTACTGAGCACAGACAGGTCATGTAGGATAAGGTTCATTTGCTGTTCCTGGTATATTTATTTTCAGCCTGAATTCTGTCAGTCTTTAAAGTCCATTTTTACGGATTACCATTTCATGGAATCCTGTTTATCTAAACAACACAATAATGGATAATAACATATAATGGATCATCTCAGATAAGCTGTGATTTCTAAGAATCTATATTTAAAAAAATATAAAGTTAAGGATGCTTCATTGATTATTAGTACCCTACACTTTTGACAGTGATGTAACAGCTAATATCTTAACACCATAATCCATTGCAACATTTTGGAAAATTTTGCTGCCTTTTATTTTCTAAATGCCCCAAGTCTCTCTTTAGTTATCACTTGTTTATTCATTATTTTGTTCAGTTTTGCATTAAAAATAATAGTAAAGATTTGTGCACTTCAAATTAAGATTTCAAACTATAGGTACCTGGATAGAAATTCATAGGTACATGAATTTTGGATCAGAGGGATCTTCATTCTTGCTTGAGGAAATAATGCTGTAAAGTCAGATGTGTACCTTTCTTGTCTTATTGTATCACAGGAGGACTGTCTGCATGGGTGTCCCCCTTTGAAATTAATGAATTTAATGTGCAGTCAATTACTATTAGACAATTGTTTTAATTTTGATGTAAAGAACAGTTTTTATTTAGTGCAAATTAATGTGCTTATCTGCAATAAATACCATGACTAATATCTTCAGTTTTTGGCAACAGAAGAATGAATTAATTTTGTTTGATTGCAAACTTCCAACATGAGCCCCCCCCCCCCCTGAAAAAAAGTCTGCCAATGCACATGGGTGTCTGCTGGTCATTACTTCTACTAATAAAGGAAAAATGAGTTGTCAGTTTGACTTGAGAGACAAGAAACAGCAGCTTTGAATGTGATTTGTTCCCTTTTATTTTGAATTGGGTGAAGCTAGAATATATAGGATTGTTGTACCTATATCTTTTTTAAATTTAATTGCATTCTTGTGAACATGGAAGAGAGAAAGTTAATCTAGGTCATAGTATACAGTTACCTGCAGGCTTTTTGATATGTGTTTCAGTTTATGGTTTACAAATGGTCTTAGTTGCAAGTTGCTGAGTAATTTGCTGCTAGATGGCCTCACTTTCTAAAGCATTCAACTGTGTGGAACATAGAATTTTATTAAAGAATCTAAGCAACTATGGCATTAGAGGCCTCTCCCTAGAGTTAATTTCCAGTTATTTAACAGGTTGAAAACAAATATCTGAAATTGACCACAAGTTACGAAAACACGTAAATAAAATCCAATCTAAATTGGAAACAATTAGATATGGTGTACCACAAGGAACAGTTTTGGGACCATTGTTCTTCACTGTATACATAAATGACCTTATTCACCCACAAAATTCTAATATAATAACATATACAGATAATACATATGCTATGTGCTGGAGTGAGACAACAGAATTGTCAAGCAGGAATTCAAATCATACAGTCAACTTGCTAATAAAATACTTTGAATCTATAAACTTAAATGTAATATACAAAAAACTAAAACAATGTGCTTTAACATGTCAGAAAATAATTCAGATATTGAGTTAAACATTTATAATAAAGTATGGAAGAAGTAAAATCGTACAAATTTTTGGGAATCACGTAGATAATATGAGCTTAGCACATAGATGTAAGCAACTGAATGAGTAAATCTACATACCTAATTTTTATTTATTTATTTAAATTAATACATAATTGAATATGACACACATTCAGCCCAGGCTCACATCCAACTTAGACATTTCCAAAACTACAAGGACATAGAATTGTTAAAACAATTTATTATGGATGCAGCTAAATTATGGCATTGAAGTATGGGGTGCAGCTGCCAAAAGCTACATGGATTGCTTATTAATTAACCAAAAGAAATACATAAGGATAATATTTAATTTTAAAGCAACTGAATCTTGTAGAGACACATTCATTAACAAAAAAAATGTTTTGGATCAAGGCTTCACGGGTGATCAGCCATGTTAGATTTATAAAGGTCGAGTCCATAACGTTCGCCGTGAAAGCTTCAAATCTTACATACACAAAAAAATATTTACCATTTATTCCATGTATATCTATAAAACTATACCATTTATAATTGATAAACTGCTGTTAACAAAAGATAACCAAATTCATGCTTATAACACAAGAAACAATGAAAAATAACACCACTATAGTACTTCTAAGCATACATATACAGAGATATACATATCTGAGGCTGCCACACTCAAAAGGCTTGGATAACATCTCGAAAACTAGATTCAGAAGCAAATTAAAACTTCATATTGAGTAAATCCTTATATAATTTAAATGAATTATAAATGTATACATAGTTTTAGTATATATTGTAAACAATATTTAAGCAAACTCTGACAATGTGTATTTGATATACTGGATTAATGAATAATTAACCGTACTGCTAAAGTCAAAATTCTGTAAGAATCAAAGACTAATAATAATGGCGACAACAATGATGATGATGAACATGTAGTACTACGAATATAGTAGAGCAAGCAGTGGGAATCAATAAAAAATATGACCATGCCATGACAATGATGATTTCCTTACCTTTGCCACCTAATTTGTTGCTGAATTGGAAGTCGCTTTTTGTGATCATGGAACTGCTCTTCTATGTTTACATGTAGCTATTGTGATGCTGAGTAAATGGTCTTTGTTGCATAATCAGCTTCCTATAACATCTGATTTACCTGGTCTCTCTCTCTCTTTCTCTCTGTCTGTGTCTCTCTCTCTGTCTCTCTATTTCTCTCTCTCTCTCTCTCTCTCTGAATAAGTTATTAACTTTTGAGACCATTTATCTCAGCATGAGTTTTTTCCACTAACATTCTTGTTGCACCCAGATATTCAATTAATTTCTGTTTAGTATGTTTCTGTGTCAGTAAGCCAGTAAGTGATGCGTTATATTGTGTTTGCAAACTGCACAAAGCACAAGGCATACATTAATAAGACTATCTTCCCTCTCTTATTTTTTAATCTCATCTGTTCAACACATTCATCCCTTTACACTTCTTTATGTTGATTGTCTGGCAAAACATTTAAACAGATTTGGGATATATTCTTCACCACTCTGTCCTCTACGTGATCTGCAAGAGAAAATGAACCGAGACCACCTTCAAATATGTCCGGCCACTTCTAGCGCCCCATCCATCAGTGAAAAATATTGGAGAGCAAGAGGATTAATGACTTCATTGTCAGAAATCCAGCATTAGCTAACAACAACACTTCTTTATGCAAACTCATACTAAAATAACACAAAACAGGAATATCAGAAAGAATTAAATCATAAGCAACGTGAACACCAACAGTAGGTTTGTTGACATAAATAAATAATAATTACCGTGAGAATAATGCCCAACATTCTTTGAAAGGCAAAATCAGCTTTATTACAACTAATATTCGTTACATAGGTAATGCTTAGATCATAAGAATGACATTATCAACTACAGTTAGAAATGTAACTAAGACCTGATTATGGCTGTGAGAGGAATAGCAAAGTATAACTCTTGACACAGTGGGCAACAATGCTGATATATTAAACACAGAATTCAGCTTGCGTAAAATAAAAATCCTTGCTAGCAACAATGTTCACTACATAGACACAGATTATCATTTTCCTAACCATGTTTTGACACAAGTAATTTTCACATTGTTATTATTTTATAAAGCATTTTTGTGATATGAAAATTATTATCAAATAGTAACTTTCTTATTAAAGAGTCCATTACAAATGCTTGGACAAAAGCAATCTCAATGTTAACATGTGGCTGTGAAACATGGATAAATGATAAAATAAATCAATATAGAGAAAGCTGGAGAAATCATTTGCAAAGGATGGACAATACCCTATACCCCAAAAAGCCATACAATAACCAACCATATGGAAAGAGATGTTGGAAGACCAATGAGAAGGTGGAGAGAGACTTGAGGCCGGAACAGGAGAAGTCTCCTAATCCATCAAGTGTTGACGACTGCAAATTTTGACATTACCATGTGTACATTTATAAATGTATAATGCATCTTAAAAATAGCTGCAGCACTGAAAGTAAATCTTTTATTAACAAAAAAAAAAAAAAAAAAAAAAAAAAAACCCTATTGCAACAGCCCTTTGTGGGCCAAGACTTACCACCTGACCACTGCATCCCCCACCTCTGCCCACTACAGACGTTATGAGTGGAGTGCAGAACTGGAGGATTGGATGTAGTCAACGACCTGAGCCCTCCCAGTTGGTTATGAGGCCTTCGTGACCCGAGTTCGCTACTTTTTTTTTTTTCAAGTAGCTCCTCAATGGCCCCTCAGGGACATAACAAGGCTGAGTGCATACCATGTCAGACCTCTCAGCATGCCAGTACCAGGGACTGAATCCATGCCAGAGGCAAGTGCACTACAGAGGCAGTAAAATGTTTTATAACCAACAGTAGTATACATAACTGCAAAATAAGACAAAGAACAGAAGTACACCAACTGGACAAAAAGGAAGAGTGAATCATGTCTGGAGTGCCAAATTGGAATTCTATGATACAGTTGTGTAGCAGGAGCAGCAGCAAGCTGTCACAAATTCCAAATCTTAATGTTACTAACCCATATGATCAATCAAAGTGGTGTCCGATGAATTTGGTCATTCCAGGCAAGACTTTCTTGTTTTTTGTCCATGGATGTACATGGACAAAGAGCAAACACACAAACTTTCCAGAACAGTTTTAACAACGTAGCAGTCAAATTCTTCAATTAATTGTTAGAAGAGATTAGAACTAATATAAAACTATCACTTAGAAAGCTTATAACTACATCGGCAGCAATGGCATAGCTACTGGATCACCAGTTCTACACAATAGATGAATTTGTGATGACTTAATTTAAGCATCAAACGTAGATCTTGTTGTAACCTATAAGCACTTTTCCATAGTTTTAGTTTTAAGATTTTTGACAAACCATCCATCAGTGTATGTGATAATAAAGCTATTATGTCATTGCCACCGCCACCGCCACCGCCACTGCCACTGCCACTGCCACTGCCACTGCCGTTGCCGTTGCCATCACACCATCACCATCACCCCCATCGCCGTCACACCATGACCATGACCACAACCATCACCACCACCGTTGCCGTCACACCATCACCATGATCACGACCATCATTATTATATTATCATCACTACTTCATTATTAATGTTGTTATTATTATTGCTGTTGTTATTGCTGTTATTGTTATTGTTATTGTTATTGTTATTATTATTATTATTATTATTATTATTATTATTATTATTATTATTATTATTATTATTATTATTATTATTATTATTATTATTATTGTTATTGTTATTGTTATTGTTATTGTTATTGTTATTGTTATTGTTATTGTTATTGTTATTGTTATTGTTATTGTTATTGTTATTGTTATTGTTATTGTTGTTATTGTTATTATTATTGTTATTATTATTACTACTACTATTGTTATTGTTATTATTATTACTACTATTGTTATTGTTATTATTATTACTACTATTGTTATTGTTATTATTATTACTACTATTGTTATTGTTATTATTATTACTACTATTGTTATTGTTATTATTATTACTACTATTGTTATTATTATTATTGTTATTATTATTATTATTGTTATTATTATTATTATTATTATTATTATTATTATTATTATTATTATTGTTATTATTGTTATTGTTATTATTATTACTATTGTTATTATTACTATTGTTATTATTACTATTGTTATTATTACTATTGTTGTTATTATTGTTGTTATTGTCATCATCATTATGATTATTTATTTATTTATTATTATATTCTCTAAATACAAAGTTATCCTGTTTAACTCTTTTCTTTTGTTTAATATTTATTCAAAAAAGATGTGTGGGATGTATACACGACAGTAAAAAAAGAAAAGAGTTGTATCATAGCAACCAGGTTCTGTTGTTGTATAATGAATGGCAATAAATAAAGTGTTAAGTAAGCGATAGCATTTTAAATATTTACATAGTATACATACCCCATATAATTGGTGACCCCGACGTGATAATTTACGAGTGCATCGCAAGATAACATAAATGAAAGCGAAAATCCACTTGAGGAAGCTAATCAGGTAAGCGTGAAGATCCCACCATTCTGGGTAGAAAAACCAGAAATTTGGTTTTTTCAAGTCGAAGCACAATTTAAAATTTCCAAAATAACCCAGGAAGACACCAAATTTAACTACCTGGTTGCTCAACTTGAACCGAAATATCTAGAAAATATCTGGGACATAATTAAAGGTTCCAAATCGAACAAATATTCTGCTGCCAAGGAACGTCTTTTGAATATGTTCAAAGAAAGCGAAGAAAAGCAAATAAAACACTTATTAACGGGTTTGGAGCTCGGAGACATGAAAGCAAGCCAACTTTTAAGGAAAATGCAATATTTAACTGATATTAACATATCCGAGAAAGTACTTCGCACTCTCTGGTTAGAAAAGTTACCGAACTCCATTAAGAATGTTTTGATAGTGTCTGACGAGGGTTTGGAGAAGATTGCTATTATGGCAGATAAAATTATTGAAATTAACCCCCATAATAAGCTTTACAGCATAAATAAAACAGCTAGTATGGATAATGAAGTATCCGAAAGCAACTGCGACGCCATAACCAAACTTTCTGCACATATATCTGCTTTAGAACAGCGTATAGCCTCATTACAGCCAGTTAGGCCTAGAAGTCGAAACGCCAGTCGAAATCAACGTAGCAGAAGATATAAGCACAATTTAAAATATTGTTATTATCATTTTAAGTTCGGAAACAAATGCTTTCCTGAAAAATGTCAACCTCCATGCTCATGGAATGATCCGGAAAAGCTGAAGAAACTGAAACTATTAATAATTGCTGCAAATCCCGCTTATTTGTGCGTGACAAAAAAACGGGTTTATGATTCCCTGTGGACAGTGGGGCTGATGTCTCCATAATTCCGGCAAATGCTAATAATAAAAATTCACATTCAAATTTTAAACTGTATGCAGCAAATAATACTGAGATTCCAACTTAGGGTTTAAAACCATGAATATTGATTTAGGACTCCGCAGACAATTCCAATGGCCTTTTATAGTAGCAAAAACTAGCAAGGGCATTTTAGGAGCTGATTTTCTTAAAAAATTCAATTTATTAATTGACTCTACAGTAAGAACAAATTAGAAACTAAAAACTTCACTTATCTTAGTATTATTTGCTGACGCTGGGTTTCAAGCTGTGTCCAGCAAATAATACTAAGATAAGTGAAGTTTTTAGTTTCTAATTTGTTCTTACTTTAGAATCTTGTTGCTTCACTGTTAATAGCTTCAATTTTTCCTTATTTATTAATTGACCTAAATAAAAGACAACTAATTGATGGTGAAACAAAACTGTGCATCAAGGGTGAAATAACAGCTGTTACAGCTAATAATATAATTACCACTATGTCAAAAAATCAAAGATTTGCTGATTTACTATCCAATTACCCAAATTTAACCAAACCTCAATTGGTACCCACAAAAATTTAACATGGTATCCAGCATTTCATTCCAACAGAAGGAACACCAACACATTGCAGACCAAGACAACTGGATCCTCAGAAGCTTCACATTGCCAAACAGGAATTCCAGTTCATGCAAGATAATGGAATTATTCGGCCATCAAAATCTCAATGGGCTAGTCCGCTGCATATAGTCCCAAAGAAAGATGGAACTTTCCGACCATGTGATGACTATAGACAGCTGAATGCTCAAACTATCCCTGATCAATACCCAATACCTCGGATTGAAGATTTTCAACATATATTAAGAGGAAAAAAGGTATTTAGTAAAATTGATCTCTTCAAGGCATACTTCCAAATTCCAGTAGCCGAAGAAGATAAACCAAAAAGAGCAATAATAACTCCATTTGGATTGTATGAATTTAACGTAATGCCATTTGGACTTAGAAATGCACCAAGCAGTTTCCAACGCTTCATTACTGAAGTATTTAGAGGATTAGACTTTGTCTTTCCATATATTGATGATTGTCTGATCGCTTCAGAATCTAATGAAATACATCGTGAACATCTCAAGATGGTATTTGAAAGACTTAATAAATTTGGACTCCACTTAAACATCTCTAAATCAGTATTTGGTGTAGAACAACTGGAATTTTTAGGACATTTAATCACCATTGAAGGTTCCAGACCTCTACCAGATAAAATGAAAGTGATTCTTGACTACAAGCTACCAGAAACAATTCATGATCTTCGTTTGTTCTTAGGCACTGTTAATTTCTATTGACGGTACCTTAAAAATGCAGCAGAAATGCAAGCTATGCTACACGACTACCTGAAAGGTGCAAAAAAGAAAGATAAACGAAAAATTGAATGGACACCTGAAACTATTCAACAATTTGAGAAATGTAAACAAGACTTAGCTAATGCAGCAATATTAACATTTCCAGATCCAACATTTCAACTAGCATTAGTGGCAGATGCCAGTGACTTTGCAGTTGGAAGTGTTCTACAACAATAGGAAGAAAATGGATGGAAACCCATCGCCTTCTATTCAAAGAAACTAAATACGGCACAGAGAGCATACAGCACCTATGATAGAGAATTGCTAGGAATCTATCTCTCTGTCAAACAATTTAAGCATTTTCTTGAAGGAAAAGATTTTGTAATATATACGGATCATAAACCACTTATGTTTGCATTCAAGCAAAAAAATGAGAAAGCATCCCCACGACAACTGCGGCATTTACAATATATTTCTCAATTTACAACAAACATTCAGCACATTAGTGGCAAAGACAACATAGTTGCAGACAACTTGTCACGTTTAGAGTCCGTCTCTGTCATCGATTAGGATGCAGTTGCTGACGGCCAACAACAAGACAAGGAACTGAAACAACTTCAAGAAGAAAATCCCAATTTAAAGTTCAAAAGTTATCCATTACCATCTGGAAAAACATTATGGTGTGATGTATCAACCAATAACATAAGGCCTTATATTCCAAAAGAATTTTGTAAGCAGTTCTTTCTTCAAATTCATCTTTTCGCACATCCTGGAATCAAATCAACTGTAGTACTAATGACCACTAAGTTTATTTGGCCAAACATTAAAAAAGATGTAAAAGAATGGACTCAAGCTTGCCTGGCATGTCAAAAGAGTAAACTAACAAAACACACCAAATCACCAATCAGCACTTTCCAAGAAACAGGTGAGTGATTCAGTACCATTCATGTTGATATTATTGGTCCACTTCCACCTTCAGATGGCTATCTCTACTGTCTCACTTGTATAGATCGCTACACTAAATGGATGGAAGCTATACCAATGCAAAACATCACAGCTGAAACAGTGACAAAATCATTTTATGATCACTGGATAGCTCGTTTTGGAGTTCCAAGCACTTTAATTACAGACCAAGGAAGACAATTTGAAAGTCAACTTTTCAAGAAACTTTCAGAACTTTGTGGTGTGAAACTTAAACATACAACTCCTTATCATCCGCAAAGCAATGGAAAAGTTGAACGTCTGCATCGCACAATGAAAACAGCTATAATCGCACACAACTCAATAAAGTGGACAGATACGCTTCCCACAGTTTTACTTGGTCTACATGCATCATTTCAGAACGACACAAACAGTTTGATAGCAGAGATGGTGTATGGCACACATATCAGGCTTCCTGGTGAATTTTTTGATCACCTAAAGCTGTAATGGAGCCAGAAAGTTTTTTATCTAATCTTCAAAAACACATGCAACATCTCAAACCTTTAGATGTTAAGCATAAAACTTCCCAATCTGTGTTTGTGCATAAAGACCTCAGCAAATGTTCACATGTATTTGTGAGAATTGACAGAGTCAAGAAAGCTCTGCAACCGCCATATGAAGGTCCTTTTCAAGCCATCAAAAGACTGCAAAATATTTCACACTCAAAATTAAGGGAAAACCTGTAAACATCTCAATTGATCGTCTGAAACCAGCATATTTCATTAGTGCAGATGATGATACTTCAATAATACTTCCAGAAAAGCAGCACACTTCTCTAAAAGAACCAAAGGAATCACAACAGTCTATATCTAATTCTCAAAGTCAATCAGATGAAGAAAAAACCACAAAAAAGACTCGAAGTGGCAGATCAGTGAAATTCCCCAGTCGCTACTTACATACTATTATATATATTTAGTATATCTGAATTTGTATTGTAACTTGGTTACTGGAAGGGGAGTGATGTGGGATGTATACACGACAGTAAAAAAAGAAGAGTTGTATCATAGCAACAAGGTTCTGTTGTTGTATAATGAATGGCAGTAAATAAAGTTTTAAGTAAGTGATAGCATTTTATATATTTACATAGTATACACACCCCATAGATGCTTAGGATATTACAGATTCAGATTCCCTTTTTTACTCATAACTGTTACTAAAGAGTTTATTATAACACATGTTATGTGTAAAAGAAAGTGATGTGTAATGCTGAAATGCTGTTAATGGTTTATCTTTTCTTTTCTTCAGCTAGGAATTTTTGTAGTCTACTTCTTGGACTACAGCATTGGTGGAGCATGGTGGATTATGGTTCTTTATCTTCTGGAAATAGTGGTTGTCTTTGTTGTAAGAGGACGGCCATATAGTGGTGAGACAGTAGTGGCAACATTATTTAGGCGTGAGGCTACTGGATGCCTTCAAACATGGGCAGCCCCAATGCTTGTTTTTATGTGGAATGTATTCCTACCAATAGCACTTGTGGTATGTATACTAGCTATTTATATTTGATATTATTTCAATATTGAACCTTCTTTTAAAATCTTCATCAATCCATTATTTCATCATCAATCCATTATTTAACCAATCATTGGAATTTAAAATGACATCCTCATTTTATTTTCCAGATAAATCATAAAACCTTGTATAAAAGCCAATTTGCAATTCTGAATATGAAGAGGCCCTAAGAGGCACTAGTGCTTAATGATAATCATGGGATTCTTATGCAGGAATACACAAAGTTAAAATATGTACTACCTGGCAAAATGATGATGTGTCAGAAACTATGTGAAACAGTAATGATGTTTATGCCCTACGTACATCAAAGAAGAGCATATCAATTGAAGTACTCACTGCAGATGCAATAGTTGCAGTCATGTTTACAAAGAAAGCAGTTCTATTCATCAACAAGTGCGAGAGATGATATATAATGACATTAGTTTTGCCACTGATTACCCTTCTCTTATATAGGACTTACAACCCCTAGGACTTCCAAGTCAGTGTCTAGGGCCTGACGCCTGTGGGGAGTAGAGGAACCTATGGACCAGAGAGTGGAGACCTGGAAGCGGGTGGTCAGCCAAGCTTCAGGTATGAGAGTGAGGAAGAGCATGATATGAAATGCAGGCAAAATCGATGAATGGAAAGGTGATTACAGAGTAACTGGCGGAATGAGTGGCAAGGGAAACTAGAGAACCCAGAGAAAACCCACACAGGTGCCGCTTCATCCACCACAAATACCACATGCTGGTCCCTGGGATTGAACTCAGTCCACCTATTTGGCAGGCGAGTAGACTAACCACGGCGCTGCCTTACTGAGAAGACTAAAAGAATTAAATTGCTGACATTATTGGGAAAAAGATGCGTTATTGGAACAAGAAATTCAGAGGTTGATAACTTTTTTTAGGATAATAACAATGACAGTGAAGCATTTTGTATTGACAGGATATTGCTGATGAAATGTTTGAAATTATGCCTTTGCCACTTGAGTAAAACACCATTTTAGAAATTAATCAAGGGTACAGTTTGATCACCTTAAAAAAATTTCAGTTATATTACTCTGCACTTCATATAGTTACGAAAGTTATTTAATAAGAAAAGTGTAGTGACTAATTTAATTTGTAATCTTTTTCTTTCTTTTTTTTTTCTATTATGGAAATTGGAGAAGATAGAGAATTTTTAGTCTCATTTCCATTCTTTGAAAAATGTTACAATAAATAATTGCCTAGGTACATTGTATGTAACAATTTACAATCATTAAGATTATTTTTCCCTATTATGCACCCATGCAATTACAGTTGCATATAATAACCAATTGCCTAACCTTTCGTATCTGACTCGTACAACTCCCAATTACTCCTTTTGCATTGCAATAGTTACTATACACCAAGTTATTAGTAGTTCACTGTTCTAGTAGAGAGAAAACAGTAAATGCAGTGCCTCGTCACTTTGCCAGATAGTACAGCTGCCCTTGTCTCATTAGCCATTAATTCATTCCCTCCCATTACAAGGATAAAGACTAATGCTGGAAAGTTCATTGAATTCCATGTTTTTCTGTCAACTGTCATATGTTTTAAGAAGACAGGATGTTTCATGTTTCATGTTTGCAAAAATGAAACTGACAGAACTTGAGCACCAGCATATTCTTTGATACTATCTTTCTGCAACTGTTTGTGAACATGTTTACAGCTAAACAATAACATACTTTACTGTCTGAGTAACAACATTCAGCTAGAGCCTAAATAAGGATAGGAAATACACATGAGGCTGATTCTGTAAAGAAAGTTAAGGATGTCTGAGCAGAGCAGGACTGCAAGCAAGAGATTATTGTAACTGAGCACATTACTCTTTTCTTCTGGAAATTATTAGAAGGTCATTCTAGTGAAGCCTTAACAGATCCACTGGTACCAAAAATGAGTTGCCAATTAAACAGAAAGAATTAAAAATAGGAAAATTGCATTTTAAAATTAAATAAACAACATTACTTATTTATTTATGCCAACAAACTTACTGTTGGTGTTTTTAAACACACAAGCCGTGTGTGGGCAAAGTTTAAGAGGTAGAACTGGAACTTAAAAATTCAATGCCACAACTGGGATTTGAACCACAGACCTTCCGCTTGCCGGGCGGACGTTACCAGGAGAAATACGAACTGGCTTGAGAATTTAATGTCATTCTGGCAGTTTGTCACAATAGCTCAGTGGTAGAGCGTCCGCCCGGCAAGCGGAAGGTCTGTGGTTCAAATCCCAGTTGTGGCATTGAATTTTTAAGTTCCAGTTCTACCTCTTAAACATTACTTATTCTTACACATTAAATTGATAAACTCTTGAAAGAAAAATGTATTCATTCAGAAAATATTATGTTTACAATATTCAAAATGAAATATCTATCAAATCATGAGCCAAAGTGAAATACAATAAGAGCTGATTTACCTTTCCTAAAACCATGTTGTACCTCTAGCATTCGTACTTCCACAAATGATTGATCTTCATTATATATTTATGATGTTGGCATATAATTTATAGCAGGAACCTAACATACTTGTTCCTTGATAATTTGCACATTATGCTTCATCTCCTTTCATGTAGACAGGGCATATCAAAGCTGAATTCCACTTTTCTGGCACAAATCCACTCTGCCAGCAAACATTTACAAAGGTTAAAATTCTATGCTTTAATAGTGATTAGATACATATTTAATCAACCCTATATTTATGATATAATGAGATTTTTTTCTTAACTTCTTGGATCACTATTTGCAGTACTTTCATTGTTATCAGATCTACAGAGTCGTTGGTTTATTTCTGGTTCTTCTTCAAAATACTTTAACCACTTCTTTTTGGATATTATGTTTAGCTGTCTCATTCCTGTTTACTCAAATGTTTTATAATTTTATGAGTCTTATTTTGTCTTCCATAAATAAATATCATGCTCTAGATCACTCGCATATTAGCTCCAATTTGTCATTTAATGTTATACATTTCTTTCTTTACTAAGGAAAAAAAGAACCTCTTCTGTGAATTCCTTAATAAAGAATTGGAAAAGACATTTATAAACAGCTTTGTGCAAAGCTGTTTATAGTGTGGCATTGTATAGTACGGAAATTCAGGCATTGCAATGAAGTGAGAAAAAACAACTGTAGTATTAAAAGGTAGAACTGGAACTTAAAAATTCAATGCCACAACTGGGATTTGAACCACAGACCTTCCGCTTGCCGGGCGGACGCTCTAACCACTGAGCTATTGTGACAAACTGCCAGAATGGCATTAAATTCTCAAGCCAGTTCATATTTTCTCCTGGTAAACCACAAAGGCAGTCTCACATCAGACACACGGCTTGTGTGTTTAAAAACACCAAAAGTAAGTTTGTTGGCATAAATAAATAACAACTGTAGTATTTGAAATCTGGATGTTGAGAAAATTGGAGTACATGCATGAAATTGACAGAAGAATTGAATAATGTAATTGAGTTAGAAACTATATTGTAACTTTTTTTGGTTGTGTGTGAAGTAAAGTAGACAGATGTAGTCGAGATAAAGAAACACTTTTATTTCCATAAACAGTAACTTGTACACTCGTTGCAACAGCAAGAAAGTCTTTTCCGATTCTCCAACAGCACGGCTCCGAATTCGTAACACAAAGAACTAACTCTTCTCCGTCGGCTTCACATACGTCTGACTGTCTCCGTCGGCACGACTACTCAACCTTCACATACTGACTGACTCCTGTCGCACTTTACCGCTATTTATATCTCCCAGGCACTATTCTGGAAAGTTCAGTTATTCGGTGGAATACAAAGAGGAAGATTCCAGAAGCTTCTATCCTTTTCTCTCTTTCGGCAAGCGCCCCAACAATGCGGCCATTCTCTGTCTCTTTCCTTCGGCTCCTTTGCGGTAGTGCCGACAATAATGCGATGGCTGACACTGCTGCTGTCGGCAATTAGATGCGGCGGGCGCGGTGACACTGCTCCCTCCTCAGAGCTGGTCGTCCCGACCAGCACTATCACTGCGGCAACTCCCTTGCGTCCTGGTGGACTAACCCATCGAACCTCTTCTCCAGGAGGCACGATCCTAGGTATCGCTGTTGGATAGTGTCCCTTGGTTCGGGTAGGACGATGTATGCCATCCTGCTTCGAAATTCTGCAACAGTACCGCCGGTCTTGACGGTCTCTCGTCCAGTTGCCCTTCTTCCTGGTGTGTTGGCGGGCCATCCTGCGCACTTGGAAACGGCTCGCTGGGTACCATGTCCGCCGACCTCTCTGGCGCACCTTCGCAGCCACCTTGCTTCCGATGGGTCCGGCAACAAACCCCACCACATCCGCGCGAGTCGCGTCCACCGCTGCACTCGTGTTCACTCGTGCTCGGCACGGCCTCTCCTGTATCCTGCCGTCCAAGATGATGTCCACCATTCTTCCGTTCACGGCACTATGCGTCAGGTGATTGGATGGCTCCGACGGTCCCCCCATGTCACACGCCAAGTCGGTTCTCGCGTGATGCTCGTTTGCTTGTGCGCTTCCCTGCTGATCGTCCTCCACGTCATATCCTGGTTGGTTACGTACCCGACACACTCCTACAGAGGATCCTCGACGACGTCCCTGAACTGCCCCTTTGTCTTCCCCGAGACGTACACTTTCGTTATCTGAAACGGGCGCAACTGTCGCCTCGGCCACCAGGTGCTCCCTCCCCGGGTCCGCGCTATTCCGTCTGTCCCTGGCATCCAGTACTTTGACGCCCTCGTCAACTCTTACTACCAGGGCGCCAAGACGTCCCCCGTCGTCCTCCACGACGTCCACATGCTGGCAGAGGTCTTCCACCTTTTCGCCGAGTTCTTCCACGTCTTCCGTCACGCCAATCAGTTCGCCGAGTTGTTCCACGTCTTCCGTCATGCCAATCAGTTCGCCGAGTTGTTCCACGTCTTCCGTCACGCCAATCAGTTCGCCGAGTTGTTCCACGCCTTCCGTCACGCCAATCAGTTCGCCGAGTTGTTCCACGCCTTCCGTCACGCCAATCAGTTCGCCGAGTTGTTCCACGTCTTCCGTCACGCCAATCAGTTCGCCGAGTTGTTCCACGTCTTCCGTCACGCCAATTAGTTCGCCGAGTTGTTCCACGTCTTCCCTCACGCCAATCAGTTCGCCGAGTTGTTCCAGGTCTTCCCTCATATCATCCGAAACGGGCGCGACTGTCGCCTCGGCCACTAGGTGCTCCCTCTCCGGCTCCGCGCTATTCCGTCTGCCCCTGGCATCCAGTACTTTGACGCTCTCGTCAACTCTTACTACCAGGGCGCCAAGACGTTCCCCGTCGTCCTCCACGACGTCCACGTGCTGGCAGAGGTCTTCCACCTTTTCGCCGAGTTCTTCCACGTCTTCCGTCACGCCAATCAGTTCGCCGTCAATTTTCGCCGATAGCTCCGTCTTCATCTCTTTCAGCTCGGCAGCGAGGTTGTCGTTTCTCGTCTTCATTTTGGCAACGAGGTTGTCGTTTGTCGTCTTCATCTCTTTCAGCTCGGCAGCGAGGTTGTTTCTCGTCTTCATTTCTTCTTTCAGCTCGGCAACGAGGTTGTTTCTCGTCTTCCTTTCTTCTTTCAGCTCGGCAACGAGGTTGTCGTTTCTCGTTTCCATTTTGGCAGCGAGGCTGTCGTTTGCCGTCTTCATTTTGGCAGCGAGGTTGTCGTATGACGTTTCCATTTTGGCAAATAATTCTTTCATCATTGCCATCATCCTGGTTTCCGAATCTCCCTCCATCTTGGTTCTAACGTTGCAACTTCTAACGACGATGTAACGAAACTAGAAGCAATTCGACGGATCCCACTTCTGACACCAGTGTGACTTTTGGTTGTGGATGTGAAGTAAAGTAGACAGATGAAGTCGAGATAAAGAAACACTTTTATTTCCGTAAACAGTAACTTGTACACTCGTTGCAACAGCAAGAAAGTCTTTTCCGATTCTCCAACAGCACGGCTCCGAATTCGTAACACAAAGAACTAACTCTTCTCCGTCGGCTTCACATACGTCTGACTGTCTCCGTCGGCACGACTACTCAACCTTCACATACTGACTGACTCCTGTCGCACTTTACCGCTATTTATATCTCCCAGGCACTATTCTGGAAAGTTCAGTTATTCGGTGGAATACAAAGAGGAAGATTCCAGAAGCTTCTATCCTTTTCTCTCTTTCGGCAAGCGCCCCAACAATGCGGCCATTCTCTGTCTCTTTCCTTCGGCTCCTTTGCGGTAGTGCCGACAATAATGGGATGGGTGACACTGCTGCTGTCGGCAATTAGATGCGGCGGGCGCGGTGACAATATATTTCATATATTACGAAGTAGAAAAATAACTTTTTTAATGTCTATATACTGCCATATTGAATTTCCCCAGAATAGGAAACCAATTACTTCTATTTTTTATTTTTAATACAGATATGTCAAATATATTTTTAATGGTAAATGTATTTTTCAATCCTGCTAAAACCATACACTGCTTGATTACAGCACAGAGATTAATTACAAAACAATTAGTGATGGGACAGATCCACTATTTCTCAATACTTGATACCAATAGTGATTTTTAAGCACTATACTCGATGCTCACTTTGCAAAAAGCTGTAAAGGCAAGGGCTTGTTCACTGAATTATGTTCTTCTCTGTATAAATGGAAGTAACCAATTTTGTTTTTGATCATTTTCTCAGATATCGCAGCATCATGTCAATAGCCTAGAGAAAACTTGTATATTGCTTTTTCAATAGATGTTCTATAAACTTCACTCAGTGTACAATTATAATTATAGTAATTATAGTTTTAGTAATACTTATGTAATTATAGCATATTTATAAACTTACTGATTTACTAAGTCATTTGTGCTTTTCTTTTTCATAGGTACTGTGCATCACAGTATTCAGAAGTGGACAGTTCAGAGAATTATATGACTGGAGGCATTTAACATACAATTATTGGCCAGTTTGGACACGTGAATTAGGATGTCTCTTACAGCTAGCACCAATCATGGCTGTTCTTATGGTGTGCATAATACAAACTTGTCGTTACCTCTCTGATGGTCCTCCTGATATATTTGATGTAAGTTTCAGCTCTTGGAACATTAGTGTTTATGCACTTTGAAATTCATTAGTCCTACAAAATCATTTAGTACGTGTAATTACTTTATCACATCTAAAATTCACTTCATAAGGCATTAGTCTAGCATAATATTCAATCTGAATATTCTGAAGGATACATCAAATTTGAATTCTGTTTATGCATCCTGGTGACCCAGGTTTTCAAACTGAAAAATGATGCAAAATGTTTTCTTAGCAGATTAAAATTGGATCTAATGACCCATTTCAAAACTGAAGAGAGATTCATTATTAGATATTTTTAAAAATTTAGTGATCTCCAACTTCAAGAGCAATTTTAAAATCCTGAGAAAAGGAAAGGGTTTTGCAAGTTTTATTTTGGATTATCAGAGAAACCCCTGTTTCAGGATCTATAATTTTAGCAGGAGTTATTAAGTTAGCTGGATATGGTTTGTTATGAATTGTTTAATACCTAATAGGTATTGGAATTATATTGTATTTTGATTATCAATGCCTTAAAAAAGGGAATATTAAAATTTTTTAACATAGTGATTAAAGTGAGCTAATTTTTCCTTATGGGGCATTTTTAAAATAAACTGCAATGGAATCTCAGGATGCAATTTTTGAAATATACTGCATGATTCAGCTGATAACATAGGGACCATTATCTATTTTATTTCTGTTTGTAAAAAGTTCTATGAAAGTTTGTTCTATTTTTTGTAGTGTGTTGTGAATATCACTGTTCTCATGTTTGTACTGGAGATCATTAATTACTAACAATGTAATTTATACAAAAATGAATAAAGAACGAATATACTTTAGAAGCAAAAGTAGTATACCTATCATACACAACAATAAAATATTAACAAGTGATACAGTCATATTAATTATGTCAATCAATAAATATTATGCTAATTCACACAAAGTAACAAGAAATAATAAAAATGAACGTGAACAGTTTAAGAAAAATCTGAAATAAAAAAGAGAATGTGATCCTAACACTCAAAACTCTTTTTTCAAAATTTTAATATGTAAGAACTGAATATTGCAATTAATAATCTGAAAAGCAAAGTCTCCTGGACCGGATCACATACATCCAGAGTTCATAAAAAAACTTTGGAAAAACAGTAAAACAACTGCTAAAATTCTACAATCTGTCCTAGAAAACCAGCAGAATGGTGAAAAGCAATAATTGTCCCACTCTTGAAGAAAGATAAAACAGCATCAGATATAAAAAATTATAGACCTGTAGCTCTTACTAGCATAATAACAAAAGTAATGGAAAGAATGGTGTCAAACAGTTTAAATTGGTTTCTAGAATCACAAAATTTAATTTCCCTATGTCAACCCGGATTCAGAGAGCTCCATTCTACAACTGAACAAGTCTTACTCCTCAGCCAAAAAATCAAACACTTCTTCAATAGAAAAGAAGATAATGTATAAGTTTTTATTGATTTCCAAAGTGCGTATGATTCTATATGCAGAACAAAACTACTAAAGAAACTAAAAAAAAAAAAATAGAGATACAAGGTCCAATGTTTTCAGGTTATGTCATTTCCTAACTCAACACTTTATTGCTACCAGATATGGAAGGAATATATCTAAATATAAACAAGTACACTGTGGCTTACCACAAGGTGCAGTGCTCAGCACTACACTTTTTAATATATTTATTAACAATCTGCCACAAGAAATGCAAGAATCAGGCGTGAAGTGTGCTGTATTTGCCAATGACTTAGTAATGTGGACTTCAAAACCAAAAAACAAAAGTACAGAACTAGAAAAAGCCATGCAACAATCCTTAATCAACCTACAAAAGTGGACCAAAGAAAATGTAATGACTGTTAATACAACGAAACCAAACTACCAAATCTTTTCACTAAGGAAAAAAACCACTAAAAATAAAACTAAATTTTGAGGGTCAACAATTAGCAGAAACAAAGGAAGCAAAGTATTTGGAAGTTATATTTGATACCAAACTTACATGGACCAAACAAATAGAAAATGTAATACAAAGAGCAGAAACATAGCTTTCACTGTTAAAACGTCTAACAGGAATGAAGTGAGGATGTTCCAGAGCAACTCTTAAAATGACATACAATGTATATATAAAGCCATTATTTACATACTTCAGTGAAGTTCTTATAACAGCAAACGCAAACAAAATTCAAATCTTTCAAAACCAAAGTCTGAGATTAATTACAGGTGCTATCAAAACCACACCAATACTAGCTATGGAAATACTAACCAACCAATACACCATTGAATATGAAATAGAAAAAGCGGCTCTTATTCAACACGAAAAGTTGATCAGACTCCCACTCATACATGGAACAAGAGAAATTTTACACATACACTAAAGACTCAGAAGAGCTTTCTTTCCAAAATTCAAGACATCAAAGGAAAACTTCATACTGATCTGCCACATCTGATACAAACATTTGACATCACATATTATTAACACCTGACAGAAGAAGTTAAGGAAAATGATACTCCAACTAGTGTTCTCAAATTATTGGCATTAGAGACAATCCATACTAGATTTCCGGAACATGAATGGCTCCATATTTATACTGATGGATTACTGATATCAAATCGGGATGGAGCAGGGCCTGGAGTCATGTGTCACCTCTTTTCCCATTGCAAATCTTTAAGTTATGGAACTACAAACTTTGATGGAGAAATTGAAGCAATTCAAATGGCTCTACAAAATCTTTTGTATAGAATTTCACATTTTCATCAAGCAATTATTCTCTCAGATTCCAAGGCAGCAATTATAGCAATTACTAAGTTGTCACCAAAAAACCAAACAATTGCAGAATGTTGGAAAATCCTTACCCATTTAACAGCACTTCAAAACCACGTAGTCTTCCAATGGATACCAGCTCACTGTGGACTGAGTGGTAATGACAAAGCTGATTTTCTTGCAAAACAGGGTACCAGCAATGAGAAATCTATAGCTAATCTATCATTTTATGCAGCTAAAAGATTAGTCAACTCGGAATTTCAAAAAATTATTGCAAAATATTACTAATTCCTGAGTATCCTCGAAAAATGGCAGTTGCAACCTTCAGGTTGATTATGGGACATGATTGGCAAAAGATTTGAACAGAATTGGGATATATTCTTCTCCACTCTATTCTCTGTGATCTGCAAGAGGAAATGGACCAAGACCACCTTCAAATATGCCCGGCCCTTTCTAGCGCCCCATCCATCAGTGAAGAATATTGGAGAGCAGAGGATTAATGACTTCATTGTCAGAAATCCAGCATTAGCTAACAACAACAAGAAGAAGGAACAAAATATTTAATCTACAGGAGTAACATTGCATATTATACATTATTCTATTTCACTTATGCCCCAAATGACAGGAAATGACCAATCATATTCAAAGTAATGTTTTCCAATCAATCACAGCCATGATTCTATTCAATTTTCTTAATGTTAAGAAAATTAAGAAACATGACAGTTTCTATAGCTTATCATATATTAATCATATCATATATATTCAATCTTTATCAAAATTTTTTAATCGTCTCCTCCTTTGGACAATAAAGACATCGCCACCATTTTTTAATACTCTGAACAAGTTGGAGTATCATCTGGTACTGACTCATCACAAAGATGCTAAAAGATCCAAGCATCGATATGAGAAAATCAAACAGAGAGGAGTACAAATAATACTGCAAAAACACATACCATGTGCTAAGAAGTTAACATTTATCGCCTTTTTTTCTGTAAAGAAAGCCATAACATGCATTGATCCATTCTTACAATCATAGATCAAAAGAATAGCAAGAAATGCAGTCATATGATTGTAACTTGTTTATGAAAATGTCACATTGCAAATAAATATAAATATTTTATGATTTTATTTTAATTATACCTTTGTGTAAGTCACTTCATTTTATTTGTGAAATGGTCTTGGCAAATGCCACTCTTGATTTCCAAATATTTTAAAGTGACTCAAGCGACTCAAGAATTTATTATGATTTGGAAAACGCTCATGTTATTACTACAGATATTTTCTTTGGTAAGACAAATATTCCATTTATGTGTTTGCACTATCCCAAATTTCAAGGTCATAATTTATGTGAGGAAAAATTAATCCATAATGATTAATTCCATTAGACTGTTATTTACATAGTTTCTAATATCCCTGGATAAATATGTAATTTTACTTAACTTAATCAGACCAAAGATATGTTTAAAGTGATATGTCATACCTCCTACTCAAACTGTCCTGCAGAAATTTATACATGAAGCATTATTGATAAAAGTTGGGTTTGTGGTATGACGGCCCTTGTAGGCAATTCAGCTGCTGATCTTGTGTACTTCGCAGAAAGGATTAACATCCAACCAATATAACAAGATGATGTAGCCAACTTATTATGTAAATATCTGCCATTATATACATATTTACATGAGTACGTTAGAAATAATGATTACCAAAGGTTTCCCGTGGATGTTCAAACTCTGGCAGCGGTACGTAGATGACATATTTACAATAGTCCCAAAAAAAAAAACACATCGGTAATGCTCTAAAATTCCTAAACATCCAGGAAAAAAGCATAGTTCACTGTGAAAATGGAAAATTATGGAAAACTACCATTTTTGGATTTATAAATAATAAAAAACAAGAATAGAATAAACTTCCTCAATCACAGAAAACCAACGCAGACGGACAACTACATAACAGCTCATAGTTACAATCCAAGAAGTCACAAACAGGCAATCCTCAATAGCTCAACATATAGATTGGTGAACATCCCCCTTCCAACAGAAGAATACAAAGCAGAATATTGCAAAATAATCTAAATAGCACAAAAAATGGCTTCCTCAAGTCCATAGTAGACAAAAAAGTGAAACGAGCAGAAACAAAAAAGTTACTAAAAGAAACTACAACACTCACAGCAGCAGAAACAAAAATGACATTAAAAAAATTAACATTCTATCCTTGGGTCTTCGAAGAATTCAAAAAAGTTTTCAGAGAACAGAACATTCAGCTAGCACCAGTGAACCATTACTTCATAAAAAATCTACTGAACTCAAATATCAAAGATGCCATCCCACCCAATAAAAAATCTGGCAGATACCAAATTGAATGCAGTGACTGTAATGAAGTGGAAAAACCAAAAGAAATTTAGAAATAAGATACAAGGAACACTTTAGAAACGTAAAAAACAAGCAGTTGGAAAAATCAGCAGTTGCCACTCACTTTTGGGCAAAAAACCACAACAAAAAACCACAACATAAAACCACAACATAAAACCAGAACTGAAATTTCTCAAACATGTAATGGGAAAACAAGAGTTGCCCACATGGGAACAAATCTTCATTTTAAAAAATAGAAACAGAGTATGCAATTTCGACATCCCCGAGAAGGATATCTTCAGCAAGTTCCTTGAACCACCACCAGAGGAGACCTCAGTGGAAACATCACCATCCACACCAGGTAGAACCAGTCAATGTCCAATTAATAATAGAGGAAAGTCAGCCTCTGAAACATGTTCCGGTAAATTATAAGTGTTGTGTAGTGTTATTAATCAACTCACCTTTTTGGTTTAAAATGTGAACTACATTCATTACTTCCCTAGCCAATGCTTTCCAGTAGTAGAAATAATTGTCAAATGGTGTTTGTGATATGACATCTCCCTTAGGCATGAGTTAAATGTGCAGGAGCACATAAAAGGTTGGAGAGCAGTGATTTATATGATAATCAAGGAAAATTGCTCAAGATTACTTAATCCTCAAGTTCTTGTAATCTGCTTAATGTAATGCATTGCTGCCCATTTCACCATCAAAGTAACACTTAGTTGCACTATGGGTGTTCTGAAATCTCAATGTTAGCAATGAATCATATTTAGTCATTGTAACAAATCAGTAAAATGAGTTCATTTTAGAGAAGGCATTGTTTAAAAATATATTTTCAAAGAGATACATATTAGTGATGTGCTTACCTTCACCTTAAAACAAAGGCGTTATTATGAAAGGTCTTGAACATGACATGGCTAACATGAGAATAAATCCTGCTTTGTAAGCATACTAACCTGAACCTCAAGTCTTACTGCATTCAATTATGGCAAGCTGCATTTCTGCTTCATATATTTTGTCTATCTTTCATTTTATTCTTAATCTGAATTGCTTATAAATCTTTCATACTCACAGTTTACTACAAAATATTAAAGTATAAGCTATATGTTAAAAGTATTATAAATGTAATGTACTCAAGCTCAACAGAAGATACTACCAATGGAGTTGCACAGTATTCATTATTGAGCTAGGTAAACATAAAAATTTTAAAGAAAGTCAACTAAACTTTTCTTTTGTCTTTCATTAATTTATAGCGAATTCAGCTTCTCTATCGACCATCGCTGGGACCATATCGCCCTCGAATTGAGGTTCCAGTACATACTACCTCCACTCCTCCAGCAAGTGCAGCAACAGCAAATCCAACTCCTGTTACAGACACCATAGTGTCTTCTGCAGAGGATCCTCCCCCAAAATACACTCCACCTCCATCATATACTACTGCTACTGGAGCAAGGTAATCTATTTTTTCCAGATATTTTTCATAATACTATGCCAGTATTGTTACTTTTTATGCTAATGGCAGCCTAATACCAATGTACAATTGGATGCTGTCAATATGCCAATGCTCTAACCAAAAATTCAGAAAGGATGGCCAGTATGTATGTGCATTGTTAAGTTATTGCTGTTTTCTTTAAGTTCTTTTATTATAATGTGAATGATGTGTTACATGAGTTTGAATTGGGTCTATAAATTAAATTTCCCTGGAGTTGTGAACAGAAACAAAATACAATTTAGTTGAAAGATTGCATTAGAACAGCTACAGGAAGCGTTTAGCTATTTTTCAACATATTCACTGTTGGAACTCATATTTGTCATACCGAAGGACCAACTTTTGTATCCTCGCGTCACAGGAGTCTGCTGTGTGAGACTGGAACCTCTGTGTGACAACCTTCTTCTCCTCTGTCAGTCTAAAAATACTGACTCTGACCAGACGGGAATTTCCTGTGGTTTCAGAACACTTGGAAATTACTGGAAGCAAGGTCCAGGCTCCAGGATGGATGATCAAACACCTCCCTGCCAAATATTTGCAGGATGTCTGTTGTCTGTCAAGCTGTGTGTGACAGAACACTGTCATTCAGCAAGACAGCACTGACAGTAAGCTTTTCATACAGCTTGTTCAGATTTGCAGTTTCCACATTGTTTTGCAGTAACACTCACATTTACTGTCTTGCCTCTAGTCAGGAATTCAGTTCAACAAGGTGAACTCCCCATCTGTCCCAGAACACTGAGCACAGCATTTTGTGCACCAACACGTGCTTGAATTTCGTCTGGCAGAGAAAGCCACTGAGACGCCAATGTCTTAACTGCTTGGTCTGTGGGGATTGAGTGCAACAAGATTTCATCACCTGTAATGATCCACTCCAGAAACTTGTTGCCTTCATCATAGTACTACTCCAGAAACATCAAAGCTGCCATAATAGAGAAAACTCTCTGTGAAGGCATTCAAAGAGAATGCGAATGGGGGGACGTATGCGAAAATGCAGCCCCATACAAACTTTAACATAACTTCACTTCTGTTTGATATAGAATTACCAAATTTTGCACCCTGTTAGGAGGCCACATGCAGAATATGTCCAGAAAATTTCAAAACAAATGATTACTTAATATTTAATTTATGGTGATTAAAATATTTAAAATACAGGATCAAATTAGGGTACAGTTTTTTTGAAAACTACTGAAGCAATTCTTTTCAGCTTTTTTTCAGACATTACATAGAGATAAATAAGACATCTTGTGGAACAGAATTTTTTTAAACGTCTTGGTTATTTTTTAAAAAATATTTTATTATCTTGTTAATTTTTAGGACTATTTTTATCACATGTATTTCTCAATAACTTACCTTCTAAGAACTTTAGCAAAATTCTGTTCCAGAGAAAAATGCATTTTGGTATCTTTAATAACTGTACAAAATTTCAGTGCAATAGCTTAAATACTTTTGGAGAAACATGTACCTTAGATAATGGAAATTTAAGTTTCGGAAACTGCAAAAGAAAAATGAGAACATTATGTACCTGGGAAAAACTGTTTAATGTTGGCCATAACCATAACTTGTAGCAGATCTGTTTAAAAACAAAACACACAAATTGCCATCTTGCCACAGTCTTCTTGAACCAGGTAACTATACTTCCTGAAAGTGTGCCTGCCCAAATAGGAAAGAAAGTGGAAGTAATTGTTTGTTTTTTGTGAGTGATATCTGACAGAATGGAGGCGTAACCTCATGCAACCCTTTAAACAAACACATTTTTAACACAGTTCTAGATGGAATATAAGCTTGAAACTTTTGGATAATATTCTCGTGGTATCCAACTAATTTATAAGCTGATAAACACAAAATTGATTTTTTGACCCCAACCGCATACATCCCCCCTTTTTAACCAAAATTAAGTATTGCACAGTTTTGATGCACTAATCTGCTCAATAGTGTACACTCATCTCTGTGATATTGCCATAGCAGTTAACTTAGATTTCAAGTGTCATAAAACAAATGAGACACCATAGCAATCTCTGAATACATACAATCTACATTTATGTGATTGACAATATTAAATAACTGCTAGTTTTAAGATCTTTTGTAAGTTAGGTATTTCTTCAAGGGATATGCAATCCATTAAGGACAAAATGTCATCACTGAAATCATCGGCCTGGGTGACTCGGTTAGATACTGGCCTACTGATCCCAAGGTTGTGGGTTCAAATTCAGCCCAGACTGATGGTTTTTAGATGTGCTTAAAAATGACAGCTCCATGTCAGATTTATTGTCATGTAAAAGAACTCCTGCAGGACAAAACTCCGGCACACCAACAATGCTGATGTAATCCTGGCAATTGACAGTGTCCTTAAACAGCAAAGTAATTTAATTTATCAAAGCTGCCCCCAAGTGCTTTGCTGTGTTCTGGAGTGAACTGCTTTGGCCCCCACCTGGAGCAAAATTTCCAGAATAACAGGTACTCTTTGAAAAGTTCATGCAACAAGGAGCAAGACATCTATGGGAACTGACTGCGAGTTCTGTGATTGTGAAGCAACCATTCTCCATAATGCATTCTCATACAAGCTCTACAAGGTCATCCGTAATGATGGACAGCATCCCACTGTGGTTCTCACAGTAGACATTTTGTTGATCGCTGCAAAGTCTCTGCACCAAAAATAAACCATTGGTTTGCTTACAACATTAGGCCCATAGACCTGGTCAGGTGATGATGATTTTCAGTCAGTGCTATGCTCTACGCATTAAAGAACTTTTAGTACCAACCACACTTTACATACATTGGAAGCTAGAATACTAGCCTCTGTTTTCAACTGGAGCTATGAAGCTACTGCAAGACCTTGGAAAGTTCGCTTCATACAACAGATGTTTGCTACCTATGGGATGAATGGGAAATTTAATTTCAGGATGTGGTTCATATAACCAGTATATGCTAGTATTAATTCACTGCATTATGCAAGAGTTTATGCATCACGCGGACAGAAGTTCTAATTTTACCAAAATATTTTCCAAGCAGAATGAGTTCAGCAGAGCTAGTGGGAGTGGAAAGGAAAGTTATAATAGGGAGATCATTTTGAAATATTAGTACAATGTTTAAAAGCATAACAATATACCAAAAGTGTTTTGAGGCTACAAAGACATGTAAAGACAGGGTTGGTTTGGTTGGTTACAATTAAAATTGTGTATGATGGACTTCATGACAGTGATGTGCACTAATAATTTAGTTAATTTTAATTAACTGCAATCCTTTTCTATCTAATTTGATCAAGACTGCCTGTTACAATCCTTTCTTTCCTGTTGTGTTAATATGAATCCTTAGATTTGTAGTGGACTGCCATTATACCATTACTTGCTGCTTGATTTTCTTATTTATTTTAAGTTTTCATAGTTACAGTCTGCTTCTACCTGATAGCCAGTGTCCTGCTTTTGCTCTTAAGAATTCTGTTTTGTTTGACTGAATTCTGAAGATATTCTTTTCTGTCACAATAACATCCTGTGCTACTGAAATTGTATGACAGTATAATACAGCTCTTTGCATAAGAAGTAGATAAGAGCGATTAAATTAATGCAATGAAATCTTCATCTTGCAGAATAGCAAAACTTTTACGGCGAAGCTTTCGTCGCAGTATGCGCAGACTTGCAGGCACACTTAGTGATGGGAGGGAGGATCTTCAACAGCAACAACAATCCCCACCTCCAGATTATGCCACTGTATTGGTTGAGATGAATCAAGGAGCCGCAATGTCAGCTATGCCTGCTACTGTAGCTCGTAGTTCAACAATGACAGCTGCTGATGTGGCTCATCTGCTAAGGAGTAGCTTGAGGCGGACGTTACGCCAAGGGGATGGTACTACAGGGGGAGAACGTCTAGTTGATGGTGCAGCTCCAATACATAGGGATTCAAAGATAGATAATACATCCTCTATGTGAAAAAGAAATTACCAATAGCTGCTCATATAATTGTTTGTATTTTTGTACGCTATGCTTACTCCTCTTTGTAGAATAGTCTATTACAAAAGAAATAGGGCAACATAAACTAAACTTTGGTTTAAGTTGTATTCAGTACCTGAATGAATTGAAATGAGGCAGTAAAATGTATGAGAAAAGTGGAAGGACAGTCTCAAAGTTTTGCTTCTGGAACAAAAACTTCGATGCAGTTTGAAAAGTGGTCATGTTTCATACTGCTGACAAACTATCACTCAAGAGTGTAGCAAGAATCTTGAACTTGTAAAGTATGCATTAATTTCTGTATGTTACATCTCAAATATTTTAAAGTGTTTTTATAATAGGATGTTTAGAATCGGGTGTATGTCCGTCCATTTTCATACTTTTCCATTTATATAAATATCTGAATGGCAGATAATAAAGTGGAAACCTCTAGCCTTGTATATTGACTGTGAACAGCATATATCAGTTTTTGTACTGTTTTATTATGCATTTGTGCATCATAAGGTACAAATATCTCATCCAAAATATTTTGGTTTTTACATTTTATAAAACTTAATATAAAATCTTAGAAAGTGGGCAATGAACATGAAATTAAATTATGTCCTTGATATGTGTTTTATAGCAGATAATACTGAAATAAAAACTGTCTCTCGTGCAACGAACTCCTTGAGACTTAAGACTGTATATCTCGCATTAAGCCAACTTTGGCTTATCCAAGTCAAATTTAGAGTAGAGATGTGATTATAGTATTTTGATGCTGATACCAAAGTGTAATTTAAGTGTGTTTTATAGTCAATGTCAATGTATGTTTTCTTAACTGTCAAAAGTTGAAAAATGAAGTGAAATAAGAATATGGTGTTCCATTTACAAATTCTGTTGTACTGCATAAGTGTTTATCTTATTTCACTATCCTTAAAGCTAATAAGAAAATTGACTTGAGAAATGTATGTAACATCACAGACGATACGCAAACAATAAAAGCATTTATTTAACATTTTAGCATCGCTTACTTGTGGTTAATATAAATATTTCTCATTAAACACTATTGTATTCCTGTCACTTTGTTTTCCAAGATCATACCATTTGTCTGCCTATTCTACTACTATGCGAACATGTTAACGTTCTTGATATACATGCTCCAAGTCTTGTTGATCTTTCAGAAATTTATTTTAGGTTCCATAAATATTCTCCTTGAGTAGTAAAAGGAACTGCTTTTCTTTTAAAACACTTGGATATTAAGCTTTAGATACTTTGGCTTACTTACTTAAACTGTAATAATATACCAAACTACACATTTTTTATTGCTAATAATAACTCTAATTTTATTTGAATAGAATTTAACACCTGTGCGAATCTCTGTACAAATGTTTGTGATAGAAATTAGAGGTATTGTATATACACAGGGCTATCACTTCACATAATTGATTAGTGGTGTGAAATCTTGGCATATGCTTTCCTGAATGTTGTGATTACACCATTATGGAGCGTGTTTCATTACTAGTAGAAAATCAAAACATTCAGCAGCTACGGAATAAGTACACATAATTACATAGTTCAAATAATAAAAGCTACATATTACAGATTAATCCCTATTTATTTCCAATACTGTTGAAAATGATCCTCCACAGTTAAACACCCCATGTTGTTTAAGCAAATTATTTGCCCCTTCTTGTAATTCCACTTTGGTTAATTCACGATATTTCAACCTATAATTCTTGTATATTATGAGGATTATGTCCACGAAGTTTGCTCTGTTTTCCGAAAGATAGATAAAATAGATTGGCTGATGTAGAGGGTCATAAACCTGAACTAATTATTTGGTCATCAATCACGAGATGCATGGTGACAAACTTATTAGTCATGTGCTATAGCACCATCTTATTGAAAGTATCCATAATCCTTATCCTCCTGTGTCAGTTCATTAAAAGAAAAAGATACAATTTTGTTCTCATATAAACATGCACATCAATTCATGAGGCCAATGAAGGACCAATTATCAGCATTTTGCTTATTGCATGCTACTGAGATCAGTGGCACTTTCTATATAATATACAACTTTTCAGAACACACAATCAGGCATTTTGAGAATTTATATGTTCATAAAGATATAAATATTAGATAGGATCCAAATTTTTACGAAACCAGCTACAGAAACCTATTTTTGTGAAATCTATCTGAAGAAGTTCCTGTAAAATTCTTATGATTTAAGGGGACTGTTATTACTATTTTTATAAGGGTTTTAAGTTGAGCATGCTGCTCTTTAAAATCAGACATTTTGCCACGCCCCCCTTCCAACAGGTTCATTCCATCCAAAAGCATGTATCTTTGGTCTTTGGTGTGATAATTTTCTGTGGTAAATTTTGTTTTGCATTTGCATCCTATATTGTTATGGCTGCCCTGCTGCTTGCTCTTTGATTTCTTATTAGTGTGCTTCTGTATGTTGTGAGAGGTAAACAAATGAAGTATTTGCACTTTTTTCACATCAGTGATTGCTTCTGCTAGGTAGTTAATTGCAGCAATATGCCTAGGAGTGCAACAGCATATAAAAAACACAAGTTTTGTGGAAACCAACACACATTTATTGAAAAAAACTAACAGCCATAACCTTCAAGTTTCACAAGAACCATGTGCTAATAGTGGGAACAGTGAAGTTGTGTCTGAAATTGTAAATTCTTCAACAAAGAAGCTTTCTAGTACAAACAGTGGAATTCAAGAAGGTATCATTGGTGTAAATACATCTGTAAATAGTGGTAATATTATTATTAGTGTACACTTATTGTCTTCCTTTATAAACACAAACACACAATGTAAATATTGCAAGGGTGTGGGCTCTTTGTATATAGAAGAAAATATAAATAACAGGTTAGGCTTGTGCTCCCAAATAATTCTGTCATGCTCAAACTGTGAAGCAAGTAATTCCACCAGGACATCTGATACTACAAGACACAGGTTTTATGATGTAAATGTAAGATTTGCTTATGGATTAAGATGCATTGGGAAAGGTCAAAAGAGTGGAGAACTTCTGTGTGGTATGCTAAACTTGCCACCTCCTCCTTCAAGGTTTAGCGTATTCAGAATTTTTAGAGTGGCATTTGAATGAGATTTCAAAAGGTTCAATGATGTTGGCTGCAAAGCAAGTATTGGAACAACAGGAAGGCAATATGGACATTACTATTGTAGTAGATGGAACATGGCAGCGTCGTGGACATGTCACATCATGATGTGGTAGCTGCAACATCCATTGACAATGGGAAAGTGCTGGGGTTTGAATTCCTAACAAATCATTGCACTGGCTGTAACAGTAAAAAGGCAGACCACCAATGCAAGAAGAACCATGAAGGTACTAGTGGCAGCATGGAAGCAGAGGGAGCCAAGAAAATATTCTGTCGTTCTGTAGGTACTCGTGGTATGAGGTATGTTAAATACTTGGGGGATGGGGACTCCAAAGCATTCAAGACAGTTTGTGAATGTAAGCCTTATGGAGATGATCTTGTGATTGAGAAACGTGAATGTGTGGGCTATATGCAAAAATGAATGGGAAGAAAACAGAGAATTGAAAAAGCAAATGAAAAAAACCAAATGATGTGATGGCAAGACTGGTAGATCAGGCCAATTGACCACCAAGGTTATTGATAAGCTGCAAACATATTATGGCCTTGCAATAAGAAGAAATACACATGACATTGATGCCATGAGAAATGCTGTATGGACCACTTTATTCCACAAAGCATCGACAGCTGAAAAAACTCATCATGCCTTCTGTCCTAAAGGACCCGACACTTGGTGTGGTTACAGGTCACTCGTTACTTCTTGACGAATGAACATTTTATATGAAAGGTTGGATGCGAGTCACTACTCAGCTTTTGCGGAAACACTGGCATGGACAGTACAGTCTGCAGTGAGATGATGTGCATTTACGCACATGCTTCTGAGCTGAAGTAGTACAACACTACAAATCAATTTGTCACACTTCCAGTAATATCAACCATACATATTATACACTATACCTCTATAACTGTTTCCACTTAACTTTCTTGCATTTCTTCTATTCCTGACATTTCTCTCTCGTCTTCTTCCTCGTCTGAATTGCTGTTATTTTCGTTGCATGCATACATCTGTACCGCACAAAACTTTTGCAGTCGACTGTATACAAAAACACGACAGAGGAAAACAGAGCTTCTGTTATCGTAGCATAAACATTTGCTGATCTGTTTATTAAGGGTAGGCCAGCTCACTGGATTTCTGCTGAAGGTCATTCGTCAAGAACACACAACCTATACCATAAGGCTGCAATGTTAGGTGATTCTTATAAGCATACAAACTCTACCATATGCTGTAATAGAGGCAATAAAGGCTATTTATAGGGAACTGAGTGACACAAAGTACTGAGTAAGTGCTTGTATGGACACGCCCAAAATCAAAATGAAAGATTTAACTATTGTATATGGGAGCGTGTACCCAGACAGTGTTTGTGTCATCAGATGTAGTGAAAATAGGTGTCCATGATGCCATTATAACATTCAATGGTAGTGCTGTGAGCAGATTTCTTGTGCTAAAGAAATGGGGTTGAAAACAGGGATCAACACAGAAAAAGCTCTTCGGTGTATCGATCAGCAAAGGCTCTACCATGCCAAAACAGCAGCTCAGGCCTCAACTAGAGGCTAGAATAAAAAGGAGGGAAGCAGAGAAGCAGCTGGAGGATCTATATGAGGATAATGATGATTATGATCCTGGAATGCATTAAGGTAGACTTGCAGAACACAAAACTTCAAACAACCTTTTCTCAATATGTAAATTTTATGTACAAATGTACCTTTTTCTCATGAACTACCAATCATGAGGCTTGAAATTTTCCACACTTCTTTATAACATACATATGTAGCCTGTGAAGCAGAATTTTTAAGCTCAGTGTTTATTAAGCATATGTGCAAACTGAAAACCTGTTGTAAAATTGCTTAAAAATCTACACATTATTGCCCAATTTACTAATTAATTTTTGTAGACTTCCCCAATTGATGTATTTTAAAAATTCTGCTTACCAGGGTAGCTAACTATATTCAAAATGTGCTTGAATTTTTTCAGTTGTGTGTTGCAAATTATTCCCAAGGAACAGGTACACAAGTTTTATATGCTTTTGGAAAATATTTTTTCAATGTATTTTCATATACCTGAATTTTTTAAAATCTATTTTAACAGCCAGAACCATGAAACATAAACCAAAATATGTCTCATTTCATTGTGAATATGTAGTAAAATTTGTACTCGCTCAGAGTACGCTGTCCCCTTAAATTTCAGCAGTCTGGTCACTTTGTAGCTGTGGCGTGCGGTGGCAGTTGAACAAAGGGAAACAATTATGACAGTCTTTTCTTAGAACTTTTGAAGCAAATTACATGTTAAACTGATAAGCATAAGCTTTCACGGCCGGTGACATAAAATACAAAATTATTATCTGGGCTTGTGGGCCATGGTCTAATTGAACTTTTCCTTCCAGATGTTTTGTTCAAAGCTGTGTCAAACATTCTCAGTGGTGTGACTTTAGTACTCAGCTAATCTCAGCAATGACTGATACAGAGCCATTTGGTTTCATAGATTTAATACGCTTAGTGTGTGTGTGCAGGCGTATGACTGTTGGTTTGGTGTTTATTGGTTTGGCTGCTGCGTGGGATGAGTTAAAGTGGGGGCTCCTTCCCTTGTTGTCAGTGGGCTCAGTTGATGGTGTATGATCTAAGTCAGGTCAGGTTTTTTGCATGCTTTGTATAATGCTGGATGTCTAGCTTTATTTAAGCACTTCGTTTCTTCCTTCCTATTGAAGTTATTCAAGATCATACACCAACAGCTTCAGCCACAGTAAATGCCAGCCCATCAACAACAATCGACATCAATGGAAGCAGCCCCCACTTTAACCCATCCCACGCAGCAGCCAAGCCAATAAACAAAGGCCGGATCAACCGTCATACGCCCACACATGCTAAGCATATAAAACCTATGAAACCAAATGTCTCCATATCAGTCGTCACCGAGACTAGCAGAGTACTACAGTCACACCACTGAGGATGTTCGACACAGCTTCGAATGAAATGTCTGGAAGGAGAATTTCCTCTAGACCACAGCCCACAAGCCTAGATAATCATTTTGCATGTTATTACATGTTAAACTGCTTCCACTCCTATAAATTATAAACAAGCTATTAAATAGCTGACAGACAGAGCTAATAGCATGCCAGTGAAAAATCCAGGCTGCCCCATGTTAACTTTCTGAAACATTATCACATCATCGTCATTATCATCATCATCATCATCATCATCATCATCATCATCATCATCATCATCATCATCGGTCTGGGTGGCTCAGTTGGTTAGACGCTGGCCTACTGATCCCAAGATCGCAGGTTCAAATCCAGCCCAGACCGATGGTTTCTAAGTGTAATATATATACTTAGGCTTTCACGGCCAGTTCTTGACTATTAGAAATGTTTAGTTCTTCCGGCTTGTAGGCCGTGGTCTAGAAGGCATTGTAGATACCAACATTTCGCCAAGTACTGCGCTTGACATCATCAGGGTAACACGATCCGCTGTCTGCACTGGTCAGAGTTTGAATGTGGAATCAGAGAAACAGTGGAAGTAAAGACTGTTAATGTCCATTAGGGTTATTTATATGGGTGGGGGTGGGTGGGGCCTTGTTGTGCTGGCTACGGTAATGATTGGCTAGTTGTAGGCGGGATTTTATTACAACTGTTGTGTGTGTCTGAAAGTTTATCTAATAATGGATAAATGGATACCAGTCTTAGATAAACTTTCAGACACACACAACAGTTGTAATAAAACCCTGCCTACAACTAGCCAATCACTACCGTAACCAGCGCAACAATGCCCTGCCCACCCCCACCCATATAAATAACCCTAACGGACGTTAACGGTCTTTACTTGCACTGTTTCTCTGCTTCCACATTCAAACTCTGACCAGTGCAGACAGCGGGTCGTGTTACCCTGATGATGCCAAGCACAGTACTTGGCAAAACGTTGGTATCTACAATGCCTTATAGACCATGGCCTACAAGCCTGGAAGAACTAAACATTTCTAATGGTTTCTAAGTATGCTTAAAAATGGCAGCTCCATGTCAGTAGATTTACTGGCATGTAAAAACTCCTGCAGGGCGAAATTCCAGCACACTGGTGATGCTGATATGATCCTGGCAATTGACAGCACTGTTCAACAACAAAATATTTTTTGATCATCATCCGGCACTACAGCTCAAGGTGAGCTTTGGCCTCTACAACAACTTTTCCATCTTTCTCAATCCTGAGTAGCCAACCTCCATGGGTGCACATTCAGAATTTTCAAATCAGCCTCAACTTACCTGTCCATCGACTCCATGGTCTTTCAGGTCAACATCTTCATTCCATTCTAGCCTTATATATATATATAGCTTTAGGTGTTCTTGTGTGTGCTATCCTCTCAACATGACCCAGCCAGCATAACCTTTGAGACTTTATAAATCAAACAATATCTTCATTTTCAAGAATTTCATTGACTTCTCTGTTAGTCCTTATTCTCCACTCCCATCTATCCAAAACAGCATCATAGATTCTTCGTATATGCTCCTCTCAAAGACTCTTAAGTCTGTTCCATGTCTCAGAGCCATATACTATGGCAGGTCTGATTACAGTCTTATAAATTCTTAGTTTAGTTTTGCAAGATAATAGTTGAGACTTGATTAAATTCAAATTAGCAAAATATGCTTTATTTCCATTAATGATTCTTCTATTTATTTTTTCACTAATTTTGTTGTTATTGTTGATTAGAGCACCCAGGTACTCAAAGTTCACAATATTTTCAGATATATAAGAACCTATTGTTAGGTTTTCATTGTTTCTTCTTTCCATAACTGTTAGGTGCATGTACTTGGTATTGCTTGTATGTATTGATTTCTACCCCCATCCTTTTTCCCTCTCTCTCTAGCTCCATGAATATTTCCTTTAGGTAGTTTTATATTTCTAGAAATTGGGACTATGTCATCAGCATAAGCACACAGTTGATTTGACATATTTTAGAGGTATAACTAAATAAATAATAATTGACATATATTGTTCAATCCAGCATGTTTCTCCAAGACTATCTAAGGTCAAATTGAATAGAATGGCAGACAATGTGTCACCCTGTCAGACACCTCTTTTCAGTGAGAAAGCATCTCCAATTTTACCCTCTACCATTACGTAAAGTACACTGTACAAAATACGTAAAGAAACAAAATTATAGTTTTACAAAGTTATGGCTGCACCTATACTAGCATATGGAAGTGAAACTTGGACATTAACTAAAAAGCTACAGGGTAAAATACAGTCCTCAGAAATGAAATTCTTAAGAAGTGTGAAGAGATGTACGAGGATGATTCAAATATAAACGGTAATTTTGTTTAAAATATTTATTGATTAAATATATACACAAGTGGCTACATCAACATTTCTCTACATAGCCTCCTTCACATTACACACATTTTTGACGTTTCGGAAGCTTGAACATTCCTTCTTTAAAAAAAGTTTGAGGGCGTGTCGCCAACCAGTTGCGCACATGCTCCTCGACGTCGTCGTTTTCAAAATGTTTCCCTCCAAGCGATTCTTTCATGGGTGCAAACAAAAAATAGTCTGAGGGGGGACAAGTCTGGACTATAGGGAGGGTGTTCAAGGGTTTCACAGTGCATGTCCGCCATTGTGTCCATTGTCAAATTGGCAGTGTGAGGCGTGGCGTTGTCTTGGAGAAGGACGACATCTTTGATGGGCATGCGACGTCTTTTGCTTCGGTAGGCTGCTTTTACAGATCTTAACAGCTGGCAATAGTAAGCTGTAGTCACTGTACGTTGATCATGAAGAAAATCAACCAGCAAAACGCCTCTGCAGTCGAAAAACACAGTCACAAGGACTTTTCCGGCTTAGTGGCATTTTTTGGCCTTTACTGGGCAGGCTTCATCCTTCCGTCGCCACTCCTTACTCGCCATTTTGGATTTCGGAGTGTAATGATGAACCCATGTCTCATCACATGCAATGATCCGTCTCAAGAAATCCTCCCATTCTTGCCGGAATCTATTCAGGAGTCTCTCACAGGTCTCCAACCTGGCCTGTTTTTGCTGCTCGGTTAACAACTTCGGAACCCATTGAACACTAATTTTTCTGCAGCTAAGATGGCTCCTAATAATGGTATGAGCACTACCAATGCTGACACCAACTTCTGATGTGATTTCTTCGACACTGGAGCGGCGATCACCTTCAATAAGCTCTAGGACGGCACGAATATTGTCATCTGTGAGACTTGACCTTGGGCATCGAGCATGACTTTCGTTTTCCACAAATTCTCAGGCACTTAAATTGTCTGGCCCAAGTAAACACTCGATTCTGCGACAATGTAGTGTCCCCAAACTGTGCCCTTAAACGAGTTAAAATCTCCGAATGTTTAACCCCTTCATTGGTTAAAACCTTGATAATAATGCGTTGCGCAACAGACGAAGGAACCTCTTGTTCACTCATGGCTGTACTGGCGCCAAAACCTAGCGAAGCAGTTAACAAAGCCAGTTCCCACTCCCTAACACACCAACCTTCAACCCCCCACTCCACTGCCCCACTCTGAACTGCTTCATCAGAGATATGCAACAATTACCGTTTATATTTTAATTACCCTTGTACAAAGAGAGACCTAATAACAAATGAAAGTATCAGAGAAGAGTTAGGAATTTTTAATATAAATGATAGGCTAAAAGACAAACAAAACTGGAAGAAACATGTCGAAAGAATGCCAGATACCAGATTTCCTAAACAAATAATGCATTATCATCTTAAAGGTAGCAGATCGGTGGGCACACCCAGGAAACGATGGCTGGAGTGCTCTGAAGGCAGAACAAGTACTTGACTCCCTATGCCATGAAGTGGAGGAGAAGGAGAAGAAGAAGACCATTACTTTCGCTTTGGCATTCTAGAAGTAATTTTCACCAGCCTGATCAGTTTAGATGGAATTCCTTTCTCCTCCATATATTCATACAATATTTCTCTATACACACTGTCAAAGGCTTGTTGGTAATCTATAAACAGCATGTATTATGTTCATAACATTTCTCCATAGCTTGTCGGACAACAAAAATTTGATCAATAGTGCTTCTATTCCTAAGATATCCGTACTAGTACTCTCCTATTATTTCTTAATAAACTTTTATCTTCTTTAACAGAATATTGGATAACACTTTGTATGTAATGTTCAGCAATGTGATTGCCCTATAGTTGGTACAATTAAGTTTATCTCCTTTTTCATAGATTGGAAAAATAATTCCCATGTTCCAGTGAGAGGGCATATTTTCCTCTTGCCATATCTTTATAAGATGGTAATTCTCTATAGTAGGTTCATGTCCACAATATTTTAACATTACACATTGCCATCTTCTCCTGGGGCTTTATGATTTCTTAATTGTTTAATGGTATTTTGAACATCACATAAGCTAGGCTTTACTCTGTGTGTTTCTGCAGTCTGAAATTTCAGATGGTGTAGCACCTTCTTCATAACTACTCCTTTCATTTAACAGCTCTTCAAAATGTTCTTTCCATATTTTAGCAATTTCATCTTCATTGTCTAATAGAATTCCCTGTTTATCTTTACATCCCATTAGTCTTGATTGATATCCCTTCCTAAACCAATTGATTTCTCTGTACAATTTCTTTGTTGCAGTCTGCTGTCTTATTTCCTCTATCACTTCCAGTTCCTTCTGTAACATTTGCTTTCTTCTTGTTTCTGCACAATTTATCTTCCCTTCTGAGTTGTTTGTACTTCTCTCTACCTTTCTTGTGTACCTCCTGTAAAATTTGATTTCTTGCTTCATTCTTTTTATTTAGAGCTGTAGCGCATTCAACAAACCACTCTTTTGTCTTTTCCACTGTAGATGGTGTGTCTTGCTGCCACCAAGACATGACCTATTTGGTTAACTTGGCTGCTTCCTAGCACGTGCCACGTGCCTTTGTAATGTTCTTGTGAAACATAATGAATGAAAATTAGTTCTTTGTCTCATTGTCTTTGTTTTACTTGAATGCTAATTCAATTCTACTTTCCTTCCTGCTGAATTTTTTGATTATATGCCAATAGAATCTTCTGCACTTTCAGCTGATTTTAGTTTTCAGCAGCTTCTTTTCTATAGACAGCTTTGAGAGAGAGACAGTCTCTTTGTCCATGGGAGTACCTGCAGTAATTATGAATTCTGTGGAGTACAGAAAAAAATGTTCAGCACTTGCACTTGTTATAGGTACTATTAACAGCGCACAGAGTTTATAAAGTTCAGTGACTGCAGAGAATGACAAACACATATTCCTCAGGTAGGAAAGAACCTGGTGCAGTTCATTAGAAAGGTATTCCTCCATTGAATATGCAACAGCAAGTTTCCTTCTGAGATGAACAAAATAAAATATTGGCCATAGCTGTCTTTTAGCAAGCGGAAAACTTCTTCAGGAAAATTTCTTTTATTTTGGTCTGCAGCATTTAGTAATTGAAGAACCTTAAGTTTTTCAACCACTTCAAACTGAACCTCCAAATATTAATTTATGACCTAAATTTCATACAACAGATGTTGATAGTGGGTTCTGGTGACAGGTTCTTGATGCTCTTTTCTTGGGCCCTTTGCTGATTTCTTCACAGCTGGACCATACTATACTCTTTTCTGGCAAAAGTACAATTTAGTTTCTGCTGTCTTAGCCTTATAAAGTTTACATCCATGATTTTAATTTGCAGAATGTTAAAATTAATATCAGTCATCCCAAATACTGCATCAAATATCTGAAGTAAGAACTAAAATACAAATTCTCAAAGAACATTACTGAAACCTTGAACCTCAATGTCGTCAAACTAACCAATCATGTGGCAGTTCCCACAGCCCCATAATAGTGATTGGCATACAGACAACCAATAGGAGATGAGAGGCAGTCCCTCTCACCTACATATATATAAGCTGGGCACTCCATCAATCGCCCTCTAGTTGTCAACCAGCTATGAGACATTCTCTGAAGATGCCTAACACAGTCTTGGGTGAAATGTCAGAACATTAATCGACTGGACCACGGACTACAAGCCCGAAATCTACCATCTATTGGAATCCTTTATTTAATTTACTGTAATACATATAAATGGAAAATATGTGCAGACTTCAAAGTAACTGCAACATTAACTGGATTCAACTAGGCTACATTAAACACATGTTTCATATGTGAAATGGATAGTAAAGATAGACCTTCTCATTTCTTAAAAAAGGAATTCCCTCTATGTCAAGGTATTGTTGTTAGCTAATGCTGGATTTCTGACAATGAAGTCATTAATCCTCTTGCTCTCCAATATTTTTCACTGATGGATGGGGCACTAGAAGTGGCAGGGCATATTTGAAGGTGGTCTCGATCCATTTCCTCTTGCAGATCACATAGAGGACAGAGTGGTGAAGAATATATCCCAATTCTGTTTAAATGTTTTGCCAGACAATCATGTCCTGTAATCAACCTGAAGGTTGCAACTGCTGTTTTCCGAGGACACTCAGGAATCAGTGTTTGAATGTTTGGTAGTTTCCATCTTTTATTCTTTGATTTTTCATAGTAATATTTTGCAATAATTTTTTTGAATTCAGAGTTGACTAATCTTTTAGCTGCATAAAATGGTAGATTAACTATAGATTTTTGTACACCGCTGGTACCCTTTTTGCAAGAAAATCAGCTTTCTCATTACCACTCAGTCCATAGTGAGCCGGTATCCATTGGAAGACTAGGTGTTTTTGAAGTGCTGTTAGATGGCTAAGCATCTTCCAACATTCTATAATAGTTTGGTTTTTTGGTGACAACTTGGAAGTAATTGCTATAATTGCTGCCCTGGAATCTGAGAGAATAACTGCTTGCTGAAAATGTGAAATTCTGTACAAAAGATTTTGTAGGGCCATTCGAATTGCTTCAATTTCTCCATCAAAGTTAGTAGTTCCATAACTTAAAGATTTGTAATAGGAAAAGAGGTGACATGTGACTCCAGCACCAGCTCCATCTTGGTTTGATATCAATGATCCATCAGTATAAATATGGAGCCACTCATGTTCTGGGAATCTAGTATGGATTGTCTCTAATGCCAATAATTTTAGAACACTAGTTGGAGTATCACTTTTCTTAACTTCTTCTGTCAGGTGTAAATAATATGTGATGTCTAATGTATGTGTTGGATTGACTTTAGATATGAAGTTTTCCTTTGAATTAGGAAGGTGTACATTTTTCTTGATGTCTTCAATTTTGGAAAGAAAGCTCTCCTGAGTCTATAGTATATGTGTAATATTTCTCTTGTGCCATGTATTGAATGGGAGTCTGATCAACTTTTCGTGTTGAATAAGAGCCGCTTTTTCTATTTCATATTCAATGGGGTATTGGTTGGTTAGTATTTCCATAGCTGCTATTGGTGTGGTTTTGATAGCACCTGTAATTAATCTCAGACTTTGGTTTTGAAAGCTTTGAATTTTTTTTGTGTTTGCTGTTATAAGAACTTCGCTGCAGTAAGTAAATAATGGTTTTATATATATATTGTATGTTGTCTTAAGCGTTGTTCTAGAACATCCCCACTTCATTCCTGTTAGACGTTTTAACAGTGAAAGGCGCCTCTCTGCTCTTTGTATTACATTTTCTATTTGTTTGGTCCATGTAAGTTTGGTATCAAATGTAACTCCTAAATACTTTGCTTCCTTTGTTTCTGGTAATTGTTGACCCTCAAAATTTAGTTTTATTTTTAGTGGCTTTTTTCTTAGTGAAAAGATTTGGTAGTTTGATTTTGTTGTATTAACAGTCATTAAATTTTCTTTGGTCCACCTCTGTAAGGTGGTTAAGGATTGTTGCATGGTTTTTTCTAGTTCTGTACTTTTGCTTTTTGGTTTTGAAGTCCACATTACTAAGTCATCAGCAAATAGTGCACACTTCACGCCTGATTCTTGTATTTGTTGTGGTAGATCATTAATAAATATAATAAAAAGTGTAGTGCTGAGCACTGCACCTTGTGGTAAGCCACGGTGTACTTGTTTATATTTAGATATATTTCTTCCATATCTGGTTGCAATAAAGCGTTGTGTTAGGAAATGACATAGCCATGAAAACATTGGACCTTGTATCCCTATTTTTTTTACTTTCTTTAGTAGTTTTGTTCTGCATATACAATCATATGCACTTTGAAAATCAATAAAAACTGATAAATTATCTTCTTTTCTATTGAAGGAGTCTTTGATTTCTTGACTGAGAAGTAAGACTTGTTCATTTGTAGAGTGGAACTCTCTGAATCCAGCTTGACATGGGGATATTAAATTTTGTGATTCTAGGAACCAATTTAACCTGTTTGACACCATTCTTTCCATCACTTTTGCTATTATGCTGGTAAGAGCTATTGGTCTATAATTTTTTATTTCTGATGCTGTTTTGTCTTTCTTCAAGAGTGGGACAATTATTGCTTTTTGCCATTCAGCAGGTACAGTGGTTTTCCAGGATAGATTGTAGAGTTTCAGTAGTTGTTGTTTTGCTGTTTTTCCAAGGTTTTTTATGAACTCTGGATGTATGTGATCTGGTCCAGGAGACTTTTTGTTTTTTAGATTATTTATTGCAATGTTCAATTCTTGCATATTAAAATTTTGAAAAAAGATATTGCACTGAGTGTTAGGATTACATTCTCTTTCTTGTTTCAAATCTTTCTTAAATTGTTTACGTTCCTTTTTATTATTTCTTGTTACTTTGTGTGAATTAGCATAATATTTATTGAATTTTTCGGCTATGACTGCATCATTTACTAACATTTTATTGTTGTGTATGATAGGTGTGCTGTTGTTTTCTTTCCTGTCCTTGACATTTTTTATGAACTTATGAGCTTTGTTACCATCTGTCCTATAATCCATTTTTTCTAAGAAATTATTAAAGTGATTCCTTTTAGCAGTATTAATTTCTTTTTTTAGTGAGGCACATTTCTTCCGCCATATTTGTGTATCTGATATGTTTTTTGTTTGTTCAGCTGTATTTCTAGCTATATCCCTTTGCTTTTTCAGTTCTTCTAACTGGGGGTTCCAAAAGGGTTTGAAATTTTTAATTCTTCCACTAGGAATATGTTTTTTTGCAGTTTCTAGGATGACTTTACAGAATTCTTTGTTCATATGATCTGGTTGGTCATGCAGCTGTGTGTTTGTTTGTTCTTTAAATTTATGTTCTAATTCAGTTTTATATTTGTTCCAATCTGCTTTTTGTCAAGGTATAGAAACTGGAAAAATGAATGTTAATCATGAACTTCTGGTGGAATCTGAGAACATTTTATTTCCTCCACTACATATAAAATTTGGTCCCATCAAAAGCTTTTCTAAAAAGTTGAACCAAAATGGACTGGCATTTAAACACCTAATTACAACATTTCCTAGAATTAGTGAGGCCAAGTAAAAGGAAGGAGATTTTGTTGGCCCACAGATTCATCAAGATGAGATATTTGAACATCTTTTAAATTATGTTGAGAAAGAAGCATGGATTTCTTTCAGGGAAGCTGTAAACAATTTTTTTGAGAAACAAACGTGCTGGAAACTATGAGCACCTTGTTACAAATTTGCTGTCATCTTATCAGAAAATGGGGTAACGCATGTCCATTAAATTACACATTTTACACTTGCATCTTAACCTCTTCAGGGATATGGACGTGAAATCACGTCCATTTAAAATGACGGACGAGCGATATGGACGTGTATACACGTCCTGTGCGTTTGTGCATTTAACCCTTATGTATCCACTATCTAACTCAACTTATTTTAATTTTCCCCCATTATGAAACATTTAATTAAATTCTATATACTTTACTGGCTTACCTTTATATGTTCCTTCTGCAGTGATATGCCTCAAAACAGGGATAAACACACAAGGGCACATCTCCACATTCGCCACAGATCATCCCAGTTTCCTTACGGATTCCCTTCTTGCGGCACACGAAACACCTTCGAGATGGGCGGGACTTCTTTGCTGTTGACGGTATCCTTTTAGGATGTTTTCCTTGAAGTCTGAGGGGTGCAGGGGTTTTGGATTTTCTACCCCCAGTATGAAGAGGCCTCTCAACCTGGTATTGTTCAATTAGGCTGCGAGCTATTGATAGTCGAAAGTCCAGGTAGGTCATTGTCTTGTGTGGGTTTAGAGCTCTCCAAATTACCAAACAATTGTATATGGTTATATCCAGCTGGTGCAAAAATACCTTTTTATACCATTTCACTGTTTTTCGTAAAGAGGGATATGCTTGCAATACCTGATCTACTAGATCGACACCGCCCATGTGCATATTGTATTCCTGGATAACGTCAGGCTTGAAAATGCACATTTTGGTATGGGCATCTGTTTTTCCAGTGTCAATCATCAAAATCTTAGAGCTGCAATTGGATAATGCTGTAACTACCCTCCTGTCCTCCCAGGCAAGGTAGGTCAAAGGTGGGAGCTGACGCACCTCCATTTCCCCTCTCCTTAGAGCCTTCGTATTCACATCTTTTGGCAAACCAATACGATTTGAACGTACTGTTCCAATTGCATTAGTCTTTCTTTTGTGTAAGGCCATGAATAATTTAGGAGAGCTGTACCAGTTATCTAAGTACACAGTCCTACCCTGATCAAGCACAGGTTCCATTAGGTGCATTACTATGGAGCCAGATAAGCCCAAATCTTTGTCTCCAGTATTGTCAGTCCCTTGACCAGTGTAAATGCAGCTATTGTAAAGATATCCCGTTTTACTTTCACAAACATCAAAACTCTTTATGCCAAATCTAGCCCTTTTTGTTTTGATGTATTGCTTCCAACCTAAGCGGCCCTTCCAAAGCATTAGGCTTTCATCAACAGTGACCTTTTCACCAGGCACATAATTTTCTTTAAATTTTGAAATAATATAATCGAAAACAGGCCTAATTTTGTGGAGTTTGTCATTTACATTCTCTGTGCAGATGAAATGAAGGAACCGCAAAATTGACGTAAACCTGTTATTTGACATGCATTTTCCAAAAAAAGGAGTAGCTAGCATGTCATCTGTGGACCAATACATGTATAATCCAGGTTTACGAATAACACCCATAAGTATAATTAGACCAATTAGCCTGTAAATCTCATTGAGTATTACTTCTGTCCACCTTTGAATTCTGCTCTTAGGCCCTAATTTACCTTTAGAGAGCAGGTCTTCCTTAACCTTACTCGCATATACATTTGTTTCTGAAAGAATGAGAGACACTAAGTCGGTAGTAAAAAATTTTGTAAAAATGTCAATTGGTTGGCTGTCAGAAGTCAGCTGAGCCTGGGATTGAACACCAGACCCTGTGCTCATGAAGATGTGCCTGTTTGTATTGGAATTGTTTTCAGCACTCCACAATGCTGACTCTTCACGAACACCCGAAGGAAGTTGGTCACGTTCTTCCTCACTGCTACTTGTACCTATATCCTCCACACCCCCCTCAAATTCGGAAAATTCGCCATCGATATCCAAATCGCTGTCACACAGCAAGAAGTCCTCCACATTATCGTGTGTAATTTCAGAAGCCCTTACATTTCCACCACTCGCTATAACCTTTGTGCAACACTGCTTGTTGATGCCATGTTTTAGCTCTGAGATGTAACACTCAATAGCTTCTCACTTCAGCTACAAGCAGGAAAGTATATGTATGCATTTCAAGAAAGAAACAAACGGAGCCTGTAAGCTATAACCAAGTTACGAAACACGTGTAAGGAAAAATTGCAAACCTGCTTTATTCTGATGACTCATAAACCACGCATATAGTAGCGCTCTATTTCACATTGTGCTGTGACTTGCTGACGCAAAGCTTACACATACAATGGGTCCACTACTGTTTCTTTCCGAGATGCGTTCGACAAAGCAAAGTTAACTTTTTACCACAGTGAAACAAATAGTGCCATTTCAACGATTTGTAAATGCAACTCAACATTGCTGATGATGTACATGTATACTGCATATAATGAGTTTTATACCAGTTTTTGTTTCATTAAAATAACTTAAAATTTACGCAAAATACAGCTGTGTATTTAGGAAGCACTTTTAGCGCATTTAACAATTTAAATGCCCTGCGCTGGATATTGGGTATCCGTTCTCGGCCTGCAGAGCTTTTAAATGGCTGTCGCTCAAGAGGTTAATTATTTTCCCGAAAGTTGTGGGGTAGTAAGCTATGAACATGGCAAATGTTTCCGCCAACAAATATTACTAATGGAAAATCGTTACCAGGTCTGCTGGACAGTCATCAGATATGCTCCTCAACTCGAATACAAGAGGGAAGCAAAGAAAAAGCATATTTAGTAAAGGTAAGCGATCATGAATGTGTTTTATACCAGACAGATTTTCATAGAAAAAATTACTATCGTATTTTTCCTTAATATTATTCTTAAACCAGAACCAATCTAGCATTCTTGTTATCATATTCATGTTCAGCACAGTGTAAGCCTTAAGAAAAGTGAGGTTTCATTCATGTCACAAACAAAAACTCAAAATTTGCTGTCCTATGTTATTTATTAAAGAAAGAAACTGTACAACTTAATATGAACATAAAATAGTTTATCCCTCAATCATTGTTTCAAGCTGTGGTGCACTTGTAGCAGCATCACTTGAATCATCTTCAAAAGGTTCCAGGGCAACCTCCATGATTTCATCATTGTCACTGTCATCCAACATGGCTTGCAGTTGATGTATTGAAGCAACTAGCACATGAAACTGCTTTCGTCGCATGTCTAACTTCCTTTCTAGCTGTTCCCGTGTTTCCTGTAAATGGATAAAATCAATTTAACCCTTCAATTTTATTGCTGACTAGTTAGATGGCAAAGTAATAGCATGAACATTCGTAAAAAGCAACAAGCTCCTCTTCTTTCATGCCCCATCAATTTTAAGTTGAATGTGAAAGCATTAATTCTACCATTAGAACCACAAGAAATATTTCTTTTTTATCCCTTCAAGCTCATAATTCCTTTGAATTTTGCAGTCCTTTGCATAAGAACTTGGTGTTCAAGTCTGGGTTGAAACTAATTGGTCTTAGCGTCAAATTCATAATTGTTGCTTATATGCAAAAGAAGATGCTTAAACAGATATTTCCTTTCATTAACAGAAATATTTTTTGTTGTTTTGTTCACAACACTGCCAATCACATGTGAAAGTTTGTGAGTTTTGAATAGCACATTTATTAATTAGTTTAAAATTGGGTAGATTGCAAATTTAGTATTTAATCATGAAATAAGTCCACAGCATAAATTATTATTAAAACAATTAAACAACTATTCATTCTGAAGAATAAGGACAGCATAATGAATTTTGAAATAGAATTTTGATTCTATTAACAAATTTTTTTTAGGTTTCAGTGGTTGGTAATACCATGGGAAAAAATACCTCACCTAGTATACATAATGATGGCAACCATAATAAACAAAGTGATATTGAAGAAGTGAGTGAGTGATTCATAAAACCTTGGTCTGTAGTTTGAAATATTTACAGCTTAGCAACGATAAGTGAAGCTTAAGTCTCTAAATATTTATTATATTTGTTGAATAATATAAAAATACTTCTAGGACAGAACAGCTAGACGAAGTACAAATGCATGTGAAACAGAAAGGTGTGTTAAAAAAAAAAAAAACTGCCCTTGGGGATCAGCTCAGACACATGGAATCTTCTATGTAATACTCTTCTCGACCTGGAATTTTCCCGAAGAAGCAAAGTCATGGCTTTTGCGCATGACTTACTTATTATCACCAACGGACACAGAAAATTATGCAAATCAGAACATCACAAAAATAAAACATGGCCAAAGAACAACCAAATTCAATTGAATCACACAAACTAAGGTACTACTGATAACAAGAAAGAAGAATCCCAACTGTGAAGAAATAAGCATTTACGTTAATAACAATAACACAGACCAGTCAAAGTGTTAATCTGGAATAACATCAATAGCCAGTTTAAATTTGCCAAACACATAGACAAACTACACAACAAATGCATCAGGCTAATAAACTCAGACGGGGCCTCTGGTACTAAGCTGTATAAACCATGTATAAGGAAGCTATTGAACCAATTTTGATATATGGTGCTCCAATATGAGAAGATGCCCTCAGAAGCAGTAAGAACACAAGGAAACTACAAAAAATACAGAGGCTATTCAACATAAAATTCATGAAAGCATATCAATCACCTATGATGCCTCCTATAACATTGCAGGAATTCCACCGATTTTACAATAGTCACAAAAGCAAAAATATACAGAGCAACATGTAGAACTAGAATATGACATACCACTGGAGACAAACTACAGTTATTCAGCAGAAAGGATTCACATCAAGGAAGATGGAGACTATGTAGACTATCCAATACAAATTTAGGCTGATGGCAGCAAAACAGGTAATGAAGTAGGAGCTGCACAGTTATCTTCAACCAAGGAAAACTCAGTAAGACAATTCAATATAAACTAGACGGACAGTGCAACAACTACAAAGAAGGGAAAGCAAGAAGTGATAGCCGTACTAAAAGCCTTATAAGAAATACAAACAATGAAGGATATTTCACATGAGAATAAAGAGGATACTTTCTATCAGAGAGTAAAATATCACTTTTTCTGCTGCATAACAACTATTGTCATTTATAGAGAATATCCTAAAAACTATGGGCAGTCTAGGAAAGGGCCAACGGAAAATAAATTCAAGAGGATAAATGCTCATATAGAAATTGAATTGGCTGATAAATTAGCAAAAAAGGTCAAAAATGGAACAAAATCCAATCTACCAAAAACTCTAAAATAAAAGAAATCGGTCTACAGAAATGGCAAGAGATGGCACAGCTCAACAAAAGGAACAATAACCAAATCTTTTTTTGCCTAAGTCAAAGACAGCCTAAATATAAAATTGCCCATAACACCAACAATAACAGTTACAGGTCATAGCAAAATGAAACACTACACAGATTTCATATCACAGCTGATCCTACATCTACAACATGAAACAGCAAACTGTGAACCATCTGATTTATGAATGCCAAAATCTTCGAACACAAAGATGGAAGTTAATAGCAGAAATAAGAAACAAAGAAGACACCTGGCCAGCAACAAACAGTTAATTGCTTTTAATAAACATTTTTAGTTAAACACAAAATTGCTTTACACAAACTTATGCAGGGCTAGTTTCACTTAATATTGAGCTTCACAGTGTAATACTTAAAGTTTATAATTTAAACAGCTAATAAACACTTATAAATCTTTAGCAAGTTCATTCATTCTATTAATCTGTAAATAAGCATAATTTAATTGTAAATGTTCTTAATAGCTATAGGTAAACAAAATGTAAATTAGGTTATAGAAAATCACTTAGATTTGAATATGGTTTTTAATGGCTGATTGAAGATTTTGTTCATTTGTCTTCAGACATCCCAGTAGAGTTCAACTTTATCTTTCAAGGTTTAATCCAGTTTATAACTTTGAATATAGCAGATCTAATTCATGTATGCATAAAGTGTTAACTTAGGTTAATTGCGTCAACAAAAATTGTAATATACCAAAACATTAAGAGTGTAATAAACAAATTGTAACTGTTAAGCATTTGGCAGTTACATGACCCAGGTATCAGGTATTAGAAAGTATTTATAGGAAAGAAACTGAAATGGTTCCCTAGGCCTCGAATTCTCAGGGTCAAAGAAAACAAGAGTTTAGTCAAGAGAGACTGGGTAGGAAAGTTTAAAGAGGGAATTGGTATAGGAAGAGGAAGAAATACCAATTCGGTCAGTAACTCGCCAAGCTGACCAGTGCTTATTTGTGATCAGTCCTATCCTTTAGTTCATCATGGTTAGTTCATATCTGTTACTTTAAGTCATCAAATTTAGAACGGATTTAAGGGTATCCCTTCTTACAGACTACAACCTCCCAGCTAAATATTGGAGTGCAAGAAAATGAATGACTTCATTAGCAAGCGTTTAATATTAGATACCAACCAATCAATTTTAATATAATGTAAAAACAGCATGTAATGTTACCATTGCAATAGGGAATGTTGGTATTTTGTTAATAAAGGAATTAAACAAGACCTTTTTCTAAAAAGGACCTTTAATTCAGGGGATCTTAAAACATGTATTTCCAGTGAAATCTTGAAGGCATCAAATTTTTGGGTGAGATGCAATTGCTTTTATACCTATTATGTACGTGGTAAAGAAAGTAAAAATCACCACCACCACCAAAATATTTGTTTGCAATGTCATTGTGTGCAATGACATAACCTCTTGAGTGATGGCCATTTAAACGTCCGCGAGCCGAGAACTGCTAGCATTTAAATTGTTAAATGCGCTTCGTATATACACAGCTGTATTTTGTGTAAATATTAAGTTATTTTAATGAAACAAAAACTGGTATAAAACTCGTTATTTGCAGTATAAATGTATGTCATCAGCAAAGTTGAGTTGTATTTACAAAACATTGAAATGGCACAATTTTGTTTCACTGTGGTGAAAAGTCAACTTTGCTCTGTCGAACACATCTAATATAAATTCTCGGAAAGATACAGTAAAGAAACACCCATTGTATGTGTGGCTTATGCGTCAGCATACTGTGTAATAAAGCGCTTCTGCATGCGTGGTCTCTTGAGTCATCAGAATAGATCAACATTACAACTTTTGCTTACACGAGTTTCGTAACTGAGTAGAGTCCGTGTCTTTCTTTGTTGAAATACATACATATTCTTTCCTGCTTGTAGCTGAAGGGAGAAGTGGTATAAAAAGGTGTTTTTGCACCAACTGGATATAACCATATACAATTGTTTGGGGATTTGGACAGCTCTCTAAACCCACACAGGACAATGACTGACCTTGACTACCGACTATAAATAACTCGCAGCCTAATTGAACAATACCACGTTGGGGGTTGAAAATCCAAAACCCCTGCACCCCTCAGACTTCAAGGAAAACATTATCCTAAAAGGATACCACCAACAGCAAAGAAGTCCCGCCCATTTCGAAAGTGTTTCGTGTGCCGCAAGAAGGGAATTCGCGAATGTGGAGATGTACGTACCCTTGTGTGTTTATCCCTGTTTTGAGGTAAATCACTGCAGAACGAACATATTAAGGTAAGCCAATAAAGTATATAGACCTTACTAAAATGTTTCATAAAGGGAAAATTATAATAAGTTGAGTTGGATAAGGGTTAAATGCTTAAACGCACAGGACGCCCATATCGCTCATCCGCCATTTTAAATGGACGTGATTTCACGTCGATATCCCTCAAGAGGATAAGCATATGTACAAACAGTTATGGTCATAGTGAAAGTAAAGAACTCAAGCTCACCTCTAAGGAACCCAATTCTTTACGTAGTTGTGAAAGCTTTTCATCAGTTTCCTTTCTGTCAGGCTGCTCATTTATTACTTTGGCTAGAACATCATATTCTATCCTGTTTTTCCGAACTGTCTTTGCATCCTGAAATTCCAGTTTAGTGCTCTCTATGTCCCTTTTGGCTGCTTCTATACCAGTTTCAATTTGTCTGGAAAGATTCTCATAGTTCTGAAGTTCAGCTGCACTCATTGCTGCTGCTAAGCGAGATTTTGTCACTGCAAATTCACACTGTGCAAGCTGTACAAGCATTCTGTCATGTGCTATTTGGCTGTAAAACATAAAAACTGCATTAATATTAAGATATCACATTTTACTCCTCATAAAATACCCTTAAAAAGCAAAGAATAAAGTTTTGCTCCTAATGATTAATAGTTTTATTTCATTAGCCTTGGTGTTGAAGCTACAAGTATTAAACATTCACTGCTGAGTCATTCCATGTCATATCGCACAAAATTTGACCTTCATGTCTTCAATTTCATTAATATTAAATGTATGTGTTCTGTGAATGCAAAAAATTATACACCTATTCCTTTGTTAGTCTGTAAATTAATTATTTTGGTAAATATAAAACATTAAATTTTCGGATATTTTACGCACACCGTTCTACATGAATGTAAATATATCTGCTTATTTTTCAGATAAATATGATCTGTAGCTCATTTTGAACATTGAAATATGTACTTCATTTATATGTTAAAAAATAATTAGTTTAATATTTCCTATTTTTACAAAGCCATTAACATTACAAATAACACTAACATTTTACTTTAAATTTCCAGAAAAAAATTTAAAATGTAGCTTGATGATGCCATATAATCCTAGAAAAAATTCAGATTGGAATTCCAAATACATACAGAGAAATTAAATAAGTTATCAAGCCGTGCAGACGCTGCCTTAGGTCAAGAGGTACACACAGCTGATTCGTATCATATGCTGTCGTTCTGTCAAGGATAAACTGTTAGCATAAACACTGAAATGGATCATTCTACGTCGAATCGAACACTTCTGAAACTTGATAACCTATTTTCTCCAATTTTTTAACGTTATCAGTAGATGAGATTAAATAACCCATATGTTTTCTTTTTGGTGTGATACCCTTATTTTGGCTTTATTGAATATTATTTGTACTGTATATTTGCATGCTGCATTACATAAAAATGATTATACCGAATGTTATTTGAACTTTAGAATTTTCGTGCTTGCAGCACTCTGAAATGAAAAAAATGGCAGTTTTACATACCATTTTTTTTGATGAAATTTGCCTAAAGATGTCCCCACCCGGAGATCCGATTGGGGGACAGTTTTAACTCCGGAATGTTTATCTTTAGGACTCATATTCATGTATGTGGCTTTCATGTAACTGTTTTCTTAACGGGCACCAGTTTTACAATGTGGCAGTTACATCACCCGACTTAAATAAGACTGTTCATCTCCAATGGATTCCAGCACACTGTGGAGTCATGGGGAACGAAGCTGCAGACTCACTTGCAAAGAAAGCCACAACAATAACACAAAAGTCTAAATTCAATTTCTCATATTCCTCAATAAAACGCTTGATCATTAAAAATTTTTGTCATTCATACCTACAAGAAATAGAAACAAATGCCAAAGATAAAAAATGGATTACACTACTTTCCAATCCAGATATAATCCCCCAGAGACCAAGGAAAACAGCTGTTGCAGCCTTCCGACTATTGACAAATCATGACTGCTTAGCAAGTCATCTCTACAGAATAGGTATCTTAGCCTCACCAATATGTGTCCTGTGTAACGATCCAGCAGAAATGAATGAAGAACACTTGAAGACCTGTGAAGCATTAAGATCAGAAGAAACTACAGTTCAAAAGTATTGGAAAGCACGAATGCTAATGGCTTCATTGCCAGATGCAAGGCACTAGAAAACAACAACAACAACATACCATTTTTTTTAGGTTTACTCAAATTATAAAATAGGCCCCTTTTAGGGGGTAGTATTTTTAAAATATATTTTAGTCACTAAATGCTTACTTTTAAAAAACTGAGAAAATGTAATTATAGTGAGAAATATTGTGCACTGAACTAGGCTGGTTTCAGAATAGGATTCAAATAAGAAGTGATATTATAAATACTTTACTAATTACGTGTGCATGGTGAGTCACTTTGATCAATTGAGGCAAGTGCTGTGAACTCATGGGCGAGGTGTCATTGCACATCCGGTGTTTGTTTGCATAATATAATTTTATTACTAGTTAACCTTTAGTATGAGCTGTGCTGTTGATTGTGCTTGTGCAAAATCATGGCTGATTTGGCACAACAGAGTTACACCTACTGTTTTAACCCATTCAAATTAGTTAATCACAGAGTTCTTTATAAAAAGCTAAGACCAGTGACGTCAGCACCGCTGATTAAACTTCAATTAGAAGACTTAAACTTATCTCATGATTTGAAAGTTTGTGATAATTGTCGCATGAAAGTTTCAAAAATTCCAAAAGAAACAAACCACCACTGAGTTGTGTGTGTCTAGTGCTAGTGAAAGTTTGGTAGAAGAACATGATAGTGATAGTTCCTCATCCTCTAGTGACCACTATAGAGTGGTGGATATTTAAAAACCAGTGTAACAAGCGTAATGACTGCAAGTGTAAATCTATTATTGAAATTTTAAACCGTGGAATGTGAACTTTGTGCCCTATGAAGAGAGTGATAGACCAAAGTATCCATTACAGCCATTTCAGTGTTTATGCTAACAGTTTGTTCTTGACGGAATGACAACAAATGATACGAATCAGCTGTGTGTACCTCTTGACCATAAGGCAGTGTCTGCACTGCCTGATAACTTATTTAATTTCTCTGTATGTATTTGGAATTCTAATCTGAATTTTTCCTAGGATTACATGGCATCATCAAGCTGCATTTGAAAATTTTTTCCGGATATTTAAAGTAAAATTGTTAAAGTATTGTTAATAATGTTTGTTACATTAATGGCTTTGTAAAAATAGGAAATATTAAACTAATTATTTTTTTCTTTAACATATAAATGAAGTACATATTCCAATGTTCAAAATGAGCCACAGAAAAATATCTGAAAAACAATACCAGAGATATTTATATTTATGTAGAACGGTCTGCGTAAAATATCCAAAAATTTAATGCTTTATGTTTACCAAAATAATTAATTTACAGACTAACAAAAGAATAGGTGTATCATTTTTTCATTCACAGAACACGTAAATTTAATATTAATGAAATTGGAGACAGGAAGGTCAAATTTTGTGTGATATGACATGGAATGACTGTGTTACAAAATCATTATTTGCTGATGTTTTCAATAAAACAGACTGCATCTATGGTTCAATGGTAGGTATGCTGACTTCTAAATCCTGCGTTGCAGATTCCTCCAGCTATGAGAGGAATATTTCTTATAATTCCTATACTACATAAATTCTGGAAACAGTGAATGCCAGAAAGTATTTGAATTAGTTTTAATGCTAAACTCTAAAATAAGAAGACTGATGCAAAATTTAACAATGCAAATACATATTGGACATAGCATTTGTTTCACAGATCAAAGTCACCAATATGATCTTAGCAAATTATGGAAAATGAATTGATGTTTCATACTCATGTTACTCCAGTTATAAAATTACTGTCAGGAGACAGTTTGGGGACCTATTGACCACATTCTTCGCTACTAGTCAAATAACAGTGATTACACTTCTTCACCAGGTATCTGGAGGGTCATCCAGTGAGGGGTTAAAGAATTTAGAGATTAAACTACCATTTGCAGGAAGTTTGAAGTTCATAACTGGATGCTTGAAATTTTTTATATATCTTATTTCCCCATTAGCTCAGTTCTAAGGAGCTATGCACACTGATTTTAACAGCTTGTTTTTTATTCCATATTCTTTCCTGGGTATCTATAGCACCCTCTGGTATGGGATTGGTGTGCTTAGAGATTAAACTAACATTTACAGGAATTTCAAAGTTAATAATTTTATGCTTGAAACTTCTGATTAATGTTTTTCCCCATAAGCTCAATTTCAAGAGATTATGCATACTGTAACAAATTTACCAAATCTTTTTATTTTCTCAAGCTTCAAGTACAGCCACACTACTAGTTTCTGTCTCTTAATCTTTCCAAACTCTAACACCATACTAGTTTCTGTCTCTTAATCATCAACCACTCAAACTGTCTCTATGGCAACCTCCTTGAAAATCAAAGAGTCTTAATGACATGGAGAAGCCATGTCACACTGCTCCCTCCTCAGAGCTGGTCGTCCCGACCAGCACTATCACTGCGGCATCTCCCTTGCGCCCCGGTGGATTAACCCATCGAACCTCTTCTCCTGGTGGTCCACGAGGGCCTGGTGGTCCTGGTATACCTTGAGGTCCTGGGTTTCCATCTCTTCCAGGCATACCTTTAGTTCCAGGTTCACCATCTTTTCCCGACAATCCTGGAGGTCCAGTCATGCCTTTGTCTCCTGGAGGTCCCTGAGGTCCAGGTAACCCTTGTAGACCAATGAGACCACGGTGTCCTTTTGCACCCTTTGGACCTTCTTCTCCTCTATCACCCTTACCTCCCTCTGGCCCTGGAGGTCCTGGCTTTCCTCTAGCTCCCTGTGGCCCTTCTACACCCTGTGGTCCAGTTTCTCCTCGAAGACCCCGTTCTCCTGCTGGTCCTGGAGGTCCATTTGGACCAGGTGGCCCTGGAAGACCTGGTGCCCCTGGAGTTCCCGGAGGTCCTGAAGGTCCTACAGGTCCCTTATCTCCCGGTCTTCCTGCAATACCAGGTGTTCCTGCTTTACCTGGTGCTCCCTCTGGTCCCTGTTCTCCAATTGGTCCCGGTGGTCCTAGAGGTCCTGCAATACCTTGTGGTCCTGGAGGTCCTTCACTGCCTGGCTTCCCTGGTGGACCTGTCTCACCTTGTGCACCTCTCTGACCTCTGAGGCCAGCAGGTCCTGTTGGGCCGGGTAATCCTGGAAGTCCTCTGTCTCCTGGAGGGCCCTGTGGACCAGGTTGTCCTGGAGCTCCATGTTGTCCTTGAGAGCCTGAGTCACCCTTAGGTCCTTCAGGTCCTGGTGCACCAGCTTGTCCTGGAGGTCCTGGATTGCCCTGTTCACCTTTCATTCCTGGGAATCCACGTTCACCCTTCATTCCAGGCAAGCCTACCAGACCCTGAGGGCCAGGGAATCCTTGTAAACCTTGAGGGCCAGTAGGACCTCGCTCTCCAGGGGGCACGATCCTAGGTATCGCTGTTGGATAGTGTCCCTTGGTCCAGGTAGGACGATGTATGCCATCCTGCTTCGAAATTCTGCAACAGTACCGCCGGTCTTGACGGTCCCTCGTCCAGTTGCCCTTCTTCCTGGTGTGTTGACGGGCCATCCTGCGCACTTTGAAACGGCTCACTGGGTACCATGTCCGCCGACCTCTCTGGCGCACCTTCGCAGCCACCCTGCTTCCGATGGGTCCGGCAACAAACCCCACCACATCCGCGCGAGTCGCGTCCACCGCTGCACTCGTGTTCACTCGTGCTCGGCACGGCCTCTCCTGTATCCTGCCGTCCACGATGATGTCCACCATTCTTCCGTTCACGGCACTATGCGTCAGGTGATTGGATGGCCCCGACGGTCCCCCCATGTCACACGCCAAGTCGGTTCTCGCGTGTTGCTCGTTTGCTTGTGCGCTTCCCTGCTGATCGTCCGAAACGGGCGCAACTGTCGCCTCGGCCACTAGGTGCTCCCTCCCCGGCTCCGCGCTATTCCGTCTGCCCCTGGCATCCAGTACTTTGACGCTCTCGTCAACTCTTACTACCAGGGCGCCAAGACGTTCCCCGTCGTCCTCCACGACGTCCACGTGCTGGCAGAGGTCTTCCACCTTTTCGCCGAGTTCTTCCACGCCTTCCGTCACGCCAGCCAGTTGCTCGTCAATTTTCGCCGATAGCTCCGTCTTTATCTTTTTCAGCTCGGCAGCGAGGTTGTCGTTTCTCGTTTCCATTTTGGCAAATAATTCTTTCATCATTGCCATCATCCTGGTTTCCGAATATCCCACTTCCTGACACCAAATGTAACAAATTTAAATGTAACAAATTTACCAAATCTTTTTATTTTCTCAAGCTTCAAGTACAGCCACACTACTAGTTTCTGTCTCTTAATCTTTCCAAACTCTAACACCATACTAGTTTCTGTCTCTTAATCATCAACCACTCAAACTGTCTCTATGGCAACCTCCTTGAAAATCAAAGAGTCTTAATGACATGGAGAAGCCATGTCACAATACTTATTTTAGGAGCTTGACTTTTGTTCAATATGGTGATTTTCTTCCCAAAATAATTAGCTTGGCTGTTTTTGTCTGATATTCTGATGTGTCCCTGAAGAAACAGAGACATTATTTTCATATACAAAATAAAATATGAATGTCCAGTGTAATAAAATATACAGCTACAGTGAAATAGAATCCATTGTATATGACAAACAGGGTATTAGCTGTATGGGATCCAACATAACAAGCATGCCATGAACAGTGAAACATTGTAACGCTTAAGAGGTAGAACTGGAACTTAAAAATTCAATGCCACAACTGGGATTTGAACCACAGACCTTCCGCTTACCGGGCGGCTGCTCTAACCACTGAGCTATTGTGACAAACTGCCAGAATGGCATTAAATTCTCAAACCAGTTCATATTTCTCCTGGTAAACCACAAAGACAGTCTCACATCAGAGACAAATTACCCCAATAGTGACTTACTATTGTAAGTACTTTATATCCCAGGATTACAGATGGTAATTATTATTTATTTATACCAACAAACTTACTGTTGGTGTTTTTAAACACACAAGCCGTGTGTGGGCAAAGTTTGAGAGGTAGAACTGGAACTTAAAAATTCAATGCCACAACTGGGATTTGAACCACAGACCTTCTGCTTACCGGGCGGCTGCTCTAACCACTGAGCTATTGTGACAAACTGCCAGAATGGCATTAAATTCTCAAACCAATTCATATTTCTCCTGGTAAACCACAAAGGCAGTCTCACATCAGAAACAAATTACCCCAATGGTGACTTACTATTGTAAGTACTTTAAGGATTAAATAACCTTCAGATGGTAATTTTGTTGGCATAAGTTTGTAAGTTTGTTGGCATAAATAAATAATAATTACCATCTGAAGGTTATTTAATCCTGGGATATAAAGTACTTACAATAGTAAGTCACCATTGGGGTAATTTGTCTCTGATGCAAGACTGCCTTTGTGGTTTACCAGGAGAAATATGAACTGGTTTGAGAATTTAATGCCATTCTGGCAGTTTGTCACAATAGCTCAGTGGTTAGAGCAGCTGCCCGGTAAGCGGAAGGTCTGTGGTTCAAATTCCAGTTGTGGCATTGAATTTTTAAGTTCCAGTTCTACCTCTCAAAAATTGTAACGCTTTTTTTTTGGTTCCATTTATAACATCCTTTAACTAGTGGCAGGAATTATATGTCCAAATGAGCTAATGGAATTAATTCATGTTAATATTTCTTATTACAAGTTATATCCACCTAATACGAAGGTGAATCAAATATAAACTTTTTGTTCTGAGCAAGTAATTTTAAACAGAGCGGGCTGCGTCAACTTGGTTTGGGTGGGGATATCAAGAGTAGGGATGAGCATGAGTTATCCACCGCAGTTCCATTTATTGGTTATGCTCACAACGTCCAAGCAACAGGTACATGCTTCAAATGTGCAATGCATCATCAAATTCCTTGCTCATGAAGACGTGAAACTTGCAGAAATTTTGCAGAGACCGGCAGCACAGTTCTGTAAGCACACTTTCAAGGGCTCATGTGTTTGCTTGGCATAAGGTGTTGAACAAAGGTCGAGAACGGGTCAAAAACTAGAGTTATGATCGTTGTTCAAGCATAAGCATTATGAGGAAAACTTTGAAGCCATTCATAGCCTTATTCAAGAGGTGATTGACATTTGACAGTTGCAGTAATTTTCCATCGGGTTGGAATAAGCTATGGGAGCTGTCAAGTCATCATTACAAACAGCTTGACTTGGCCATTCTACAAGATGAGTCATTCTTTTCCATGACAATGCTCAACCCACTCTGCTGAGCTAACTTGTAAGTTGGTAGAAATGAAACTAACAACCACCCTCCCTGCAGTCCAGACCTTTCAATTTTCATATCTTTGGGCCACTCAAGGAGACACTGGGAGGCCAAGATTTGAGGATGACGCTGGTGTGGAAGTCTTAGTGCACCACTGACTGATGACACAATCCTGCACTTTTTGTGCTGACGGCATCAAGAAGCTACCAATAAGCTGGCCTAAGTGCATTTCCAAAGCAGAAGACTATGTAAGAAAGTGATTTCTTTGTAAATGGTTTACATCAAATAAAATAGTTTGGAAACAAAAGTCTCGTTTATATTTGATCCACCCTCGTATGTGTAACTTTCCTGTATAATGTGAATATTGAGGTTATATTTTGTATATGCTAGTAACCAAACCCAAGGTTATTCGAGTAATGGGAGAGGTGGCCAACGTCGGTTGCATTCTCTTATGATCGGTAACGATAAATAACTGAGAAGCGGTGGTTGTTAGCTGTGTGTCTACAAGTAAACAAGATACCCTATAGGCACTATTGATTGAAATGTTGTATAAGACACGCATATATTTGAGCGATAAAACATAACAAGCTACAAATAAGCAATCAGCAATTGTGGATTGCGTTGCTGAGAGATATTCAACAAAGGATCACACAATATTATTTGCTATGCTTGATTACATTTAAAACATGAAGTAATATTTACAATTAAATTTAGCATATCCAAGAATCACAAACACGTTAAATTGAATAGCTTCAGAAACTTATTACCGTTGTATTTGTGAAAAGTAAAGTAATTTATTATAATATTGCTACTTCATTATAATAAAAGAATTTCGGCGCAAATTTGAATATTTATTGAGAATACATCAATCATCACCATCTTATCTTCTAGCCACTAACCCAGGTTGTTACAAATCCACGAGTTTGCGTATGAGTACATGTGAGTATGCAACTGCGTTGTACAGAGCATGGCTGGAGGAGAGTGGTGGCAGAGAATGGTAACCAATATGTCACTGGGCGAAGATGATAACTGCTATGTCATAGGGCAAGTTCATGGGCTTCCTGCCCATCAGGAAAACTATACCGCTCGCAAAAGTTAAAGGCATGTGAACGCTGGCCAATGCTCAAGCAGAGCGCTGTTGCCAAGCGTAGTGCGTGTACCGGCAGACGGTCTGTACATAAGGTTGTGTGAGATGCATGCACCACATTCGGCAGCGCTGGTAGGAAGGGCAAGTGTAGGATTTGCTGGAGTCCGCAGTACGCCCCGCCTCCATATGCCTTTAAGTTTTGCGAAGATTAAAGCACATATTGGCACTTGTGTCTGCAGTAAATTGTGTACCCTCTGATACATAATAAACATACTGCATTCTTTTTCTTGAACTTGTGTTATATCTCCTGTATTCCGAACTCCATAGCCATGCAACCTCACTCATTCCTGTCGGGGTCTCTCTCCTGATGACAGCTCACCTCAGAAAAAAGCTGTGCTGCATGTTGCAGGCTTACTCAGGCAAGGCAGTGGTACAGTGGTACTCACTGCTGCTGCTCACTGGCTAGCAGCTCGGCTGGAACATATTACACTAACCCATTAACACCCTGAATCCCATTGCTACACTGTCCATAAAAAAGTCATAGCAGCTTTGCCTTTTGAAACAATTGTTTATGGCAATGGTGTTCACTCGTTTACTGTCGGTGTTTATCTTTGGGTTCCCTTCATATTCACACATCCACTCTCTCTTTCATACTTCCAGTCTCTAGGGAGGGTGGAAAATAATCCTTGCTAACTTCCCACACTCCAGTCAGGAATTGAATCAAGGACCTCTGGTTAGAAAGCTAGCATGCTAACCACCAGATGACAGAAGCAGTCATATTGTAAAGCTGTAATGTAAATGATAGAAATAAATAAATTACTAATTCATTCAATAACTTAGTGTGTCATGTAAGTCTGTACTGTCATTCATATATGTGAACTTTTTAAGGGAAGATAGGTGCAGAAGAAGCACAAATGTGTTTGGGGAAGAAGACCACCATGTGCACAAAGTTTTTTCCCTTACCTTTCTGTTGGTGATTCATTTGTAGCACTGCACCATTTTATAAACGACTTTAAAAGCACTGTTAGTCGGCGATCATCTCCTGTTCCATCACCATCAATCAACAAGCGCCGCCTTATTACATCCTCTGTAACATTATAATAAATATACATCAAAGCTTTGTAAATTTGCAAACACAAATGCACAATCACACATACATGCACTCCTGCTTTCTTTGTCTTTGCACATTACAAATCTTGATAAAGATTTAAAATAAATATATGTTCAAAATGTGGTGAAGAGCAAGCATAATAATCATTTACAATGTAATGGCAAGTAAAAGATCAGGGAGGCCTTAAATTCTCTGCTCAGTTGTTAAAATGTGCTTTGCAAATAAGCGTACAGGGCAGGGGTGGGCAGAATAGTGTCTGCTCCAAATCCACTGTACACACAACCCAGGTAACATTCTTTCTGGTTGGAGGAGTGATATTTCTTCACTTTTTAAACTGTAAACAGGGGTGGATTGATACGATCAGCATGTTTGTTTCGAACAGGAAAGAGTTGGTTGTACTTTTACTATGTGAAATCAGAATTACACACCTTAATCATCATCCAAACATATGAGAAAACGTTCAGACTGGCATAATATCTGTAATAGCAATATGCAGTTGCACCAAGAGGTCGTTATCCGAAACACGAGATCTCAGTTTTGATTTTCCTATGTTCTTCCGAAAAAAAATTGTTCACAGACATATTTGGAGTAAAACATTGTTGTAACAGTGTAACAGAAGCAACACATTCTCTCACCCCAACATATAACTATTACCTTACACAGTTATTTAAATAAGTCTGTTCCAACTAAATCTCTGCACTTATTTTGTTTTCACTACATCTGTTTGCACATCTAGGAGTTCACATTGCAAGTTAACTCTTACATCTACAGTACACTACTACATCTACAGCAAAAGGTTCAAGAAACATTGATATGACATTTACAAGATTCCTAAACTCATGGAATGTATGCGAAGTAAACTTAGTTTTAACTCTTCAAGAATGGGAATATAACAGATTAGAGAGGTAGAACTGGAGCTTAAAAATTCAATGCCATAGCTGGGATTTGAACCACAGAACCTCCGCTTACTAGGCCGGTGCTCTAACCATTAAGCTACTGTGACAACCTGCCAGAATGACATTGAATTCTCAAACCAGTTCGTATTTTTCCCGGTAAACCACAAAGCCAGTCTCACATCAGAGACAATTACACCAATGGTGACTTACTATCGCAAGCACTTATGTCCCCGAATTAAATAACCTTCAGATGGTGATAATTATTTAATAAATAATAAATGAGTGGGGTAACAATGTCCTGTGTTATCGAAATTTTGCCCGTGTTAGGTTAGGTTAATGCATGTAGGAGTGGGGTGACAGGGTCCTGTTATCGAAATATTTACAACTTGGGCAGTGTTTATGCAACAATTTCAATTAAATGCATTAATCAATCATTCTAGCATATATTATACTCGTTTATACACATTTATTTGCTAAATATCCGCCGCATTAGCTAAATAAAACCGCTATATTGCACGTTGAAACTTGCTCATAAATAAAAAACGAAGCTTGAGCGCCAAATAAAACTTTCAAAATCGCAATCAACAATAAAAACTGCATCCATTGTACTACGTTTCATTCCTTTTCTCCAGCGGCCGATTTTGTAAACACTGGATCTCAATTCTCAATGCTCAATTAAGTTAAGGTTCAAAATGTCATTATTAGTTTTACTAACCATCTCCCATTGTGATCCGATTGTAATACCGTAGCCACCGTAGCACTTCTAACCACAAAACACCTAGCAGGTTGCCTTGTCTTGTCTTGTCTGGCGCTTGTTTAACGACGCTACTGCCAGCCTTAAAGGTGGCGACTGCGTCAATCATGACGGTCTAGTGTGGTGGAGGGTCTAAACAGAGGTGGCAACGTGTGACCTAGCGCGAGTTTACAGTTTCATTCGCGTGCGTGTAATAAAACGAAACTAAGCTTTACATATCGTGGTGGAAAAAGGTAGAAGTAACGAAGGTAATTGAAAAGGTCCAGTATGATATACCCGATACAATACCCTAAGAAAGTCCATAGTAGCTGCATGGTGTCTGGGACAAGCAAAAAATAGATGGTTAATATCCCCTATTTGGCCACATTCACAAGAATTTGAATCACGTAGATTGATTCTGTATAAATAGGCTGGTGTCAATGCCACATGTAGTAGCACCCTAAAGTAACTCGAATATGCAATTTTCGGTATACGTGGCTTATGCTCGAGGAATTGTCTGAATTGTATGCGTATATCCGCCGACGGAGTATGCCGCGAATCGTCGCGGCGTAAGATATCCATCAGTATATCTCCCGGAGGTGTTAAAAATTCCGGTGTGACCGTGGGAAATCTGGTCGCAGCTTTGGCCGCGGCATCGACTATGTCGTTGCCAGATATTCCGACGTGGCTGGGTATCCACATGAGCGTGAGCAAAACATGACTTGGTAATTGGTGTAGTATATTCAATATTAGAATCTCGTAGATTTGGTGGTGAGAATGGCAGTATGTACGCGTGAGCGCCTGCAGGAGGCTGAGACAATCTGTAAAGATAAATACACGGGAGGGCACATGTTGCACGAACTTTATCGCCTTATAAAGGGCAATAGCCTCGGCGGTGTAAATTGATGTCTCGTCAAATAATCGCCACGAGTGTTTGTCCTTTGTATTCCATATATATATGCCGGAACTGACTCCATCGGGAGTTTTCGAGCCGTCTGTAAAAATAATTTGTACTGAATGTTTAGGTGAGGAAAGGAACGGGGCGATATACTCTCGCCATTTTAGGTGCACGAAACTGATGGCAGTCAATCTCAATATGTGACGGAAGCGAATAAACATTCATATCTATTAAGTAATTCGGACGTGTGGGTGTCCGGTAGATGTGATCATAGGACTGAAATCGTACCAATGGTAATGGCAACTGTTCCCCCTCCGGCATTTGGCGGCGGTAAAGCTCGTAAAGACGTGTCAATTTCGGTAACAGGATATTGTGCGAATGTGTTAACAAGCGTGCTATTTGGCGACCGCCCTGTATGAGCATGCGACCCTCTACGTCATAAGACGGAAAGTATAATTTATGTTGGCTCTTCGCTGGTCGTCCGGGTATATGGAATATTATGTTGTAGAGTTGGTATAAGAACGATTCTAGTTTATTCCGCACACCTTGCGTAGGGGTGGGGGCTAGTAATAAACCATATTCCAGGCGTGAGAATATCAAAGGCGGAAATAGTCTTAGTAAGACCCGGGGGTCTGTGCCCTAGTGACGCGCGGTCATAGCCTTGAATAATGCTTTTAAGGTATTAAGCGTAGCTAATACACGTTGCATATGTAGCGTGTAACTTAAATTTTGGTGTAAAAGTACCCCTAAAAATTTGACTGTGAGAGTCGGCTGTATGACATAATTTCGGAGGCGCAGGGAAAGGCGTGACAAGCGGGTAGCTTTATTAAAATGTACAAACCGGGTCTTACGTAGGTTAACTGGGAGACCGAGTTCTTCTAGGTACGCGATTATCTTCTGACAGTCTGTCGAAAAATTGTCCAAGCCTATACGGGAACGGGGGGTGATTGTTTGATAAAGAATAATATCGTCAGCGTATTGTAGGACTCTGACGGCTACTGTTACCGCCGAGATGATGTCACCGACATATATGGCATATAACAATGGACTAAGTGCCGATCCCTGAACTAGACCTTGCGATGTCTGTCTTGTGTGGGCGCTTTGTCGGAACGGTGCAAGTGTGCAATGTCTATCGGCATGAAGCGCCGCTATTATTTGGCGAATAGGCGTCGGGATCCCGACCGCCTGTAGCCGTTTCAGTAATATTGGAATCGACACCTGATCATAAGCTGAAGTTATATCTAGAAAGAGTGCCAGAATTTGGTTCTTTGTGCGGAAGGCGATATTAACATCGGTTAAAAAGGTATATAGTGGGAAAGTGGTCCCATAGCCTCTCCGGAATCCGTATTGCGTACTGGGCCACCGACTATTTCGTTCGAAATAAAAACTGAGGCGGTCCTGGAGGATCTTCTCAAATACCTTTCTTAATGTGGTTAATAAGCCGATCGGGCGATAATCCGCCGGGGCGTGACCCATACAACCTGGTTTTAGGACAGGATGGACTATAATAGTTCGCCATGAAGTTGGTATAGATCCCCCGCGAAGTAGTTTGGTATACGCTGATGCTATTAAAGCGTACCATGCCTCCGGAAGAGATTGCAAAAAGTTATAGGTGATCCCGTCGGCTCCCGGGGCCGATCGTCCGGTTTTTCTCATTATAGTTCTGCGTACCTCAGTTGCAGTAAAAGGTGTTAATAGTGGGTTCGACGTATCTATTTCCGTTGCCGTAACCGTCATGTTTTCGGGCACCGAAGTCGGGGCCACTCGACTTAAAAATTGTTCCTGTAATTCAACCTGCCTGTTCATCGATAAGGGCGGTAAAGCTGGGCGTTGTTTCTTGAACCAGGCCAACTGTTTCCATATTTGTGCGGTTGTAGTATCCGATGTAATGGAGTTACAGTATCGTAACCATGATTGTCGTTTGATGCGGCGGAGCCGACGTCTCACGCGGGCCTCCGTTCTTCTGGCCACGAGGTAGGCCTCCTCGGTCCTAAGGTAGTTGTATCGAGAGTAAGCCAACCGTTTTTCCGCGACCAACTGGGCACACTCGCTGTTCCACCATGGAGGTTTTCGAACCTTCGGCGACTTTATTTCCGTCCAGGGGTGGTACTGATCCTGGTACTGGTGTAGTGTATCCTCTATCTGTTCGTATGTCACGTCGGTTTCCGAAAACTGATTGGTCGCTTGGTTAAGGTACGAACGTAAATGTTCACGGCGCACCTGCCCTCGTCTACGGCTATGATATATCGTGTGTCCGCCCCTCTGTCGAGGTTCGTATTTAATCAGAAAGGGAAAATGATCGCTCCCTAGGGTCTGGGGGAGTTTCGACAAAGTCACATTGGGGTTTATGTCCGCTGTCACAAACATCAGGTCTGGGGAGGAGTCCTGTTGTCCCGGAGTACCCATTCTGGTGGTATGGTGTTCAGATATTAACGTCCACCCATGTTGTTCCGATAGCTGAAATAGGGGATGACGTTGGCGTTGTTGTAGAGATAGTGCCCGGAAATCTGTGATATTAAAATCTCCGCAAATCACTTGTTGTGTTTGGGGAATCAGAAATTGCTCTCATTCCACCAAAGTGAAACGGCGGCCGGTCGCATAGACACCTACAATCGAGAGGTCCCCTAGAGTTATCCGAACAGCTTCCAAGTGGGGCGGGTACCGGATATCGGTATCCCAGTCCCGGACATACAGATTACTGGCGACACCGATGGCTACACCTCCACCTTGCGTCGCCCGGTCGTTGCGGAATATTTGATAACCCTGTAGGTGAAATGACTGGTGTAAATGTAACCAGGTTTCCACCAGTATTATGACATGCGGGTTAAACCTAGTTAAGTACCAATGCAGGTCAGCTAATTTGTTATTGATGCTGCGCGCATTCCAGTAAGCTATTCTTAATTCCGGCATATTTAATATGCGAATTTTACAGGTGTAGTTGTTGTTTCAAAGATGTCAGTGTACGTAAGAGATATTCAGGAGCTTCAGCCAATAATCTATCAAATGTATGTTGTATTTCCCGGAGGTCCCGTCCCCGAGACTCCGGGGGCCACTTTGGGGGTAATCCCTTAACTGTATCCTCCCTCAGGACGTTTTTATCCAGCGAGTTTTTGTCTTTGCTCGATGCTCCTTGCTCGATTGGGCCAATGTGCACTTCCCGGGTAGGAAGCGGTTGTGGGACTCCTAGGGGGCCATTCTCCGTTGGTTTAGTAGGAATGACGGAGGGGGTTCCTTCTGGCCAGCGGCCATGGGGTGCCCACCGCTCTCGTAACCATTCCTGAGCAGGAGGTGCCTGTTGTGTTTGACATTTCCGTTTGGCCGAATTTGTACCCCTCCCGGTCCTATACGAGTTAGGCTGCGATATTATGCTTCGGCTTCGCTCCTCTGGTAGGTTAGGAAAATCTTCCCGTCCCTGGCGCGGAACATCCTTGGGAACAGTTGTTTTAGTGAGGTCCGCGTATGATGTGGTTCCCGTAAGCATCTGCCGAGCTTCGTGCCTGGAAATGGGTAATTCCCCTATCCGGGCAGCAATCTGCGACTCAAGCTTATACGCTGGACATTTATCTGTTTCCGTAGCCACGTGCCCCTGCTTACAATTGATACAGCACACGCGCTCTACTGGACAGTCGCTCTGCCCCTCCTGGTGAACCTGTCCGCACTTTAAACAGCGCTTGGTGTTCCTGCAGAATTTTGCTCTGTGATGGAATTTACCGCAATTTTCGCAAATTAGGACTCTCGTTGTATATGTTCCCACTGTAAAGCGTTGATAATAAACATACACGTACGCTGGCAGACGTTGCGCCCTGAAGGTAATCTTCACCGTACGTGTTGGCTCAAAGGTCGTGTTCCCATTCGATGTAACTTTACGATTGAAACGTTGAAGATTGTGTATTTGTAGCTGACCTGTTATTTGAAGATGGGTACCCAGTTCTTCCATGCTAATATCTGTATCTATACCCCTCACCACACCTGTTACAAATATATTATAGAAGGGGATATATGAACGTGTATCATGTATCGCATCAAAATCCGAGTCGAGAAATTTATTAGCTCCCATATAGGTTGAAAAGTGAACTTCTAGTTGATTAAAGCCACTTTTATGGCTGTGTGTCACACCCTCGGCGTGTAAAAAAAGCCATTTTCCAATTTTAAGTGGGTGGAAATCTCGAATATTTCTACTGTTACATCTAATTATTACGAAAAAAGGTCCTAAATCCGTGGCTTGATACCTTAAAGGGGGTTTAGTTGGCTTGTTACTCTTCGTTGTCCCAGGCGTCACATTTGCCCCATTAGACTGCTCGGCAGCCGGAACCTCTGTGGAATTCAGATTCGACTCGGCATTTTCTTGAGTAATGACTTCTGTATGTTCGGCCACCGGTATGTCAGTTTCCATGACCACCGGGGCTAGTAGTGTTGTCTCATCCATAATTAGTGCCGGCTAAACGATTGCCGGCACCCCCCCGAGGGGGTGGAAACGCCTCTAAAATCCACCAAAATTAAGTAGGAAATATATAATCTTACCTCTTTAGTCCACCAAGATAATCAAATATAAAATTAATTACACGACACACAAAGACAAAAACTATGCCAAAACACAATCACATGTGTTCTGGAAACAAAGACTGCTTCCGCGAACAGTCCGATCTACCCCGCCACCACACGTCCACCAAGCAACTAGCAGTAAGCGTATTCGAAGAGCGATGCGCCTGCCACCATCGATCACGGTGGAATGCACCTAGCAGCTAAACTCTTTTAACTTTTCCAAAAATGATATTTCTACACAATCTCAGTGATGCCAACCTCTGAAGCTGAAAAGTCCCAAGCGAGGACTCAGAATGTCCCTTTTCTGCATAAAGTGTCCCACGTTAAGAAAAACATGTGACCTCTAGTTTTACAAACAATGCAGGGAGATAAATTAGTAGTGGAGTTTAGGATGTACCATTGCCGAATTTACTAGCGCCGCTGCAGTACCCAGTTAGGTATGTATAATGTAAATCAGGACTTATGTTATTGATGTGCTTGCTCCTCCTATCAGTAGATGCAGTTTTTCTTTTATGGAAACATTACTCCCCGACCGCCTCCGTAGCGCAGTTGGTAGCGCGCTTGCCTCTGGCGCGGAGGACCCGGGTTCAATCCCCGGTACCAGCATGGGGATTTTATCCCCTCTGGGAGGTCTGGCACGGGGTGCACTCAGCCTCGTTAGGTCCCCGGGGGACCAATTGAGGAGCTACTTGATGGAGAAGTAGCGGCCCCAGGTCTAGAAGACCGCATAACCAGCCGGGAGGGCTCGGGGCACTGACCACGTCGCACACTCCAGTACTGCACCTCACCTCAATGACGCCTGTAGTGGGCAGCGGCTGGGCGGTAGGCCTTGGCCCTTCATGGGCTGTAGCGCCGGGGTTTAGTAAAACATTACTCCCCAAACACATACTGGAATCACACCTATAGGTAATAGTGCACGGCTGTGTGTAAGAAAACCTAGTGTGCCCTTAGTGAGAGTGCTGATTGTCATGGCGTCGCGAAGCGGGAGCAAAGGGGGCCACGGCAGCCAATTACTGACTATTAAACTATTCCTTTAATTCTGATGTAAAAACAATTTTTATTTAGCAAAAATTAATACGGTTATTTGCAACAAATATCATTAATTTTGACTATAAAATAATGATTTAATATTATCTGATTGCAAACTTTCAACATATGCCCCCCCCCCTGGAAAAAAGCCTACCGACACACATGCTGATTGCACAAATGACTGCGTGTGCCTTGTGAAAAGTTTATCTTTGTTATTGTGTATACCATAAGCATTACCACATTATGTCAGAGGCAGCAATTATTAAATGTCCCACATGCATCTCAGTTTTTTAAAAAAAGTCCCTCTGTCCCTTCCTGAAAATTATTTGTCAAAATGTCCCACAATATGGGACAAATCCCACGGGTTGGCAACACTGCACAATCTCGGCAAACCACTACTTCAAATACTAGTCAGTGTTGTTGCCAACCCGGGAAGTGATAATGCACCGAGTCCTCTCTTTAAAAGCACCAGTGATCAGTACTAACCAATACGGTAAAAATGTGATATTTTCCCCGCCAAATAAAGTAGTTTGATAAAATAGACACCAGTTATACATAAAGTTTGAAACACCGGTTTTGAACTAATACCAACGCACATGCCCAATCGATCACGCTCTCAGAATTAGTTCGCAGTATTCCAGTTTCCTTGCCTTTCCCCCCTTGGCCAAGCGTTCTATAGGAAGCTATACGGCCACATTAACTGTATGGCAAAATATGATTTGAAGCTTCCCTGGCGACGAACATATTCAAGATGTTCTCGGGCTTCTAGCCAGGGGTGGCGACGCAGAGCCATCGACGTTTCGGGGGTGTACATCTCTCCCATCATCAGGATGATGAATGACTAGCAAGGGTTCTTTTTTTTTTTTGGTGGGGAAAAGGCTACTTACGCCCTAACCGCATGCAAGCAAGGAGTGTAAGACTCCTACCCTGGCTTCGAACCCGGGCAGCCTACTCACAAGAAACAAACCCCACCGGAAGTCTTGAGGTCCAGACCTCCTCAATGCTTCAGTACCGCATTAAGCACCTGCGCATTCAGTGGTGAAAGATGGAAGCTGCCTGCCAATGGCAATAACAACGAGTATCACTGATGTGCCGGAGGACAAACATATTTTTTATTTTTAAATAGCCTATCATCTATACTAGATGTATTATAGTTGCGCTTACATATCTAGGTGCAGTGTATGGTGGCATAATTTGCAATGTTCTAACGCTATCTTATCTATTATGCTTACTTACTATGTTGATATCAAGCCGGAGACTTCGCCATGTCAGTAGATTTACTGGCATGTAAAAGAACTCCTGCGGGACAAAATTCCGGCACACCGCCGACGCTGATGTGATCCTGGCAATTGACAGCGTCGTTAAAAGAACAAAATAATATTCGTCATTGATCATGTACCTGTTCGTGCATGGTCATATATAGTACACACATGGCGGGCTGTCTGCCTGAAGTGCAGGAGCGAGCCTGTGCCACTGCCGGGGAGGCGCTCGTCTCCCGGGGTCCGCCTTGGCTGGGTAGCGCAAGGACTCGTGAGGGCTTGACAGTATGGATGTGTATTGCAGTGTTTTGTGTTTGTTGTGTTCTTCCCTTCATCCCCTAACCAGGAATTTCTTTGTACTAAATTATTCAGGTAGGTATTCTTGGATGTTGAGTTCAGGTACGCCTGTATTTATAGTACGATCGAACAATGACAGAGAGCGGAGGTTTTGTCGCGTGCCATATCATACTCCCCGAGCATTCTTATTTGCTCGTTATGGTTCTTGTTCTTTTTGGCGTACAGGTTGCATGCCAGATGTTTAATAAACTGCTCGATTGTGAGCATTTTAGCTCTTCGTGTAGCTGGTACGAAGGAGCCTCTGGCGGTAGTTTTGCAATAATTCGCAGTATTCTATTTTGCATCGTTTAGAGGCGTTTTATGTGCGTTTTTGCCACATATCTCCATACGGGGGCAGCCTAAGTTAAGATGGGTCGGATCAGCGTCTTATAGAGCGTAAGTCCCATGCGTAGCTTAAGGCTGCTGTTCAGATTAATCAGCGGGTACAGTCTGTTGAGTTGGCCATTGGCCTTTGCTCTGGCCGCATTAATATGTTCACTCCATGTGAGATATTCATCCATCTTAACCCCGAGGTACGTGACGGATGTCTCCCACCCGATTGGTTCCTGAGTTAGGGTGAGGGGTGGGAGGGCTCGCCTCCTTTGTCTATGCAATTTTCGTCTGGTAAAAATGATTGCTTGGCTTTTTCTAGCATTCACTTTTACCCGCCATTTGGTGAACCAAGGCTCCAGAGCGTTTAGAGCATTCTGAAGCCGTAGGTGTATGACGCGTGGCTGTGTGGATTGTGTGGCCAGGGCCTTGTCGTCCACGTATATGTATTTATCTACCCTGACTAGTGGTGGTAGGTCCTTGATGTATATATGAAATAACGTAGGCCCGAGTAAACTTCCTTGTGGGACTCCCGCGTTTATTGGGTGCAATGAGGATTCGGTATTCTCAATTGAGATTCTGAAGCTCCTTCCGCTGAGGCAATCTTTTATTAGGGCAACCATTGAATCTTGTACCCCTAAGCGGATAAGTTTGTGGAATAATCCTGCATGCCACACTTTATCGAAGGCGCGTTCTATGCCCAATAGGACCACGCCTGTGGATCGTTTAGTGTTAAATCCTTTGGTGATACTTTCTGTTAGCCTAAGGATCTGTAGTGTTGTAGAGTGGTTGGCCCTGAAGCCGAACTGATCGTCAGTTATCACGTTGTTTTTTTATTAGAATTGGGGTTCAGGCGTTTGAGTATGATTTTTTTCTAGTAGTTTGCTTAGTGTGCTTAATAGGTTAATTGGCCTGTGATTAGTAGGAATGGAAGGATCTTTATGTTGCTTAGGAAACATTAGGATTCGTGCTTCCTTCCAGCGCTTTGGAAATTTTCCGTGTTCCAGCGCGTAGTTGAATATGTCCGTCAGCACTTTTAAGGCTTTAGGTGGAAGATGTTTCAGGACTATATTGGGAATAGTGTCGGGTCCTGAAGCCTTACGTGTATGCAAGTGTGCAATTAGCAACTTAATTTCGCTTGCACTGATCTTTCGAAGTTTGCCGTGTGTTGGAATATTCCATATTTCAGCGATTTGATCTTCCGTTGCTGCTGCCAAATGTCTGTCGCACGGGTCAGGATTCGGTTGGAATACCTGCTATAGTGTGTCCGCGAAAGCTTCTGCTTTTTCAGCCGGCGTTTCGCTATTTCCCGTCAATATGTAGGGGCGGTATGTTTGTCCGAGTGCGTGTCAGGCACTTCGCTATTCGCCACACTGTTTGATTTAGTGGATCAATGTCCTCCAGTGTGGCGTTCCATTGTCCCCTTATGTGTTCGGCGTATGCAGCCTAACAAGTCAGGACTGGCGGAGCACTGCTTTGAAGAAGACCACAGAGCTAACTTCATTGAAACGACCATTGTGGCAAAATGTAGCGGTTTATGGGAACGGAGGGTTAAGGAGGCTCTGTCCATCTCCTCCGAAAAGAACACACTGAACCGGGACGCTGGATTGCAGTTTAGTCCCGCCTGGAAACCAGCCTTAAAGTTGGAAATCGAGTGGCTCAGAAAACACAGATTCCAACGGAGCGGTGAACGACCTCGACATTAGACTGGGTGTTTTCTCCTCGATACGTACTAGCAGAGAGTACATATACTGGTCCCTTCACTCTTGCTAGTCATTCATCATCCTGATGATGGGAGAGATGTACACTCCCGAAACGTCGATGGCTCTGCATCACTACACCTGGCTAGAAGCCCGAGAACATCTTGAATACAACTGTATGGAGGTAGCAACAGTACGAAAATAAAGATATCGCGTAACCATATGATGAAATGATCGCGGGCACATTCGCATATGCAGCTTAACCAAATGCTATAAGAAAGAAAGACGTGGTTCAGTAAGATATATGGTATAAAAAGGCTGAGGAAAAGATCGGAGTAAAAAGAAAGAATAAGAAAAGTGTCAAAACCAAAACGTTGTATATGGCGAAAAATCTCCTGTAAAGCGCGCTCATTTTTCATGGACAATAAATAATTAATCGACACCGGAAAAACCAGAAGTTAGGAGTACAGATCAGAACAAAACCGCTCTACATTGTATTAAGGTTCGGACATCCTAATAAAAGATGGTCTAAGGTGGCCTCTTGTCCACAGTGGCAATAAGGTGTGGTCCCAGAAACATAGCGGAACAAGTACGTCGGAGTGTAGCAATGTCCAACACGCATCCGCGAGAACTGTGAGACAAAGTGACGCGGATAGCGTAAAGAAGCAAACCATGGACGATTGAGGGACTGCAAGGGTGGAAGACAAGGACAAAAAACATGTTCTGCATGTGTAAGGGCTTCCCACTCCTGGATCCATTGAGAAAGGAGAGAATGTCTGCCGGTCTAAATAATTCCCGCGGGGGTACAGTGACTAGAAAAATTTTATCGGAAAAGCAAGCAGATTTGGCTAAGCGATCGGCGATCTCGTTACCATAGATACTAGAATGACTAGGTATCCAGGCAAAGAGCACCCTTCTGATGCCTAGGGTAAGATGGGACCATTTGAGTACCTGTGCATATCAACAAGTACGGGGTGTAAGCGTAGTACTCCGTAGCGTCTGCAACACACTCAAGGAATCAGTATAAATATTCCTTGTTGTGAATTCCGTATTCCAAAGAAAGCCTAGCACCTTGTAGATGGCGAAAAGCTCTGCAAAATAATTAGAGCAAAAATCCGGTAGCCGAGAGGTACGGCGTACTGCCAACTCTGGTGAGAAAAATGTTGTTCCTACCCTCGGGGACGTGAACCATCGGTAAAAAAATTAGATGGCCATCGCCTGCAACATGAATAGGAGCCTGGAATAATAGACGGGCTCGGAAGGCTACAGGATAATCTAAAATACGCACACAGGCCGTGACATACGAAATGGTATGTAAGCCTGTGATATAGTCAAAGGAATAGCATGGGTAAGTTTCGGCACGATGTAAAAACCGAGCGTGTTTGGTCAGAAACCGGTAGGCTAGCATGAGTGGTAAGGACATGACTTCCGTACGAAGTCGCCCATCTGTACAGCGTTCCAGTAACAATTGCAACTTAGGGAATAGTGGAAAGGTTGTACCGCCCCAACGGGCGAGAAGATATCGCAAAGCCACCACCCGGGCAAGATGTTTCAAACTGGTGAGGTCTAGTTCTCTGTGCATTACCATCATAGGTGCCGAGTGAGCATAGACCACCACAAGTCGAAGAAAGCGATTGAGGCTGACCTGTAGGGGAAAAATGCACCAGTAGTAGTTGCACCCCAGAGAAAGATTCCATACGTGATCATCCCCTGTACTATAACCTTGTATAGGTGCAAAAGTACCTTGGGGTGGGAGCCCCAGTTTTTCCATAATAACGCACGAAAGAAGTGGAGCTTACTGTCCAACCCTTTGCGTAAGCTAGAAATATGTGCCCGCCGACGATCAAATGTGATACTCAAGGTGTATGTATTAACCTCACGTACAGGTTGGGCATCCCAGAAAACTGAGGAAAGGCGAATGTGGCGACGGGTACGGGGAAAATGGACGAGAGCAGCTTTCTCTATATTTACCGTGAGTCCGTCCACTCTCGCAAGACTGTCATGGCGTTATTTAAGGAAACACGAGGTTGGGCTACATTGCCACCAGGCACGTATAGTACAATGTCATCCGCGTACACCAGCAGGCGAGCATGAGGGAGAACCACCTCCGCTATTCCTGTGAAGTAAACCGGAAACAGGAGTGACTTAGGCACGAACCCTGTGGTAAGCCCTCACTTGTAGTCCGGGCTCCCACCATAGTACCCCAGAACGCACTGTAATCCGGCGCTCCACAAATAGCTGATATAGTAAGTTACAAAACCACGCTGGAATGCCGAGTTGCGTCAGCCGGTTAAAAAGTATGAACAGCGAAACACAATAAAAAACTCGTGCGTTGTCTAGAAAAAGTGCGTCGAGAGTAGTATTTTCTTTAAAGGATAAGTAGATATCTGTTACCAGAAGGGATAAGCTATCAAGAGTAGAGCGGCCTCTGCGGAAGCCGTTGTACCATTTAGGGGAAAAATGTCGATGTTCCAGCAAATGATACAGCCGGGTGGCGAGGAGGCGTTCAAATATTTTGCGCGGGCAAGAGGATAAAGCAATGGGTCGAAAGTTGGATGGAGAAGTGGAAGATCTTACTGGTTTCAAGAAGGAGAGAACGGTGAAGTGTTTCCAGTCAGAATACTATAACTTAGAAAATAAAGCAAACTAAAAGTTGTTCCTTCCAGAGATGTGGCAGCTGCCGCAGCATCGCACAGGAGATCTCATCAGGACCAGTATAGGTGGATTTAGTACCCGAGAGAACAACTACAAACTGCGACTGAGTGAAGGGATTCAGCAAGGGATCATCAGGCATGGAAACAAGCGATAACATGCTAGGTGGAGGTGATGCCGAAGCAGGCGTACACATATACAAACAATTTCTGAGGACCTCAGGTTCTACAGGATTCTGCAAGCTACGTTCAGGCAATTCACTCCTAAAGGAACGATATAATGTCCACAGTTCCTGCATAGGCGTTTCGAAGGAGAAAGAACTGACTTTCCTTAGCCAGGCAAGTCTCTTGACTGAGTGGAGATACCGTCATGTCACCACTACCACTTGTTTATAGCGTAGATAATCCGCGAGGGATAGAGACCACCGGCAAGCGGCCATTGCTTGTCTGCGTCGAGCTATATAAATGGAACATTCTGGGGTCCACCAAACCGTAAATCCTAGTCTCCTGGGACAAGATACGTAGTAGGGATGAAAGGTATCCAAATAGCCATGTACTGTATGCCCACGACTAGAAGGCTAAAGGGAAATGAAGGGCAGAACGGGGCTTGAACTGTGCATCTACTCCGGTAGCAGATCTGTTTACTAGGAAATGAGTTAATGAGAGCGCATATTTCTAGCTATGGGTGAGTTATGTGACAACATTGTGTACTATAAGCGAACCTAGCAGCCCTATCATACTCGGAAACTAGGCATATATACCGTGCGGGAAGCACAAAATGATTACGCTACACATTCCTAAGACTTGCCTTCTTGTTCTGGGCATACAGTAGGATCTCCTGAATTCGGTATACTTATGAATCCCAAGAGAATTTGACAACAACTCTAGGAGCTCCGTAAGGAAATTGCGGAAATTATCCCAAGTGATATGGGGTTGTCGACGACGAGGCGTCGGAGAAGGTGTTACACAGTGGAAGAGGGGCGATATTGCAGCAATATGGGGAACTGATTACTTCCCCACGAATCGGGCAAAATGGAGCAGTCCTGAATAGAAGAATGACCAGGGCTGCACAAGGCCAAATCAAGCACTGTTGGAACAGTACCTGGTGCAGGAGTGCGTGTAGGCAAAGGCTGATTTAAGCAGCTAATCTGGAGATGGAGGAGACAGTGTGCTAGGCAGCACCTTCCCTCGTATCGAGAGAATCGCCACAAAAGGAGCGTCGGAGATTAAACTCGTCTAAGATAATAAATGGTGGCCGCAAATTTTGTAAGAACCGATTGCATTGTGCCTCAGTATGGCGAGAAGTAGGGGGATTATATAGTGCAATAAGCGTGAGGAAGCCGAGTAGTATTCCTACTGATTGTACGTTGGGTGGAGTGTATGAGCACGTACTCCGAAAGGAAAGAGATTGATGTATCATGAGTCCTACACCACCGTAACCATCCGCGCGATCTGAACGGAGAATGCGGAAGGAAAGTAGAGAAAGGGATAAACCCGGTTTCAGCCACGTTTCACAAAAGGCTGCCACATGTGTGTTACAATGACATAGATGAAATGTTAGTTCTGGAAGCTTAGAATGTAAGCTTTGGGCGTACCACTGCAAAAAATTAAGCATGGTCAGAAAGAGCTTCTAAAGAGACGGAGGTGCGAGTAATGTCACAAGAATAATCGTAAGAAGCTTCTGAGCGTAATCCAGAATTTGGTGCATTTGGGTTTCCGACAAATGCAGACTAGAGTCACAACTGAAACATTCTGAGAGTTGGAAAGCCGCGGCCACGGGTAGTGGCTGAATTTCCCTAGGAGAAGCGGAGGACCGGTCTCCAATAATCATGCTCGGTAACATAGGGCGGCCGTCACCTCCAGCAGAGGGATATATAGCTGAATGAGAAACCGGGGGGGGGGGGGGGTGTACCCCACGGAATGTAAAGAGTATCAGCGTAAGATTTTAGGAGTTTCGGAGGGCCATGCTGTATATTATCTTTCAACAATTCCTTAACTGTGCGCTTTTTTGATGTGGACAAAGGGAGGTGAGGTGGAGCATCAGAAAAGTAAATGTGACCAGTCGGGGGCGTCATTGAGCGAAAACTACTCAAAGCAGAGACGGCCACTCTTTCAAAGGGTTCAAAAACTCTTTGTGGAAAGGAGGGGTGTTCTGAGTATTTCGTGGTACCCGTTTAACCGCATGTAAAGAGGTGCAATTTTCAGAGAGCATCAGGCGTTGTATTTGTAGTTGGCGTATTCGTTCCGAACAGCTTGACTCATTGGCCTCATGCGGACTCCCGCAATGAATACAACGAGCCATTTCAGATGAGAATGCGTAGAGCGAATGGGCATCATCACAACGCACACATCGGGCTTTACTGCGGCAAACCGTTGAAGTGTGGCCATATCGCACACAGAACCGCATGGCCGGTAGGTAAGGTTCCACGGGAAGAGAACAATAATACAGATATATTTTGTCTGTAAGGGACGACGTTCACCAAGTAATTACAATGGATGCGGTCGGTAGATATTGTACGTACCATGCCGTCAACCACAACTCTCCCGTTTAACCGGCGGACGCGACTAACCGGCAAACGCCCGTTAACCTATAAGTCCATCAAAATCTTAGATTCTTGGCAATTCTTATCATCTGTCGGACAGTGCCTTCCCTATAAAGAAGATTAAAGGGAATAAAACCCTTCAAGTGGTGGACCACTAATAAAGCGTACTATAACAAAACGTTTGCCTGAGCGGCAGCAGTAACGGTGACTATAACTTTTCGGTTACCACTTGGCCGGATAGAGTGTATTCCCCGAAAGGCATTTGTATGTAATAGTTTACCAATTGCAACGAAATTTAATGACTTACGTTCTTCTTCTAAGGGAACAAAATGGTCTTCATATGGCCCAAATCGGTGTCCAGATACCTATCTGTGCACAGCGTGGGCCCTGGTGTGTCCTTCGTAGGTTGCGGACGATTCTCCTCCATTTTTGGAACTCCTCCCAAATTGCCGTCACAAATGCGAACACACAAAGAAACCACTGCACCACAAATAAGCAAACAAAAATGATTAACATTAGGGTATAGTAAGGTAAAGGGAAGATAAGATAAAAAATCTGATGTGTTGCACTCACATGACTTTCTCTAGTCTTGTACTAACCATTCTTACAAACTCTTATGCCTCTATCTTCTTCGTGTTGAGATAAACATTTGTACAAATTATCTTATTGCTTATTTCATTGTAAGTGCAAGGGGAATTTTAGAATACATTGTGTGCAAGGTTCGGACATCTTAATAAAAGATGGTCTAAGGTGGCCTCTTGACCACAGTGGTAATAAGGTGTGGTCCCAGAACCATAGCGGAACAAATACGCCGGAGTGTAGCAATGACCCCCACGCATCCGCGAGGACAGTGACACGAAGTGACGCGGATAGTGTAAAGAAGCAAACCATGGACGATTGAGGGGCTGCAGGGGTGGAAGACCGGGACAAAAATCATGTTGTGCATGTGTAAATGCTTGCCACACGCTTGCCTTGCCTTGTCTTAAATTATTGAATGTAGTACCCTTTATACTGGTTGCTATGGAAACGGTTTACATGTTATGTTTTGTCTTTGTAGTTGTTGAGCAGGGTTTAATGTTCCGGCATTGCTTTAACACGCTTCAAAAATCCCTCTACTCGACTAAGTATAGTTGACAAGATATACAGAACATATCATTTGGGAAGCATTAAAAATACATACGGCTAAGGTAACCCTTATCTCTACATAGGGCTTAACATTTGTGAGTATCTCAATAAGAGGAATCTTAGAGAAATAGGGGAAATAGACGCAAAATTTCTCAAGAAAGTGTTTTTTTCTTTGTTCTATTAAAGGAAACTCTTCTGTACAATTAGGTATAATATAGTTGAGCTAAGCTAGATACAGAACAACAATGATACTTGTTATTGGGGTGCCATCCAGCGATAGTCCCAATAATGTTACACAGAAATAGGGAAAACAGTTACAGAAAAAGCATTTGTATAGAGTTAAATGTTCAGTCGCAAATCAGAATGCCAGCGACGATTTAGTCTTCGTCGTAGAGGTTTAGGAGGAAGATAAATATGGCGCAGCAGCGGATTGCGATGGCGCAGACAGGATTGATGCAGTCTCCTGTAGCAGATGCAGAGGATACACATCACCTCCGGTAGACCTATATCAGCATGCAGAGTAGAGTTGCGCACGTACCAGGGAGCGCCGGTCATGAGGCGTAGAAAACGATTCTGTGTACGCTGGATCCTCAGGATCTGCGATGGAGCTGCAGAACCCCAAATGGCACAGCTATACTGCCACATGGGTCGAATTAAGGAAGTATAAACCAGACGCTTGTACCGCAAAGGCAAGGGCGAGAAACCAAACACAAGATGATGGACTTCGCGGATGCAGTGACGAATCCTCTGCACTAGACTACAGAGATGGGGACCCATGTTAGCCGGCTGTCCAAGATAAGGCCGAGGTATCTTATGGAAGTCGCTGTGGGTATCTCCGTCCCATTGAGATAAAGGAGATGATGGGTCACGTTCTTTTTGTAAGTGAACTTCACAACTCGGGACTTATGAGCGTTCATAGTCACTCTCCAACGTCGGCATCAAGACTGAATTTGATTGCAGAAGTCCTGAAGGTGGCTCGCAGTCAGAGCACAAGTACCCACACACAGAGCCGCGACGTCATCAGCATAGTAAGCGATGGTGAGTTGAGGATGACTAGGAAAATCCGAGGTATATACCAGATATAATAAGGGGCCTAGTTCGCTTCCTTGCGGTACACCAGAGAAAATAGGAAAGACCTTGGAGAAGGCGCTCTCATATTTAACGGAAAAGGTGCAATTATGCAAATAGGACTGTAGGAGGCGGAAATAGGTGTCCGAGAGATGCGGTTTGAGTTTGAGTAACAGACCATTGTGCCAAACCTTATCAAAAGCTTTCTCTGTATCCAAAAACAATCCTAAGCACACAGATAGATGTTCATATGTATCAAGAATAGTGTCAACTACGCGATGTAGCTGCTGAGAGCAGGAGTGAAGAGGGCGAAATCCAAACTGAGTATCAGGGATAATTTGTACGAGCTGAGATAAGAGGCGAGGCAGAAGGAGGCATTCGAAGATTTTGGAGAGTAGGAAGAGTAAACTAATAGGACGATAATTGTGGGGATCATTCTTTGCTTTGTCGGGCTTAGGAAGAAGGATAACAGTAGCATGCTTCCATTGGTGAGGGATATGCGCAGTGCGGAGGATAGCATTATAGATCTGTGTTAGTAGGACTAGCGCATTCCGGGGAAAATGAAGTAATAAGGGTTGCAGAATAAGATCAGGACCTGGAGATTTGTGAGCTGAGGAGCGAACGATGATATTTTTAACTTCAGCAGGGGTAAAGTAGTGTCGAAAAGGAGTGAGTAATAAAGGTTGCGTGAGTTCTTCCTCCACTCGATGATTAAATTCCACGTCGAGCACAGGATTGGGTGAAAACTGTCGTGCCAGGAGTTCAGAAAACAGGTTGATCTTCTCAAGTGGCGTAGAAAACCAAGTACTGCCAATCTTAAGAGGTGGTATGGCAGCAGAATGGCGCGTCAAAGTTCTAGTCTTCTGCCATAAGTATCCATCGCGGGTGTTTAAGACTCGAAGTTTGCTTTCAGCAGCATTACTGCGTGCAGCACGTAGGGCAGCCTTCAGCTCCCGAGTAGCGCGGTAAAAATTAGTTTTATGAAATGGGCAATGCGTACGTTCCCAGAGTTTCCTACAGTCCTTCTTGATGGAATGCAGAAGACGAATCTCAGGAGAGCAGAAAGTCACAGACCGAGGAAGGAGATCGTGGATGTTGCTGCTGGCAAGGTTGGCTGCACACTGTATATTACGAGTCAGGGTAGAAACAGCCACATCAACATCACAGGGTGACTTAAGCGGCACAGTCGTAACAGTGAGGTGTACAAAGGCCAATCAAAAGGATGCCGTACCAGGGACGGAAAGAAGTCTTTGTACTTCACGCCATTAGAGAGAGTAAGCACGACTGGTAAATGATCGGAGCTCAGATCATGAAAAACGGAAAAACGGGAACAATGATGGGAAATATTACGTCCAATGAAGAAATCCAGCACGTCCGGAGTCCCACCATTGTGCGGGTAGAACGTGGGTTTAGTAGAACAGATTAGATCTAGGTGTAACTGATGAATTGCAGTGTGTAAAGGTTTACCTCTAGGATTTGAGAGGTTCGAACCCCAAAGAGGATGTTTGGAATTAAAATCGCCTCCGATTAGAAAGGGGGCCTTGAAAATATGAGTAATACCCCAGAAATTGGCAAGACTAACATGATTCTGAGGAGGAGAATAAAAATATCCAACTTGAATATTTACGGAAGTAGTGGACAGTTGAATCCGAGCAACCTGGAAGGAGTCTTCCGAAATGGGCGGAAGGGCATGGTGAGCCAAACGGGTTTTGATAAACAAGGCAGAACCACCCGTTCTAGTCGAGTTAGGATGATCTGCACGATATGTATCATAGCCAGGAATGTAGAAATGTATGTGAGGAGCCAATTTGGTTTCTGTGGCGAGCAGGATGTCTACTTCATAAACCGTAAGGAAGTGTAATAATTCGTGAAACTTATTGGTGATACTCTGACAATCCCAAGTGCAGATTCGTATGCAAGTGGGGACAAAATTAGCCATGAATGCGAAGCAGAACAGGAATCAATTGTTGCAGCGTAGTAAGAAGAGGCTGTAGAATAGCAAAGACAGAATCCAGTCGAGTTATCAAGCAGTCCAATGGAGAACGGTTTGGTTCACACTCACGGGTTGCGACTGCATAGGACTGCGAAGCACCGGGAGATGAGCCCCGAGAATCTGGATGCGACGATAGAGGTTTTACATTAGATACAGGAGGACGAGGATGGGCAGCTCTAGTAGAAGTAGGTAAGGTAGACACCAGACGAGGGAAAGTATGAAGCGGAGGAACAGTAGCAGAAGGTACACCAGAAACGGTACGTTGGGGATAAGAGTGAGGCCGCTGGGTAGCTTGGAGCCGTCGATGTACAGGGCAGCCCTTATAGTTCGCTGTATGTGGACCTTTACAATTCACACACAGAGGGGACGTTTGAGGAGCCTTAAAGCACTGAGCAGTAGGATGGTGGCCATCACATTTGACACAACGTGGTTGTTTGTGACAATAATTACGACTGTGACCAAATTCCTGACAGTTCAGGCACTGAATAACACCCCGTTTGGCTTTCGGGGTCTGCACTTTTACCGCCGTGTAATATAAACGATCAAGTTTATATATGTCGTCGACGAGAGGATTGGGCTTTAGCTCCAAGAAAAAGAGGGGCAGTTGCACTTTTGTTACGGGATGGTAAACAGGAGTCATTTGGGCAGGTGAATACCCAAGAGAGTTTAATTCTTGCATTACCATAGAAGTGTCAATAGTGGGGTGAAGCCCACGAATAACCACCCGAAGATTACGATCCTGACGCATTTGGTAGGTGTGAAATTCTGCCTTCTGTGTCTCAAAATAATGTATGGCTGCCCGATAACCGTGTATAGTCTCGAAAGAGAATTTGATCTTGCTGCTGTCCAGTGTAACAAGCTTGTAAGGGCCTACATTGGATGTTTGTAAATGTTTGATAACAGTGTTCATATTGAGTATATTAAAGACATAAATGGGAGGTGGCTTTTGGGATGAGGAAGCAGAAGCAGTAGGCGTAGGTACACCATGATCAGAATCCATGGTAGCTAAGGGTGCAAAACGGTTTGTTGTAGCGAAAGGAGAATCAGTTGTGACGGAACCCAGTTTCTTCCTCTTGGTGTCACGTGGACAATCATCCTGGCTGCGTGGTTTAAAGGCGGCAGAGGACAAGCTATAGTCCATAGGCTGCACTTTACCAGAGCGATGTGAAGAAACGCGTGCGGACTGAGTTTGCTGGCAGTGTGATGAAGTGGAGGCTTCTCCCTGGGAGCTACTAGATGTGGTTTGAGGAGCTGGGGTTGGTCCCGGTAGAGGAGATAACTGATCCTCAGGTTGGTAACGCTGCTGCATCGTAGAATGAATAAGCTGCCCCGTATCAATGGGAACAGCCATGGTGTTTAAGGAAAGTCTTAACACTACGCAGTTCACTCTCTTCGCTGCCTATCGGCAAACTTGGAGGTTATAAACTTTCATTAAAAGCCCACTTTAATCTAACTAGTTAAACAGAAGAGAGGAAAAGAAAAACGAAAAACAAACACTATTGTGAACACACCCAAATATCACAGTACAAGTACGGCTGGAAGTATTTAAAGTCTGTAAACATGCAATCTTGTCATGTATAACCAATTTTAAGCACGCACTGAGTAATGGTACAGTCACAATTCAGTACTTCAAAAACAATAAATTCAGATGCAAATTCGTGATCCTTTCACTTCCACTGTCAATAATCACTGATATCTTAATCAATAGACACTAATATGCACATACAATGCGAAAATATCGACATTTAAGGCTAAATAAGCGGACCATAATATCAAGGAGGTATTGTTAAATCCAACGCCCTCTAGAATGTGTCTGAAGAAAGTGATGTATGTCTCAAAGTATACATCGTTGCGTTTGACTTACAAGCTTTCCAGAGCTCAAACAAAAAAGTATTTAGATAAGGTTCTGTCACAAATTGTGATTTTCAAGGGAAAGCAAGTTAACTGTGCAATCTGTGGTCAAGTTGGTGTTATACAGAGGAAACGAAGATATTGGAATAATATATAGAAACCTGGTGCACGTGTTCGTAGTGCAGTGCTCGTGACTAACTAGTGTGCTTGTGTTTCAAGTCACAGGATTGTGGTGCCATACAAAGTGCATTTTATTTACAGTGCACGTACTTTTGATCTTGTCGTTTCATCTTGTCTTCTTTAATAATTTAAATATATTGATACGGTCAGGTGCCGACATTTAAGTGTTCCTCGGTGCCGGGAGGGATCCCGTACTACTCGCCGGCCGATGGACGAGCTATCGTTCCCAGACTCGGACAAAGAAATGGCTGAAGCCGAAGCTCCGGTTTTGCCGGTTTCGGAAACTACTGCTAGCCTCCCGATTCCCGTTAAGGAAAAACTCTTATATTCGTTTAATGATTTAGCTCCATTTTTAGTAGTCATTACAAGTAGTAAGGGGGATGTAGCTTCTCTACACCCATTGAAGCTCGGTAAACTTCTCTTTGAAAAATATGCGAAATATCATATCTCTAAATTACAAAAAGCTGGAACAAATCGATTTGAAATTTATTTTGAAAAGTATTCCGAGGCGAATGCATTTTTGCTATCCGGTTTCGACTCTGAGAATAATATGCGCTCTTTCATTCCTCAACATTACATTGAGACGAAGGGTATTATAAGAAATGTGGACACTGACATTACTGAGCAGGAGATTATGGAATTTGGAAATACAGAATCTAATACCCCCATTCACCATGTTTACCGATTCAAGCGCAAAGAAGTAACCCCGCAGGGTGAAACTGTATACCACCCTACACAGACTTGTGTCATTACTTTCCGAAGTCAAACCCTTCCTCGTTCTTTCCGACTATATTACAGCTCTTTTAAAATTACCCCTTATATCAGCCGCGTGATGCAGTGTTACAACTGTGCCAAATATGGACATTCGGCTAAAGCTTGTCGTAGCAATACAGTATGCTTTAAGTGTGCCGAATCACATACCACCTCATCTTGCACATCAAATAACCTACGATGTGTACACTGCAAGCTTGCACATCCGGCAAATGCAAAAACTTGCCTTATCCGCCTTAGAGAGGAAGCAGTCCTGAAACGTGTCGCCGAGCTCCGGGTCACGCGCTACGAAGCTCTGGCGATGCTTAGGGGGTCTTCCTCGTTTGCCGATAAAGTTCGAGAAAATGCTCCACGTACAGAACGACCCGGGGAGACAACGCCGACACCCCAGACCCTAACGTTGACTAAACAGAAACGTCTGGCTGGAGGAAGGACCGGTGCCCCCCCGCCCCCTGTCGCCGAAAAAACCTCGCCATACTTTAGCACTTCCAAACGTGTTCGCCTGGCTCAAGAGCCGCCTCCGAAGCGCGCATTCCCCCACTCCTCTGGTCGCCTACCTCAGGCAGGCTCCTCTCAACCTGTATATGCTTCTCAAACCCCGAGTGCTCCTTTGAGCTCATTCACATCCCAAGCGGAGGCTCCCGCCAACAAACCTCACGTTGTAACACAACTAGTAGACAGTTTCGCATTTCGCCGACAACTCGAAGATCTACGTCTCTTAGTGGAATCAGAAGCGTCGAACTGGGTCGAACAGGCAGGGCGTATTCTCGCGGGCCTGATCCAGGCACAGACGCTTCAGTATGCCTCCTAATTGCCCCATGGGCAAGCCACTATCTATACTCCAGTGGAACGCACGTAGCATCCGCTCTAAACGGGCGGAACTCCAACAGTACCTGGCTAATAAATATGTTGATTTGGTACTTATTTCAGAATCCTGGCTAGCGCCACACCACACATTTCGCTGGACTCCTCACCGGATTATTAGGCACGATCGTAACCGGGAGGGGGGAGGTCTACTCCTCCTACTTCATCCCTCCCTTACTATTCTTTCCGTCCAGAAAATATCTAGTTTTGATGAACAATTTCAAGCAGTGCTGTTACAACTTCCTCAACTGCAGATCCTCACGGTTTACAATGCTCCGGCACACCATATATCGCAAACCTTTTGGAACTCCCACGTTTTGCTTAAACCCCATCTACCAACCCTCATATGTGGCGACTTTAACCTCGGACTCACACCACAGCAGATACGGGACGGTGCACACACGCACCGGATGCTACACTTCTTGGCTTCTTCCCGTCTCCTGCTTCTGAATACCGATGACCCTACGCGCTATGGGCCACCTCCCCAACGTCCGACGTCTCCCGATCTTACGTTTATCTCTGACTCACTCTGGCCACAATCTACTTGGAAGGTGGATCTTGACAGCCTCGGCAGTGACCACAGGCCCATACTACTGCAAATTTCTCCGCTTGGTCCGGCTCAACGCCTTCGCCATATCCCAATACGCCCGCAAATACAAGACTGGAACCAATTCACGCAGGACCTGGATAGTGCCTTTCTTCAAATCACTTCCACACAACTAGCCTCTAATCCCCTCGACCTATTGGATGCCACGCTAAACACTACCCTCCCTAAATACTACCCCAAATCTCGTCAGTATGCCTTGACACGAACTGCGAAGCCTCCGTGGTGGACACCGGAGTGCTCTGCGGCAGTAGCTAAACGGCGCCAGGCCCTGCGACAGTACAAAGAATCTCCTACCAGATCCCTCTACTTGGCCACGCAACGACAATATGCCCAAACTCGACGGATTCTACAACAGGCGAAGCGCCTCGGATGGAGGAATTACTGTTCTAACCTCGCACCCCACGTCTCATCCTGTGAGATATGGCGTAAACTTCGATGGTTCACGTCGCGTGTTCGGGGACCAATGTCTCCCATAGAATATAACCCTGAGCTACAACAGGAATTTTTATGCTCCGTAACCCCAGATTACGCAGCCGAGAAACCGGAGGTGGAGGACACAACTGACAGTTGTGTGGAGTGTATTCCTGGGAGACGAGAGTTGATTTCCGCAGTGACGATCGAGGAACTAAAAATGGCTCTCCAACGACACAACCACTCTTCCACGCCGGGTCCAGACGGTATTTCCTATGACATGATTCGTCATTTTCCAAGCAAACTTCTACACCTACTTACAGAATGCTATTCGCACATCCTGACCACAGGAACGATTCCCGGAGGTTGGAACACATTTTATGTGATCCCTATCCTCAAACCGGGCAAGTCGGGCGACGAAGCAGCACACTATAGACCGATAGTGCTCGCCTCCGTACTGCGCAAGCTGTTAGAGCAAATATTGGTCTCGCGGCTATCCTTCTACCTTGAACGCGTTGGTCTGTGGCCAAAGGGACAGTATGGCTTTCGTAAGAGTTTCTCTACTACGCATAATCTGGTACAACTTACACACGACGTTCGAGTCTCGTGGCATCAGAACCAAGGGGTTTTAGCCCACTTTTTAGACATATTACATGCCTATGATTCTGTGTCTGTTGGCCCATTAATCCAAGGATTACGTCACTTTGCCTTCCCATCTTCCCTACTTACACTTTTTATCAACCTCCTGTCAAATCGCTGCATTTACCTTCATCCTCGCTATACGTTACAATCCCCACGTTTTTGTTCCCAAGGTCTCCCCCAGGGCACGTCCCTCAGTCCTCTCCTTTTTATCCTTTACATTCACACATTAAGTACATTACCATTTAAGCATAGCCAACTACTTTTATATGCCGACGACTTAGTCTTATATTCCCAAACCCCTCTACATACTGTGAGTCACTCTCCGACCACCCTTCAGGACGATTTAGACCTCCTTCTTGGCAAGCTCAAAGACCTTGGCCTGACGGTTCACCCTGACAAGTGCGTATCGATTTTCTTTAAACGCGGTCCACCTCTGCTACATGCTAATATGACCTTAGGGGAAAATCCGCTGCCTTTAGCTCGATCCGTCAAATTTCTTGGGTTACACCTGGACCATAACCTGAGTTGGAAATCGCAGGCGATACACCTGCACTCATCCCTCTTGGCTTCTAGTACCCTGTTCCGCTACTTGCAAGGCCGTAGCTGGGGAGCACACCCCCAGAGTCTATACAACATTTTCTTATCTTTATGTCAGGCAAAATTAGACTACGGCTTGATAGTCATTACTCATCTTCCTAAGGTGTGGCAGAGGAAAATAGACTCGGTCCTATACCGCATTGGCAAAGCCATACTTGGGGTAGGGGGCAAACCTTCTATGAATAAGGTTTTCAAGGAGCTGGGAATGCAGCCTCTTCTGCATAGGCAGGTGGTTCTTGCTGTCCGATTTATAGCCAAACTATTTCAATATCGAGAAACGCCATTGTACGCGAAACTCCTGTTAAGTACACGCTTACCACTTTACCAAGTAGTTGCTTCCACACGCCATCCGTTGGTTTACTTAATAGTATTTCGGAAATGCCAAGAATTAGAGGGCATGCCCAGTTTCCCCAGGCTACCGATATACTTAGTGGACTACTTAGTCCACCAACCACAGTCGACTCTTCTGACTGCCGATCTGCATCGCGGGGACCCGTCTACTCCACAACGGTTCCACCACTTCATGTCCCAACACAAGGCATCCATGACTCAACCATTTTTCCACCTATATACCGACGGCTCCGTTACCACAACAGGTGCGGGAGCGGCGTTCATAAATTGGACAACACTAAAGTCGGCACGAGTTTCTCTCCCTGCGGGGTTCTGCAATTATTTTGCTGAGATTTATGCCCTCTACCAAGCTCTACGATCTACTCTTGGAATTTCCAACTCCACGATCCTGTTTTGTTCAGACTCTTTGAGTGCCCTCCGAAGCATCAGCTCACCCAGTATGCATCCGGGGATGGATTGGTGGGAGGTGATGTGTCGACTAGAAATCTCAAAACACTTTAACCGCAGCAATACAATTCAATTCTTGTGGGTCCCGGGACATGCAAATATTTCGGGCAACGAAACCGCAGACCGCCTGGCTAGAGAGGCGGCTCATCTCCCCGCACCGATGGAACCGATAACCCTCCCTTGGAGAGATGCTGCACGGCTTATATATAACCACGTGGTTTCACACCTCTCTAACTATCCCGACGCACCTCCCCTAACGGAGTGCTACCCATGGTTTAAGAAATCCACTCTCAGTAGAGCTGCAATCTCATTGATCTCAAAACTCCGATTAGGAGTCGCCGTTACACCGGCCTACCTATTTAAAATCCGCCAAAGAGCCTCTCCAAATTGTGATTGTGGTGCCTACGGTGATATCAACCACATCTTTCTTAATTGCCCCTCACACGCACTCCCAGTTACGCAATTTATCAGCAGACTAGCCAAGCGTTATGGAAATGGCCCATGGAATATTTCCTCCCTGGTATATAGTGCGGATACCGATTTGCCACGGCTACTACTTCGCCATCTCGTTAACTGCAAAATGAAACTATGATCTGTGCTCCGATCCTCCTTTAGTGATGCAACGTTTTTCTCAGTTCTCCTACATATTTCGATTCGACGCAGACATCGATTACTCCTGCCAGGAGTGTGATAGTGCGTCCAAAAAAAAAACCCAACAACAACAACAACAACAGAGCTCAAAGAATATCTACACTGCAGTTGTTGTTGTTGTTTGTTTATTTATTGACGCTGTATCCAGTGGATTCTGGGTTTCCACGTCTGGTGTCCTTGATGAAGTAGAGATGTAGATGTGTCATAAGATGTAATTTAAATATACATATGTTCTTATTATGGTGTTAGTATTATAGTTTCATTTTACATTTTCTGAGGAAACGAAGAATAAGTGGTGAAATATAACGCATGTTCCAATTTAGAAGTGAGGAAATATTCCAAGGACCGTGTCCAATACGTGCACATATGTGTGAATATAGAGATGTCGAATGTTGGTAATTTCTAGGGCATTGAAAGAATATATGATCTGCATCGCCAAACTGACCACACTCACAGCAATCTGTATCGCGTTTTCCGTTCTTAAATAAATAAGCCGGGGTGGGTGCTACGCCTAATTTCAATTTTATTGCCAGACATATAGCCTCTTTATCTATATTTCCCACTGAAAACCATGGTGTTTTAGGTGATCTAGGTAGATGGAAATAAGTATCGATATGATGAGTAATATGTTGTCGGACGTCCTGGATGTGTGTTCCTGGTGATGGATTTGGGGGAGAATTATTGGCAGCTGCTTTGTCCAGTTTATCTACGTATTCATTACCTATTATGTTGGAATGGCCAAGTATCCATATCATATGTGTCATGTTATGTCGTTGATCTAAAGAATGTAGTTTGTGGAAACATAATATTTCCCACCAATCACGAGAAGGTTTTATTTGGAATCTATTAAGAGCTTGTATAGCACTGTAGGAGTCGATACAGAGTAGGATTGTGGAATTATGTATATGGCGTAAAGAATATAGAGCTTGGTATATTGCGTATATTTCTGTTGAATAGTTAGAAAAATAACGTGGAAGAGTGAATAAGTATCTGGTATCCGTGATTTGATTGAAATATGCAGCTCCCGCCCCATGATCAGATAGTGATCCATCAGTATATATAATCTGTGGGGGGGGGGGTGATTATAAAGATTGAGAAAACTGGTCTAGGAAGTATGCAAACTGTTTAGGGGTAGTAACATCATGTTCTTGCCAGTTAGACAGAATAAATTTGGTTTTAGGGATGAGCTGATCATATTTGAGATAATATAAAGGAGGTCTCCTATGGGACATCCCTCCCTGGAATGATTTGAAAGCTTTAAATATTTTTAAATATATCGGTGTCTGCTTCCGTGATCCTATTTTGCACTGTAAACGGATATTAAGGCCTAGTTGCAATTTAGAGAATATCGGTGACTCTGTGAAGAGAAAGAGTTTTGCTATAAAAGGAATAGTTAGGGCTATCTGCCGTTCGGTGAAATTCTGTAGTGTTAATTCGGCAAAAACTTTTTGAGTAGCCGATCCCTAAAATGAGTTTACCAATTTGATAAAGTATGTAATTTTATTTTGCAATCCAACTGGATATGCAGTAATAGTGATGGCTCCGTAATCTAGTTTCGATTGGCATAGGGCTTTAAAAACGATATAGAGGTATCGTGGGTGTGTTCCCCAATGTCGACCTTGTATGTATTTAAATATGGGAAGGGTTGATCTAAGGGTGGAGTGAAGATATACAGCATGATTTTTCCAGGATAGTTTATGGTCAAAATATAAGCCTAGGAATTTGGTTGACTGCGTGAGAGGTATAGGATGTCCGTCAATATGTATCGGTGATTGTAAAATTGGTGTGCCGCTTTTAAAGAAAATAGAATGACTTTTACTAACATTGAGTTGTAACCCTAGTCGTATGAGGGTTTGCACTAACATGTCTAAGTCATGTTGTAACTTATGTGTCGATAAACGGATTTCCTGAATCGTTGCCGGAGAGTAAAGGAGGATATCATCAGCAAAAAGGAGCAGTTGACTTTGTTTAAAAGGAAGAGTACTAAGTTCCTGGATATAAATAATAAATAGTAGCGGACTTAGAGGAGTACCCTGGGGTAATCCTTGAGAACTGTAGCGAATTGGGGTGTAGGAGTAGTGTAGAGTTAATTGTATTTTACGGTCAATAAACAGGTGGTAAATACATCGTACTATAGGTGCTGGAATGGGAAGTTTCCTTAAAATAGGGATGAGGATGTCCAACTGTACAGAATCGTATGCGTGGGAAATGTCTAAGAAGTGGGCTAGAAGTCCTCGTTTGTGAGTCCAATTGACGTGTGTGTCATGCGTTAGTTGAAGTAGGTTGTGATGTGCGCAGAACAGTTTTCTGAATCCGTGTTGTCCTTTGGGCCAAAAACCGTAACGTTCCATATAAAACGCGATGCGGGTTTTTAGAATTTGTTCAAATAGTTTCCTTAGTGTGTTGGCTAGGACAATCGGTCTATAGTGAGTTGCTGCCCTTCCTGTTTTATTTGGTTTCAGAAGTGGTATGATGTAGAAGTGTTGCCATGAATCTGGGATATGATCTGTGTAAAGAATGTATGAATACCCATGTGTAATCCAAGGATTTAAGGTATGTGGAAAGTGTTTGATCATTTCGTATGATATTCTATCTGGTCCTGAAGCGGTGGATTTATGATGTGAATTAAGTGCATTAGATAGTTCGTGTGTTGAAATTGGTGACATGAGTGCTAGTGCACCCTCAAATAAAGGCTCTTCCTGTGTCGTGGAATTCAGAAAAAGAGGATTGTTACGTACCGAGTCTGGAGTGTGTTGTTCTAGAAATTGTTGTTGAAGATGTATGTCCATGACTATGGGATTAGTAGGGTGTCCGGTATGTCGTGTGAACCAACGTAGTTTACGCCACATTGTGGAGGTAGTAATTGATGGCGACAATTCCGTACAGAATTTTCGCCAACCTTTGCGTTTATGGTATCGGATGATGCTTCGAGTGGATGCGAATTGTGCTTTTGAAACTATAAATTTGTTACAGGTTGGTGTTTGACGGTATTGGTTTAATGCTAGTCTACTTTTAGCAACGGCCTCGGAACATTCCGGAGCCCACCAAATGGGTTTGTACGTAGTTGTATTGGAATATTATATCCGAGTTGGAGATATATGTGATAGTACTGTCGCTACAATGAAAGACACGTGATCCATAGGATGTTGTGTTGTGTATGATTTGTTAGATGTTAACGAAGTTGCTGTTAGCCTGTTGGTAAAATCATTCCAATCCAGTATTTGTTGTCGAGGGATGGAAGGTCGACGAGCATCTAAAGTAGGTGGTTTGTCTATATTTATAAATATGGGAAAGTGATCACTTCCCATAGAATCAAGTCTTACTCTCCAATGGGTATTTTGCCATAGCGATGATGATATTAGTGATAGATCTGGATATGAGGGATGGTGATGAGCAAGACCAAATCAGGTTGGTGAGTCGTCATTAAGCTAAAGGAAATGTTGTTCTATTAGCTGATGAAGAAAGGAAAAATTATGTTGGGAACAACGAACTTGATTCGGGGTAAGGCCGAGATTAAAATCGCCACAGATTATGGTGCTTTTGTTTGGAAGTAATGGTGTATGATTCATCCAGAAAGTTCGAGAAATATAATGTTGTGGTGCATTATAGATTGCTATTAGTTGCAGGCTAGGAAGTTGGAGCAATATGGCCTGAAATTGCTCGTCGAAACTGTTGAGTGTTTGAAAAGAGGATACCAACAAAGAAGGATGAAGAAGAACCATGATTCCTCCTCCTCCCCCATGCAAGCGATCCTGTCGGATAACCTGGAATGGACGATATCGAAATGTTTGTTGAGGGGTTAGCCATGTTTCTGAAATCACTATAATGTCTATGTGATATCTCTCTAAGAGATGTTGTAGATCGTGTAATTTTGGCTTTATGGAACGGGCGTTCGATTGAACTATCGTGAAAGGAGCCATGCTATGAGTGTGATCAATTTAGTTAGCTCTGATTGAGGATATCAATTTGCATAGAAGTTGATTCAAGGCCTCGCTCGGAATGGGTTCATTTTTTCTGGTGAGTTTTCCCATTTCTTCTAGATAATTGAAGAACAGTTGGCTGTCCACTTTTTGAGTGGACAAAGGAGAAAGGGAGGGTTTAATAGGAAGTGTCTCGGAAGATGTCTCCTGGCGCTCTTGGTTTTGTAGATATATGGGAGTATGTGATTCTATTTCTCCCCGTAAAGTAGTAAGGGTGACTGGACGGAATCTGGAAATGTGGTTTAGTGTTATTCGATTTGATTCGTTTGTGTTGTGGAGGTGTCTGGGGTATCTCGAAGGGTTTATGTTTGTAAGGTCTTGTAACAGTATTACGAATTATGATGGGTTTATCTGGGATGAATTGATTCATTTTGGTAGAAGCGGGGTTTGTGTTGTGTGGATCTGTTGGCTATGTAATTTACTAGCGTATGACTGGTCCCCACGAATTAGCTGTATAGCTTCGTATCTAGAGATACGTAAGGATGATATTTTATCTGTTATCGCTTGTTCGCGCAGAAAAACTGGGCAATGTTTGTCGTTAGCACGGTGTGGAAGTGTGAAATTATTGCATTTCAAGATGTCGCTATCACAATCTGAGGTGATATGGTTGGCTGCACAACGCATACATGTGGTATTACCACGACATGTTTTGGTAGAATGACCGAATTTAGCACACTTGAAACATTGTAATACTCTTTCTTTGTAAGGTGAAATTGGAAACTGGGTGTAATATAAGCGAAACTTTCGTGGGAGCATTTGCGATCTAGAGGTTAATAGGCATGTTTGAGTGGGTTCATAGGCTATTGTCCCATTATCTGATAGCACTCGTCGTTTAAAATGGTATACATGTTGAATTGGATAACCTTCTATAGTTTGTCCATATTTTTGGATTTCTGCTTCTGTGATTTCAGTATCTATGTTATGTATAACTCCTTTTGTTTGTATATAGTGATGTGGTATATATGCCTTCAGCTGGTTTTTCGAAGCAAAGTCTGAATTGAGTAATGCATTCGCGGCAGATGCGGAGGGTAGAAATACTTCTAATCTATTTTTTCCTGTTTTTATAATTTTCTCTACTGCTAAATTTTGGTGATTTTCTAATATTAGTTTGCCCAATTTAAGTGGATGTAGTTGGGTTATGGTACCCACTGAACTAGTTAATACTACTATAAATGGTGCAGTATGGTGCAGTATCTTGATTATCGTAGTGTAAAGTTGGTTTAACTATTTCTGTATTCGATTCAATTACGGGGGTGAGATCTATAGTCACTGGAATATTTTTCTCGTGTTCGAGAACGTCCGTAAGTGGCGGGGGAGCCTCCCCCGCCATAAGGAAATATAAGTTTCACTAGCACTCGTGATGAATATGTGCACGCAATAGAAATCAAAATGGCTACTACTCGACACTGAACTAAAGTCACTGAACACTGCTCTCTTGTTATACTATTCGACTATTACCGAACTCCAACGCTACTGGAATCTGAATGTAGCAAGGTAACTAGAGAAAGTAGTATAAGGTTCAAGCTATTGCTTCTTTATAACTACAGTTTTAAACTAAAAACTGTGATGCGAGGAAATCGAATCTAAGCTAGCAATCACATCACCATCTGCTGCATAATATATATCTACACTGTAATTGTTGGACGTAATCTAAACAACCTTATGCTCTAGCTCGTTGGTGACCTTGTATGGAATACATGACCACAGAGGTGCTTGCCACAGACCACAGATTATACCATAGACACCACAGAACACATTGACACTCTTTGGGCGTTAACCTCACTAGCGCTACAGGGCAAAAAACGGACCACAACATAATAAGCTGAAAAGCGAAGGTTCTTCCGTTTCCGTCATTGGACAGGCTCAAGATGAAAGCTAAAGGAGAGGTAATAATTAAATATTTTGCTATAAAGATTGACGTTCATTTATGGATAATTACGAAAGTAGAGTCTAGCTATATACTGTATTAATTTCCTAGATTTATATATGTAAGCAGGAACTGTGTGTGTGCGTATATATGTTGTAGAATATCCCGGTTGCCATGTGGTTGGCATGCATTACGCGCTTAACCTGGAAATGTCCACTGTTTTGCAAATATAATTGCATCAGCTATTACTATCCTTTTCTTAAACTTTGGGAATGTAGACGTTTAATAGATGAACTTGTGAGGTTTTAGTTCCGTATGAGTGCAGGTTACCAACATGTAAAATGTTACCAAAATGTAAAATGAACCTATTTTGACACAGTTTGTTTCTGCTGGCCCTATTCGATATTTGGTTTTCCATTATGGTGTATTGTCCATTATAATTATGGTTCCGTCTTGTAAATAATTCTAGAATCTTGTCCGAAACCATTAAGTATAGCGACTGCCATCTCTTGATAATGATTTTTCCAGGTGGTTTTGGACAAAAAAATCCATTTTCTCTCGCGGAGGAACTATGTCCTAGAATATCCTGCATAACAGATAAGCCGACTATCTTTATCATCGTCGTCATGAACAAGTTCGGGTAAGTGTAGGTCGTTTGTACCTGGCCGTGTACGCGAAACAACGAAGTATTGGTGCATGCGCGGATTGGCTAGTCGAAGCGATGGAGGGGTAATTGCCAACCTAAGATGCATGCCTTGCATGCAACGTTTCATAAACGTAACTAGTTCAGCAATCGTGTATTTATGCGTGTATTAGTAATTTGGGTAGTGATATGTTAGTATTATAACTGTTATTCAACAGCTTAAATACGTACAGCAACGTATGCATGACTGTCATTCGGGTGGAAATACACGTTATGAACTCCCCTGAATAAATAAAAATTTTCGACATCGAGATTTCATTCAAAATATACGTTATGATAATTTCTGAATGTAAAAGGTATTTTTCAAAGGAAAAAGAAAGTCCGTGTGTGGATGGGGTGATCAGTATAACACATTAACAAAACGTTGGTTAAATACCGAACTTGGTATATAATTTTGCATCTTCCCAGAATGCGACACGAAGCTTTTCAAAATAATCCCCTGCCTCAGGTTGCCCTTTACATGGAACTTGTTTCAAAATGTTCATTTTCTCAAAAATGTCTAACAATTTTAATTATCATGCCATAAGTTTAAGACATTTTCAGCACAAGTGAATGTATATGTTGACTTTTCTGTGAATAGTCTCTGAAATGCTCTTTATTCTAAATGACTTATTGCCGAGTTGGAACAGATGCACGAATTATTACTGCAGAAAAAGTGTAGGTCTCGTTAAAGTACACATTTTATATCAAATACTTTTTGGGTAGAGTTAACTACCTGCCAGATATTCAATTTATTGGTTTGTAGGTATTACATTTATTTGAGTTGAAAATTTGGTATGAAAGTTTTGGTTGGAATAAAGCACTTCTACCTATTACATGTTGAATCATTATGCATACGCAATGAGAATTCGCTAGGTACTGACACTAGACTTCACAACCAGCTCGGGAAATATTTTCAAAAGTCCTGGAGCATGCGCATAACTGCTATTACTCGGGAGCTAAAAGACACATTCAAAATGGTTGCTGCTTTGAACTTCTTATCTTACCACAAGAACCCATTTGCAAGCAAATAAGATAGCTCCCGAGTAATAGCAGTTCATTGCTTATCATACTGCTAATGCCTGAAATTCTGTCACGCAAATAGATATTGGTAGGATATCTTGTGCATCTCTTACAGTTTACCGGTTGTACAAAAGTCATTCAGAATGAATTAATAAATACGTAGAAATTTTCATGGATTGAACTATTAAAATAACTGCATTGCTACAGCTATTTGCAACCGAATAAAGAGAACCAACTTAAATATTTATTGCCGAATTAAAAAAAAAACCGGTAGCTAGTCTCCAATGAGGGGAAAAAAAGAGTTAGTAAAAACCCATCACAGATTGATAATGAAAAATACTTTAAAAAATATTATGTAGTCCCTATCTACTATTGCCGTCAATATGCGCCAGGACTTCAAATTTTTTTCCCCTACGCTGGATATGAAATCTAGTGTCGGTAGCCAGCGAATTCTCATTGCGCATGCGCCAGGACTTTTGAAAATATTTCCCGAGCTGGTTGTGAAGTCTAGTGTCAGTACCTAGCGAATTCTTATTGCGCATGCATAATGATTCAACATGTAATAGGTAGAAGTGCTTTATTCCAACCAAAACTTTCATACCAAGTTTTCAACTCAAATAAATGTAATACCTACAAACCAATAAATTGAATATCTGGCAGGTAGTTAACTCTACCCAAAAAGTATTTGATATAAAATGTGTACTTTAACGAGACCTACACTTTTTCTGCAGTAATATTTCGTGCATCTGTTCCAACTCGGCAATAAGTCATTTAGAATAAAGAGCATTTCAGAGACTATTCACAGAAAAGTCAACATATACATTCACTTGTGCTGAAAATGTCTTAAACTTATGGCATGATAATTAAAATTGTTAGACATTTTTGAGAAAATGAACATTTTGAAACAAGTTCCATGTAAAGGGCAACTTGAGGCAGGAGATTATTTTGAAAAGCTTCGTGTCGCATTCTGGGAAGATGCAAAATTATATACCAAGTCCGGTATTTAACCAACGTTTTGTTAATGTGTTATACTGATCACCCCATCCACACACGGACTTTCTTTTTCCTTTGAAAAATACCTTTTACATTCAGAAATTATCATAACGTATATTTTGAATGAAATCTCGATGTCGAAAATTTTTATTTATTCAGGGGAGTTCATAACGTGTATTTCCACCCGAATGACAGTCATGCATACGTTGCTGTACGTATTTAAGCTGTTGAATAACAGTTATAATACTAACATATCACTACCCAAATTACTAATACACGCATAAATACACGATTGCTGAACTAGTTACGTTTATGAAACGTTGCATGCAAGGCATGCATCTTAGGTTGGCAATTACCCCTCCATCGCTTCGACTAGCCAATCCGCGCATGCACCAATACTTCGTTGTTTCGCGTACACGGCCAGGTACAAACGACCTACACTTACCCAAGTTCGTTTTAGGCCATGTGGCCTATAACGATAATGCTAGCGAAGATGGTCTTGGTTTTTCCACTGCTGTTTTGGTCTTCCTTGGTCTCTGACCAGTTGGAGCATACTGGAATGGCAATTTTGGGAGTCTAGTTCTTTCTATTATCATCAAGTGATTTTTCTATCTCTTCAGTCAAACTTTCTCTGATGTCCATATTCCTTTGGTAGTCCAATCTAGGGCAATATTAGAATTCTGGGGTCTGCGGAATTTACCCCGAATCTGCAGCTTCCAATCACCTCTGTGCAGTAGCACATGACTGCCATACACCATGACCAGCCACACCCTCTCCTTGCGAGTTCCTACTGTGACCGCCCTCTGCAATGACATACTTACCTTGCTCTTACATATACAATTCAAATACTATTGCTGGTGGACAAGAGTTACTGGTTTTAGACTTTTTATTTCACTCTTCAACATACAATTCATGTAATTTCACATAAGTTGTATGTTATTAAATATATTTCATCTCCCTTGGCTCTTGAACATACAATTCATATAATACCACATAAAATCGCACAAAATACATTTGACTCCTGTCCCTTCCTTTTATAAATATCTGCAAGCCATAGTATATGAATTGTATATGGAAGAGCGGGGTAAGTATATCATTGCAGAGGGCAGTCATGGTGGGAGCTTGCAAGGGAGGGTGTGTCCAGTCGTGTTACTGCACAGAGGTGTGGTGGGAGGTTGCAGATTGAGGGGAAATTCTACAGGCCCCAGAATTCCAATATTGCCATATAAATTATCTACTTCAGCATTTAGGTTCCAGTTCTTAGCTCCTCCAAGAGTACAATAAAATCTGAGTATTGCACTCAGATGACTTTGACTACATTTGTACAACCTTTTAAAAAGCTTACTGTTATATCTACTTCGTGTTGATCAAAAAGTATTTCTGGAGCACTACAATAAGTCTAGTTTCACAGTCCGTTTCGGGGCACAATTTGGATCCTAATTTCAATGTTCTGATTTTTAAAAACTTCTAAAGCTTAAATCCTCCCCTACAAATGGATATTTTGAAAAGTATTTTTGGATTAAACTTTCATAGAAATTTAGAATTGCACTGTATGACCTGTAAAGAGAGTTCACAGAAATGTCAGTCTGTTACAAAATGTTTATGAATAAACATATGTATAAGCACTACAAAAGCAAAGGGTAATCAGGTAAAGAAAACAGAAATTAGGTCCTTTCAATATAATTCATTGACATTTTAGCTTTTTTTATAACTACATATACAGCAACAGAATGTGTAATTACATAAAATCAGGGCTCTAGTAATTACTAAGCCTCAGATTTGAAGATTGTAAAAACTTATCTATCGGTATATTATGACTCTGTAGGATCTTATATTAATAAATTAGTTTTATCTATTATGATTCTGTAGGATCTTATATGTTCAATTTAGGAATTTGTAGGATTTTTTGGAATAGGTATATATTTGTACAAATGACTGGCCATGCCATTATGCATTAAATTTAAATTGTAAAATGCTAAGGTAATTGTAACTTGAATGTGTATTTGATAGCATTAATTCAATACATTTACGATTAGTATGACACTGAAAACAAATTAATCTCAGTATTCTCATTTTGTACTGATATAGCACTGAAAAATAATTGAATTTTGAAAACAATGTTATCACTAAAAGTTCTCAGTATGTTCATTTTGCTTTTGCATGACACTGGGAAAACATACTATTAATTTTAAATGTGACATGTACGGTAGTTTTCAGTACCTATTTCTTTTGCACTCCTGGTATGACATGAACGATGAAGTAGTTCCTTTGAAAGATTCTCATGTGTAAAACCTCTTCTGTCTTCCATTAAAATGCACTTGAAAGTACAGAATATACATTCTTCACATGAGGTAGGAGGTACAACCTTCATTTCAGTTATTTCCTTGCTGTTTTTTTTTTTTAATCTTTCTTTGCATCGAATGCAAGCGATTGTTACTATAATCTTGAAATCTGACAGCACACTAAAGTGGATTTTATAGTGTATATTAATTATTGGAAGTCCCTATAATGAAAGATAAAGTAATACACACTACGCAATAATGCTATTAAATGTTTGCCTCAAGTTTTAACCAAGTGTTGCAGGGTGCAAACCTCACATATTTCACAAATATGTGTCTCTGACAATCACATTCAACAAGAGTCTAAGCTAGTAAAATGATGTTAAATTGATGTGGCCCTTTTAATTTCAGTTTATTACAGGCATCGGCAAACATGTACTCAATGAGGCCTCGCAACTATGACGTGTCAGGGGCAGCGCTTACTCTGCCTCCCCTCCCCCCCCCCTCCCTCGCAGCCTTAACTGGCACTGCATACACACCGATCATGGGCAGACTGTCCTGTCGTATTTACCTGCACTTCTAAACATGTCTGTCAAAGTGTAATTTAATACTAAGACTTAAAGATAAATTTCTTTATAACTTTGAAGGATATTAGTTTATTTAACTTAAAGTCTTAGTATATTCATAGAATTAGAATGCATCTAATTATTCCTGGTCTATTAAATTTGATATCTAGAATAGAACTTTCATGATTTCTTCTCTCATCGTGCAAGGAACGTAAGGTGTTGTGCTCTAAAGTTCAAAAAGGCACTCATCAATGGAACATCAAGCAGCATTATGATACATGTCATAATATCACCATACAATTATAGACAAGCATGTATTCATAAATTTACACCACGATTTAAAGTAGCATAACACTGATGTAATGTCCTTTATTCATTTTATTTTTTTTTTCAGGTCTAGATTGGAGTAACCAACTGCAACAGCTCAAAGAGCAATCAAATAATACACCTAATATTAATTCAAATATTATAACTGATAGACAACTTCACGCCAGCTATGCTGTTGCTTGGAGATTGCTCAGTCACTGACGTGTTTTAGTGATGGAGGTTTCATAAAAAATGCAAGAATATATGATTGAAGTCATTCCACTTAGGGAACATTTAACAGGGACAGAATTATTTCAAGCATTTAAGAAATGTGTAGAAGAAAAGAAACTGAATCCAAAAAAATCTTATGTTGTGATTAACAGACGTTAATTTGCGTGCTATACTGAGAGTGGCTACTTGTGATATATCACTAGATTTTCATGGAGGTCATTGCAAATAGAAGTGAATTGAAATATATTGCTCAAATATCTAGGCCTACCTAATGTATCGTAGACCAAAATAGCTGGATTCAAGTATATGTACTATTCCTTATTGTACTCTGTAGCAAGCGAGTCCAGCACTGACTGAATGAAGGTCAATGCCATCCCCTGTTCTACATTACGTCATGTGCATTGCAGGTTGCATGTTGAGACGTCATACTGATAGCTCATTGAGTACATGTTTGCAGATGCCTGATTTATTATGTATTATGTTTATTATGTAGTATTATGTTAGAATATTATGCAAGTTTTTATAAGAGCATAGTTATTTAAAATTTTCCTTATTTGAGCAGGCTTCTTCCGCTTATAAATATATATATAAGTAAATGTGCTCTGTTTGCTTAAATAACCAAGTTAGGTATTTTTAGACTGTAACATGAAAAATAGTACTTAGGTCCTAAAATAAAATTAGGTCAATTTAGCCTCTATAAAATTGCAGTAAATTACTTGGTACCTAAAACGTTATGCTAAACTGAAATTTAGAGAGTAAGAGGTCTGTAATAAATTACACTCCTCTACAAAAATTAACTTTTTCTCTTTCACAAGAATTAAAATAACAGATTCTAAAAGTATTTTTCGTGCTGAATTCAAATATAATTACAGTTTGTCCGCATCGGGCAGGAGTTTTGTGTGATATTCATTTGAATTTTTATAATATTGTGACTTTTGTTGGGTTGGAAAGTAAAGACGACAGCTGTAGTCGGGATAAAGAAACACTTTTATTTCCGTAAACAGTAACTTTTTACACTCGTTGCAACAGCAAGAAAGTCTTTTCCAATTCACTCACAGCACGGCTCCAAATTCGTAACACAAAGAACTAACTTCTTTCCGTCGGCACGACTACTCAGCGCTTCACATACGTCTGTCCTCTCTGTCGGCACAACTACTCAACGCTTCACATACGTCTGACTCCCTTCTGTCGCACTTTACCGCTATTTATATCTCCCAGGCACTATTCTGGAAAGTTCAGTTATTGCGGTCAAATACAAAGCGGAAGATTCTCGAAGTCTCTATCCTTTTCTCTCTTTCGGCAAGCGCCCCAACAATGCGCCCATGCTCTGTCTCTTTCCTTCAGCTCCTTTGCGGTAGTGCCGACAATAATGCGATGGGTGACACTGCTGTTGTCGGCAATTAGATGCGGCGGGCGCGGTGACACTATTCTAAAAAATCCGTAACTAGCTATCTAACTCAAAATTATAACTACTGATTCTGACTTACCTAGAAAGTGGTAGATAGTGATTTTCGGGTATATTTTGCATCTGGAACGTCTCTCATTTTAGTCCAACAGTAGTCAGCCAGCATATTGGAACTCCACTTGCCTTGGTACCTCTTCTCTATCTTAGAAATTTGCTGATGAAAACGCTCACCATGTTCATCGCTTACAGCTCCAAGGTTTTCGGGGAAGAAGTCCAAGTGAGAGTCCAAGAAGTGAATTTTTAAAGACATGTTGCATCCCATAGCTTTATAAGAATGCAGAAGATCAGCCACTATGTTTTCTGCTTTATGGTTTCCAAGAAAATTGCAACATAAACTTTTGAAAGACTGTCAGGCTGCTCTCTCCAGTGGATTTAAGAGTCCCTCGAAATGTTCATCAGCCATTAATGATCGGATTTGTGGTCCTATAAAAACTCCTTCTTTCAATTTAGCATCACTGACTTTGGGGAATTTCGATTTCAAGTACAAGAATCCATCAGAAAGTTTATCCATAGCTTTGACGAAATTTTTCATAACTCCTAACTTAATATGCAATGGAGGTAAAAATATTTTTTCAGGATTCACTAAAGGGACACATGCCACATTTTTCTGGCCAGGGAGAAGAGATTCACGTTTTGGCCATGACTTTCTAACGTAGTGAGACTTCTTATCTCTGCTGTCCCACTCGCACAAAAAACAGCAAAATTTGGTGAACCCAAGTTGCAAACCAACGAATAAAGCAATGACCTTTAAATCACCACAGATATTGCATTCATATTTTCCATATTGTATTTTCTCTAAAATTAGTTTCATATTTTGATATGTCTCTTTCATAGCGGCATGCGCTACTGGTATTGATGGAAGTTGATTGCCAATATGTAGCAGCACAGCCTTCAAACTTACTTTAGAGGAGTCTATGAACAATCGCCACTCATCTGGTCGGTGTTGATGCCCAAGAGTTTCCATAAGTGAACAAATATTATTACAAAACACAACACCATATTCTTCAGAGAAGTATTCTTTGAAAACACTATGGCGGCTACGATAACTACTTATTCTTACATCTTTTTGGAGTAAATTCCACCCTTTGAGTCTGGAAGTTAAAACTTCAGCTTGCAGTTTAGACAGATTTAAATCCCGAATCAGGTCATTAAGGTCTTGCTGATTGGGAAAGTATGGTTCTGATGAACAGCTACTGGCTTCATATGTAAGATCATTTTTATTTTCATCTGAATCATTTTGAGTTTCAGTTAGGTCAGAATCAGAGTTATCACTTAAGGTTGTATCTACATATACTGGTATGGGGAACTCTTCACTGTGTAAGACAGGTCTCAATGCAGATTGCAAATTCGGATACTTAACTGTATATTTTGTTTTAGATGTGATTCCTTTAATATTTGTCAAACAAAAATAACAGTCAGTTGAATGATCCTTCGGTTCCCTCCAAATCATGGGAATTGCAAATGGCATATGATGTGTACTATTTTTCCACCCAGTCAGCAGTCTAACACACGAAACACAGCATGTATTTGGGGCCCAGCTCTTATCAAAATCACCAACTTGACAGCCAAAGTAAAGATAACACTTCTTTACAAGTGGGGTCATATTTCGCCTCTGAGACTTGAAGGTCAGCTCACTACAAATATAGCAGAAATTATCTGCATGATTTACACACTTTCTTGGCATGATGAAAACATTAAGCACTGAAATACGACATGCACAACATACACAATACACTTCTAAACAGAAAGGAAGGAAATATTTCACTAGTGAACAATGTCACAGTCAGCTCAATACTGACACATCACAATGCCAGACAGGTCTGAGCATGTCTAAACATGAATGAACCTGCACAGTCTTGTTTTGTGGTGCTTCAGCATGATATTACAAATAATTTCAATAAATACGGCTTGAGTAAAATAGCTACATATGAGGTAAAGGTTCCTATGACAGGTCAAAGAAAATGCTAAAATCATATTTTGAAAAGTAGCTTTCACAGAAAAACTATGCCTGATGGGAAAATTCTGACTACATATCTGAATTCAGGATGAAAAAATGCACTAGATTCCCTATTCAGATTTCTTGTGAAAAAAATCTTGTCGACCAGTGTCAGGTGAGAACCCAAGAATCCAGGGCTTGGTAATTACTAGGCTTAGTAGTTCAGCTACGTTAAAGAGGCATCAGATTATGCACAGTGTGGAGATCCGGTTCTATCCGTCTGCTCTACAGACAAAACATGCACAACTTAATTTTTCGGTAGCTCACCTACTAAGCTTAGTAATTACATATATGCACATTAAGCCTAAGGCTAAACTTGTGTCAAGTTTAGTAAACACATGTCTCCTTGATTTCATTGCGGCCTATCTTCGTCTCCTACTTGCAAAATAAAAAAGTATGCTAATGTGCATGTGATAACTTAGCATGTAACTCCAAAATGGGGAAGCCTTAGGCTTGTAGTGCAGAGAGCAGTGCAGGCACGAAGAGTGGTGAGCTCTCCGTGGTAATAGAGAAGTCAAAGAACTTCCAATAAACTAGGTAATTTTCTCTCGTATATCTCATCATGAGGAGGTTAACTTGGCTCGGTTGCAAATTGGTCACTGCAATTTTTTGCATGGTTACCTATTTAAATAGCACCTTGCTCCTCTTTGCCCGCTGTGCAATAACCTTTTGTCAGCGTGGCAAGTGCTGCTAGTGTTCCTTCCTAGCGCACCTTTGAGACTCTGCAGCTGCCTGTCAGTCTACGACTAACAAGCTGTGGGAGAAGTTTCAAGTTTTTAGTGGAGAGTAACATGAGTGAGGATTTGAAGCTTTAGACACGTAGGTTTTTTTATACTCTTTAGACATCTTTATCACTTTGTTTTAATTTTGGCTTTTGCCACTCTTGTTTTGTATATTTATGTATATTTTCCTTTTTACTAGTAATTTTATTTTTTATTGAAGTTTATATCTGGCTTTTGACATGAGTTGTTTTCAAGGGTGCTGATCATGTAGTTGAGTGCCCTTAAACCTACATCTCCTCCTCCTCCAAAATGGAGTGCTTTACAGACAATTAAAATTGTTAAAAACTACTCACATAAAACAGTTTACAGTAAGACTACATTTCATTTATTTTTTCGAACAGTTCAACTTTTGCATAATATCCATATTTTTCAATAATAATTATGTTATTACTTGAACACGGACTGCATTGTTCTCTTCAGCTGAAGGAATTTGAAGTTATTGGGCGCAAACTGCCCACGGAGAAGGAGAAGGTGACCCCTCTTTACAAGATGAGGATATTTGCACCAGATGCTATTGTTGCCAAGTCACGCTTCTGGTACTTTCTGCGCCAGCTGAAAAAATTCAAGAAAACCACTGGAGAAATTGTATCAATTAAACAGGTAAGCACTCATTTATTTCTGTCTGATCACAATCATTCAGGACCGTAGTAGCAGTCTTTTAAGCATGATTTATTTGCCTGTACAATGTGTGGGAGCAGAAGCCTTTTTGCAATTTTATGGCATTGGAGGCATTTTTATGGGTGTATGGACAAAGTATTGCAGATTTTCACCACATATTTGACAAAGTATTAAATTCTTTTCTATATTGTACACTACCGCTCAAAAGTTTTTGAACACACATTTTTAGGATTTATTGAAACAATGGAATAAAAGTGACATGTCACAACAGTATATTTAATTAAAATCAGTAATACATGTTAAATTTTGCTTTCTTCAAGGCAACCTCCCATTGCTTTAATTATGGCTTTGCAAACTCAGGGCATCCTTTCTGTAAGTACACCAGTGCATCTTCAGAAATATCCCTCCATAGTTTTGCACATGACTCCGCAATACATTTACATTAGTGGGTTGTTTCTTTCTGACCTTTCTGTGCACATGATCTCAAAGTAGTTCAATAGGATTACAGTCAGGACTTTTGAGGGGGGACCAAACCACGACCTTCAAGTCTTGTCTCTCTTACATATCTTCTACAGAGTGAAGGTGTATGCTTGGGGTCATTGTCCTGCTGCAAGAGTGAAGCCCTTGTTAATTAACCACACCCCACATGGTTTGGCATGACATTGGAGAATGTGATAATTCTCTTTCATAATTTCTTTTATTTTCACAATCTTGTCCTATTGGCACCAAAACAATCCCATACAACACAAAAACCACCTGCATGTTTGACTGTACAGGATATGCACTGAGGTACCATGCATTCACCTTTTGCATGTCAGATAAACTGGCAGCATTTTGAGTCCGATATCTCAAATTTAGATTCATCAGTAAATAACACAATTTTTCCACTGATGAACAGTCCAGCTTACATGTCAGCTGACCCATCATAATCTTCTCTGTGTATTGACAGCACTCAATAGGGGTTTCTTTGCTGCAATGGAACCTTTCAGATGTACATCCTGAAGTCATCTATTCACTGTAGAAACGCTCACAGATTCATCCCTCAACTGGTTCAGTTCCATTGTCAGCATGGGTGCTGTTTTGAAATGATGTTTGCTGATCACTATTAAATGTTTATCCTCACTTTTCGAGGTCACGCTAGGGTTCCCCTTTAAATATTGATCCTTATTACTATTTGTAGTTACATACCTCTTTACAGTTGGTGCAGTTTTTAAAAAGATTATTAACTTATAACATATAGCAGCGGGAGTTGGAAGTGAGCAGTTGAAGGAGAAGGTTGTGTCTGCAGGAAGCTCTGTCACTGAGAAGAAAAGTGAAATAAGTGACAATGGGGGTAGAACTCACAGTTTACAGAATGAGAATAGGGCTATTTGGGATACTGAAAGTAAGGAAAGGAAAAACAGAGGAAAATATGTTAAACTGGACAATAATAGGAAGCATAATATTGATGCTATTAATGATAGGAGGGATTGAATTAAACCCAGGACCTGATGGAATCGAAAGAATGTTGAAGAAACTGGAAGGAAAATTAAATAAAATGGATGGCATGGAAGAAAGAATAAGAAACAACTTGAAGCAAGTAGCTAGCGAAATAAAGGAGGATATTGGAAAAGAAGTACAAGGAATAAGAAGGGATGTAGATGGAATAATGGAAAAGATGGAGAGGATGGATGTGAAGAGAAGACTAAATTTGGTATTTACAGGTGTAGAAGAGAGAAGAGGTAGCTGGCCAGCAGAAGAAATAAAGAAAATTCTGGTGGACAAGCTTGAAATGGAGTTGGCTGGATGGGAGATTGTGGAGGCATACCGAGTAGGCAGACTAAGCAGGAAAAGGCCAATTATAGTATAAATATAAATGGTCAAAGTGTGATTGACTACGTTTTGTGGTCGAATAATATTAATTATATGGTAACGAACTTTAGGGTCACAAATTTATGTACGAACAGTGGTCATTTCCCACTATTAATTGACATACTTATGAGAGTAAATGTAGAGCAGCAGGTGCAAGAAAAGGAAAACACACAAGTGATTAGGGTAAAAACATTTAAATGGAGGGAAGAACAAAGAGAAGGTTTCGTACAAGATATAAAATCGACGGTAGGGCAAATCTTAGAAAGAGGAATAGTGGTAAATATAGGGGAAGAAAATGCAGAAAAAGCATTACAGCTATTAGAATTACTAGTAACAAGAGCAGGGAGGGAAATGGAAGTAAGGCAGAATAGGAAACAAAAAAATAGGGGGTGGTTCGATGAAGAGTGTCAGGCAGAAAAAAAGGAAGTGCTCAAAGAACTTGCTAGATGGAGGAGAACAGGAGAGGAAGCAGATAGAAAAAATTTGATGATTAAGAAATGGGGATATAAAAATCTTCTAGAGGTGAAGAGGAAAGAATGGCAGGAAAATATGGGGAAAATTATTAAGGAGGCTATAGAGGGAAAAGACAGTAAAAAAGTTTGGGAGGTAGTAAGAAGGACCAGTAAGAAGGGGGAGGTCAAAAATGAGATTACACCAAATGAATGGCGGAGATATTTTAGAGATTTGATTGGGGAAAGAAAAAATACAAAACTAGAAATAACCGAAATAGGAAAAATAGATACAACAAATGACAAATTAGATGATAAATTTACAGTGCAAGAGGTCTACCAGCAAATAAAAGGTATAAAAAAAGAAAAGGCAGTAGGGTATGATGGAATACCAGGGGAATTTTGGAAAACATATGGAGAAACAGAAAAGGGTTTAGAAATAATGACAAAGGTATTAAATAAAATAAAAGAAAGTGAGGATATTCCGGAAAGTTGGAAAATAAGTATGATAGTACCTATATATAAAGGGAAGGGGGGACCAAACAAGCCAGAAAACTACAGAGGAATAAGTCTGCTATCTATTTTAGGAAAAATTTACACCGGGATACTGGCAGAAAGATTAAAAAACTGGGCAGAACAGGAAAGGAAGCTGACAGAATTTCAAGCAGGCTTTAGAAAAGGGAGGCAAACAGTAGATAATGTGTTTATAATAAAAACAATAATAGATAAATACCTTAGTAAAAAGAGAGGAAGAGTATACATGTTTTTTGCAGATTTTGAGAAGGCATTTGATACAATAAACAGGAGAGCTCTTTCATGGAAATTAAGAAGAAAGGGGGTGAGCGAAAATTTTATAAAGGAAGTAGAAAAAATATATAATGGGATAAAGTTTTGTATAAGATGGGGAAAGAATGAAATCACAGAAATGACGGAACAAGCAATTGGTTTGAGGCAAGGATGTAAACTTAGTCCAATATTATTTAATTTATTCATAGACGATATAATAGATAAAATCCAAAAAGCGAACAAACACTGTCCTGTAATAGCGAATAAGGAAATACCAGGATTGCTATATGCTGATGATTTAATGGTAGGATCTATAACAATTGTAGGATTACAAAGGGCAATAAATGAGGTGCAAAAATTTTGTGAGGAATGGGGAATAAAGATAAATATAAACAAGTCCAAGGTCATGGTTTTCAAAAAGGGATTTAAATTGAGAAAAGAGGAGAGGTGGGTATTAAATGGGAAAAGATTAGAAGTGGTCAAAGATTTTGAATACTTGGGAGTGAGGCTAAATAACAGAGGAGAGTGGGAGGCACATGGAAGAAAGATAGAAGCAAAAGGGAGAGCTGCAATGTCAGGAGTCAGAATTTGCAAATACAAGTTAGAGATGACAACCAAGTGGCTGGAAAGGATGTATGAGGCAGTAGTGGAATCAAAAATGCTTTATGCAGTAGAGATCTGGGGGGCCACAGATATAAACAAGAAGGTAGATCATATGTATAGAATGTTCTGCAAAGAATTATTGGGACTACCGAGATCGGCGCCAAGAGAAGTGGCCTTGGTAGAGCTTGGGAAAACAAGAAGGAAAGGAATAATAATGGAGAGAATAATAAAATTTTGGTATAAATGTTTGGTTAAAGAAGATGGAGAAATTTTAAAATTGTGTATGAAGCAACAAAAAAATCTAGAGAATGAAAACAGTTGGTGGGCAGGGGTTGGAAAAATTATGGAGAAAATAGGAATGGGAGATATATGGAAACTTGAAGAAAGAAATGAAAGTAATGTAGATAAACTAGTAAAGTGTAGGGTAGAAGACATAGAAAGGCAAGAGATATGGGGAAGTTTAGAAAACAAGAAATCATTACAATTCTACAAGCAAATAAAAAGAGGATGGGGGCGAGAACCATATGTGGATTATTGTAACAGACAGGAAAAAGGACTAGCGTGGATGAGAACAGGAGCAATATTTTTAAGAGGGACAAGAAGCGGTAAAATAGGAATATGTGAAATGTGCGGTGAGAAAGAAAGTATAGAACATTATTTGACAGAATGTAAGGAATTAGCATTATGGAGGAAAAAGGTTTGGGAGAAAAAATGGGAAAAAATAGAGGGGAAAATGGTAGCCATAAAAATGTTAACAGTGAAAGAGGAAAGGAAGGTTAGAAGTATAGGTGAGTTTTTGAAGAAAGTAAGAGAAAAATGGGTAAGAAAAGTAAAGAGTGTAAATGAAGAAGGCAGAGTGGGGGAGAGGGACAATTAATTAATATAAGATGGAATAGATTGATCAGAGCTACCTGGGAGGCAAATGGCCTGGGTGCCATGCAAACCAAGGTAGCAATAAGGTTATGTAAAATTTGTATGTAGTTTAGGTTAGAGTAGGATAATTGTAAAAGTTATGTAAAAGAATTGGTACAAATAAAATTCATTCATTCATTCATTAATTCATTCATTCACATATAGCAGCAGGAATAATGTTCTTACTGAAAGATGAAATACTGTGATAGCAGACGCGATTCCTATCTACAGGGTTGTGGTAACAGAATGGAATGCATAAATCAATGTTCCTTTATCACAACATATTTATTCATTAACACTTCGTTATTTTACACTCTCTGCACCATATTATTAAATAATCAAAGACCTTCACAATTAAATGATTTGGTAGAATCTACACTGGATAAAAGTTTGGTGAAAGTTCCATGTTCACACGCTACCAGAAACACGTCTTATCATCTTGAGCGTATAGACGCTAATTAAACTAGTCCCTGGCGTCGCTTTGGTACGACACACCGCCATTTTTGTATTCATCCGCGCAAATAGTTTTTATTGGTTGAACACAACAGACTATCTAGTAACAAGAAAACATTGGCTATCCTGAATATTAAAAATAAGTTCCTGATACACCCAAACAAGAACTAGAAATTTATACACTTTTAACAAACATTTATATGAACGATTTTCTATTGGGGTCTAATATTCTGTCTCACAGTGTAATGGACACTTCCCAAGGAAGCTTGTTCTTGTATGACAATTTCACACAGTGTGGCCTGCTTTATGTAAGCTGACTACAGCAAAATGTTTTTCTGCTGAAAGCTCCCTTTTACCCATGTCAGATTTTTCAACTGCACAATAACAATGTGTACCATTCACTTGCTTAAGAAGTACTAAAGTGCTTGAGAGGTAGAACTGGAACTTAAAAATCCAATGCCACAACTGGGATTTGAACCACAGACCTTCCGCTAACCTCTCAAACTTTGCCCACACATGGCTTGTGTGTTTAAAAAAACACCAACAGTAAGTTGGCATAAATAAATAATAATTACCATACTAAAGTGCTGTTTACAGAATGTCTGTGAAGGACCTCTAGGGAATCACAGACATACTATGACATCCAAAACATTAGGGTAAATGTTCCTATAAGGGTAAAAAAATGCTACATTTTCAAAGTGCATGTAATTGACAAACAAAAGGTAGCATAGCAAATTTTAATTGTTTCCATGGATTTCTACCATATATAATATGACATTGGCTTTTTTTTTTTGGTGTTATACACTTGTTAATTGTAGAAAAACAAGCTGTTCAAAAAATTCTGAGCAGTAGTGCATGATTTGTAATTGTGATTACTGATTAATTTGTTGACATTGTAAGACTTCTCACAAAGGATTACACGTCAAATGTACCACACTAAATGGTACATGACAGGCCACATCTTATTTGATGATCCATCATGGTCTTCATTAGACCACATCAAAATGCCTAGCATGCAAGACTTTGTTTTATAGGATTTAAACTTTGATTACACCACTAGTAATGTGGAACAAAAACAAAAAGTAAAATTTAGTAATGAACTATGTGAATTGCAAAGTCAACTTAGTCAGCACAAACGATGAAGAGTAAACAGGCACAATTTCCAGTCATTGTGTTTGAAAGTTGTAAAGTCAACCCTCTCACCTGAATTGTCCATCTTATTTGTGTTCAGTGGCACAAGGATATGTTATCCATTTTTTGTGACCGATTTTATGTATAGTATGTATAGTTAATATTATAAAGTACAAATTATGGTCTGTGCATAGCCTTAGAAGTGGTATTTTCTACTACTGTTTAATACCAGTTTATATAGTACGAGGGTGATTCAAATATAAATGGTAATTTTGTTAAAAATATGTATTGATTAAATATATACACAAGTGACTGCATCAACGTTTCTCTATATAGCTTCTTTCACACTGTACACATTTTTGCCAACGTTTCGGAAGCTTGTGACATTCCTCCTCCAAAAAGTTTGAGGGCACATCGCCAACCAATTGTGCACATGCTCCTCAAAGTCGTCGTTGCTTTCGAAATGTTTCCCTCCAAGCGATTCTTTCATGGGTGCAAACAAAAAATAGTCTGGGGGAACAAGTCTGGAGTATAGGGAGGGTGTTCAAGGGTTTCCCAGTGCATGTCCGACATTGTGTCCATTGTCAAATTGGCGGTGTGAGGCGTAGCATTGTCTTGGACCAGGATGACATCTCTGATGGGCATACAATGTCTTTTGCTTCAGTAGGCAGCTTTTACAGGCCTTAACAATTGGCAATAGTAAGCTGCAGTCACTGTACGTCGATCATGAAGAAAATCAACCAACTTCTGATGCGATTTCTTCAACAGTGGAGCAGTGATCCCCTTCAATAAGCTCTCGAACGGTACGGATATTGTCATCTGTAAGATTTGACCTTGGGCATTGAGCATGACTTAAGTTTTCCACAAATTCTCGGCCACCCTTAAATTGTCTGGCCCAAGTAAACTCTCGATTCTGTGATAGTGTAGTGTCCCCAAACTGTGCCCTTAAACGAGTTAAAATCTCTAAAGCTTTAACCCCTTCATTGATTAAAAACTTGATAATGCATTACGCAACAGACGAAGGAACCTCTTGCTCACTCATGGCTGTACTGATGCCAGAACCTAGCAAAGCAGCTAACATAGCTAGTTCCCCCTTCCTAACACACCAACCTTCAACCCCCCCCCCCCCCCCCCCCCCCACTCCACTGCCCTGCTCTGAACTGCTTCCTCCGTTATATGCAACAATTACCGTTTATATTTGAATTACCCTTGTAAAACCTCGTTTATCTGGACCAACTGGAACCAAAGGTAATCCGAAAAGTCGAAAATCTGGATAATATGGGTAACAAGCAAAACAAAAAACTTAGCTCCTTAAATAAGCAAGTATGTTTATGATAAAAAAACTGTCTTGTAACAAAATTATGTACAGTACATAATATGTATTGTTTACAAGACGTTAAAAATATAAACATGTTAATCACATAACATCACATTTCTTAAAGAATTGATCCACAGTCTGTTTTAAACACTTGTGGCGTTTGAACGAAGTATGGTCACATGCCGTTTGAAAACTGTAGGAAACCTGAGAAGATTGAGGTAGGTAAAGTGACAGGTAGGGATCAAGGTCAAAACTTACTTTCGCTGCTATTTATAGCTGGTGAGACAAACCGTGTCAGCACTGTGTGACACACTTCTAAATCTTTCTTAAACTCAAACAGATACTGTTTTACAGTACAGTACATATTACCATAATTAATTGTATGGTACAGTTTATGCACATTGAAACTAAAAAGTGAATATTTGGAGTACATATAGTTAGGTTCTTGATATCAAGTTTAATTATCTAATGAGACCATTAAGTTTTAAAAAAAATCTACAAATCTGATCTGGATAATTTGGAGATCTGGATAAACAAGGCATGTGTTACCAGGAAGAATTTTGCATGTGCGCTGAAAGAAGCATTACTATCAGGCCTGTAGAATACTTATAAAAATGGAGTTCCCTTTTAAAACCACAAGGATGGAAAATTTGCACTCTGATCAATTCATGGTGGTGCTGTTTTTATTAAAAGATAGTCAACACATGTCAGCGTGAATATAGCAGCAGGAATAATGTTTTTACTGAATGATGTAATAGTTTGATTGATATCTGACGCTACTCTTATCTTCAGGGTCGAGGTAACAGAATGGAATGCATAAATCAACGTTCCTTTATCACAATATATATATTCGTTAATTTACACTTTTAGCACCATATTAATTAATCAACAGTCTTCACAGTTTGGTAGAATATACACTGTATAAAAGTTTGGGTGAAAGTTACATGTTCACACGCTATCAAAAAAACACATCCTTTCAACTTGAGCTCACAGACGCTAATGAATCTAGTCCCGGGCGTCTGTATGGCACAACACCGCCATTCTTTTGTATTCATCCGCGCAACAGTTCTCATTGGTTGAACACGAAGTGACAAGAAAACATTGGCTATCTTGAATATAAAAAAAAATAAGTCCCTGATACACCCAAATTAAAAGAATTAGAAATTTACACACTCTTACAAAAATATTTACATGAACGATTTTCTATTGATCAATATTCTGTCTCATATGCCCCTTGTTTTGTTTTTCAAGTTGTCACCTTATTTACAATCTTGAAACACAATACAATACTTCTCCCTATTTCTATGATTCAATCACTTTGTACAATATTTTTTTTTTATCACAACATATTTGTCTTTGTCTTTTGTTTTGACATGATACAGCATGTCTTTATAAATTTCACATATTCGGTTGCTACACAATACATTCAGTTATTATACAATACATATCCAGTTATTGTACAACACATTTAGTTATTACACATGTCCAATTATTATACAATACATATTCAGTTGTTGTACAACACATTTAGTTATTACACAACATGTCCAATTATTATACAATACATATTCAGTCATTGTATAATATACCCAGTTATCATATCACATATGTTGTTATTATACAATACACCTTCAGTCATTATACAATACATATTCAGTTATTGTACAATATATCCTGCTATCATACCACATATGTTCTGTTATTATGCAATACATATTCAGTTATTACACAATACACATTCAGTTTTTGCATAACGCATTTAGTTATTACTCAACATATTCAGTTATTACACAATATATCCAGTTATCATACAATACATATTCAGTTATTGTACAACACATATTCAGTTCTTATACAACACATACTCAGTTATTGTACATTTGACATTGACACAGATATAATTTAAATGTATCATGGTTTATCATGTGGTTTTTGACTTGTATTCATTGCTATGAGGAGAGAAAAACAGGATACAAATTTTGAGCATTTACATGAACGATTTTCTATTGATCAATATTCTGTCTCATATGCCCCTTGTTTTGTTTTTCAAGTTGTCACCTTATTTACAATCTTGAAACACAATACAATACTTCTCCCTATTTCTATGATTCAATCACTTTGTACAATATTTTTTTTTTTTTTTATCACAACATATTTGTCTTTGTCTTTTGTTTTGACATGATACAGCATGTCTTTATAAATTTCACATATTCGGTTGCTACACAATACATTCAGTTATTATACAATACATATCCAGTTATTGTACAACACATTTAGTTATTACACATGTCCAATTATTATACAATACATATTCAGTTGTTGTACAACACATTTAGTTATTACACAACATGTCCAATTATTATACAATACATATTCAGTCATTGTATAATATACCCAGTTATCATATCACATATGTTGTTATTATACAATACACCTTCAGTCATTATACAATACATATTCAGTTATTGTACAATATATCCTGCTATCATACCACATATGTTCTGTTATTATGCAATACATATTCAGTTATTACACAATACACATTCAGTTTTTGCATAACGCATTTAGTTATTACTCAACATATTCAGTCATTACACAATATATCCAGTTATCATACAATACATATTCAGTTATTGTACAACACATATTCAGTTCTTATACAACACATACTCAGTTATTGTACATTTGACATTGACACAGATATAATTTAAATGTATCATGGTTTATCATGTGGTTTTTGACTTGTATTCATTGCTATGAGGAGAGAAAAACAGGATACAAATTTTGAGCTAATGATTATGATCATGTTTATGGCAATATTTTATTCAGTTCTTTGCCTTCTTTGTCTTATAAGCTTGTTATGTATAGGCAGGTTGTTGAGTCGGTTCTTAAACTCTGATGTTACTAATGGTACTAATTTTCTTAATTGGGTTATTATTCATTGTTGTTTGGTTCAACATTTCTTCGAGCTTAGCATTGGCTATATTCATCTTAATTCATGGGCATTGTTTTTCTGATTGTGGTTTTCCTCACTTCACTAATTGTCATTTCTTTGTCTCTTATTTCTATAAGAGAAAACTTCTATACTTACAATTATTCTGTAATTGTATTATTTTTCTCCTCAATTTACCCTCGACATCTTTGTGTCGAAATATTATATCTTTTTCATCATAATTGATTCATTTTTATTTTTGTCCCTGACATCCTTATGTCAAAAACATATTATCTTCCGTCGCTATGATTAATTTCTTTAATGACCATCAGTGTCCTCGTCTGTTTTTGTTGACAATGCTCTTTGTGGTCGATATAACCAATGACTATGTTGATTTTCTTCCTTGTTGTAATTCCTAATCTGAACATAATTTTCTATAAGTAACCCATTAAAAATTGTTATCTTCTTTCATCTCTACTACTCCTGCCTTACACATTCGTTGGCAAAGACTATTTGGTCCTTTCTTTGTATGGCTTCAATTTATTTTTATGGTATCTTCCTACCAACTTGCCATTTGTATTCTGTAGCTCATACGTGTGGTCACCCAGCTGTTTTGTTATGACCAGTGGTCCAGTATACAATAGCTCCATCTTTCCAGATCTTTTTTCAGATGCCTTGGATGCTTTGTGGCTTTTTAAGAGCACCTTTTCTCCAATTTGTGGGGACCATTTCCTGACGAATCTTTTCACCTTGTTCCTCCCTTTTTCAGCCTTCTGCTGTAATCTTCTGAATGCCAATTGACATTTTTCCTTCTCTGATAATTCTCTTTGGGCAGCCATCGTAGTGTCAATGTCAATTGCTAATTTTTTTGGTTTCGTGTTGGTCATCAGCTCGATTGGGGCGAACTTGGTCGTGGGGTTCACAGAATGGTTAATCACCTCCTCTATATATCCGCATTTTTCCGTCCAGGAAGTGTGGTCTCTGTGGCAGAGTAAACGAAAATAAATACTTATATCCCTCATGATTCTCTCAGTCGGGTTTCCTTGGGGATAATATGCTGAGGAATAGTACAATTTTATTCCTAATGTTTCTAAGGTGTTCTGGAATAACTTGCTCTTATGCATTTTGCATTGTCCGATAGAATACATTTTATCCTCCCATATTTTGGGATGTAGTCCTTGACGATTTTATCTAGGCATGTTCTGCTTTTGATGTTCTTAATGGGGTATATTTTGGTGAATTTTGTGAAAACATCAAACATGACAAAGATGTATCTGTTTCCATCTTTCCCCCTTGGTAGCTCTCCATGCTCGTCAATACACACCAATGCATTTTTCTCGTTCCTCACGATGGATTGTGGGATGACATCGTACCTTACATTAATTGGCTTGGCCTTCTGGCATAGGTCGCATGAGGAAATTAACTTCCTGACCTTCTTGCCAAGATGCTTGATGTACAATACCTCCTCGATTGCAAGCACTGTTCTCTCAGTACCAGAGTGAAGCATCGAGTGGTGGAATGCCAAAATGACCCTGTCCTGTAAGGAATTTGGTACCATCATTTTCCACTTCCTTACGTCGCGACCATGCAATTTAAATAGGATGTTCCTAAATTTGCCTATCTTGGCATCCAATCTTGGTATTATGTCTGGAGCCTTGTCGAATAGCCTCTTCAATTCAGGGTCTTGTTGTTGTAGCTTCGCTATGTTTTTGAAGTCTTGCAAGATCTCGTTGCTTTCTTTGCTATTTATCTGCATGATTTTAATTTCATGGTGTGGATTGTATATCATCTCGGGTATGTGACTCTCCGACCTTAATCTTGACAATAAGTCACTGAAGATGTTCTCCTTCCCCGGGATATGTTTGACCTCTATGTCGTGTGACATTATCTCATGTATGTACCTTGAGATTTTGGAGTTGGTTAGCTTGCATTTTTGAATGAAGGACAGGCTTACGTGATCTGTATATATAATTATTTTATAAAGATATATATGTTGTCTGAACTTTTGTAACGCAAAATGGATTGCACCTATTTCCAATTCGGTTATGCAGGCATTGGCTTCTATCTTGTTTAAAAATCTAGAAGCTGTGGCAATCACATGTTTGTTGCCATCTGCATCTTCTTGTGCTAATATTGCTCCATATGAGTGCGCACTAGCATCGGTGTATACTAGAAAACGTGAATTTGGATCCGGTCGTTCCAGGAGAATACTGTGCTTGAAAAGTTCTTTGATATTCTCAAAGGCCACCTGGTGTTCAGCATTCCATTCCCACTTAGTATCTTTTTTCAACAGTGCTCTAAGGGGTACCAATTCCTTAGCGTAGTTGACCACGAATTTTGACTGGTACTGTAAAATGCCCAGAAACCTTCTCAACTGTTTTAAGTTACGTGGGGGTGGTATATGCTCTATGGCCTTGACCCTCTCCGGATTAGGTTGTATACCATCAGGTGTAATGATGTGGCCTAGAAATTCAGCCTTTTTGACGAAAAATTCACACTTTTCTAAATTTAGGGTCATGTTGCTTTCCTGGAACCTGGATAATACATAATCTATGTGATGTAAGTGCGACTCGGGATTCTTGCTGTATATCAAAAAATCGTCGACATATTGCGTTACAAAAGTCTCGATGGTATCCCCAAAAACTTTGTCTAGAGCCCTCAGCAGTGCACTGCTACTGGTCGATAGTCCAAAGGCACATTTTAAAAAATGGTATACCTTTCCTTTGTGCAAGAAACAGGTATATTTCCTGACATCTGGATGAAGAGGAATTTGCCAGAATGATGCTGTCAAGTCAAGACTTGTAAAATGTTGACCTCCCTTCAATTTCGATATTAGTTGGTCTACCCCCTCAGGCCTGTAATGATCTGGCAAGGTATGTGTATTTATCTTCCTTGCGTCAATGGTCATCCTCAATTTTCCCCCTTTCTTATGGACCCATACCACTGGATTCACGTAACATGAGTCTGACGGCTCTATTATTCCGTCCGCTAACATTTTCTGGATCACTCTGTCAGCTTCCTCCCTGATGGAGTTGGGGATGGGCCTGGATTTATGTGAATAGGGGGTAATATCTGTTACTGTAAAAGTATGTACGTACTTGTTACACGTACCTGGCTTTTTATTGAAAACTTCCCTGTTTTTAACCAATATTTTCCTGAGTTGGTTTCTTTCCTCTTCAGAAATGCCATGTGCCCCCCAGACCTTCTCATCGATTAGCTGTGACATCGATTCTTCTCCATCTGTTGGTAGTGGTTCAGGTTGGTAGTTGTCCCAGGTAACATACTCGTCTTCCGTGCAGATCCAATGGCTGCAAACGTTAGTTTCCTCCTCGCTCGTCCAACCTGTTTTCTTCTTGTTTACCCTTAGGTCTACCAACCTATTCTCGTGCACATTGACGTTCTCCACAAAGAATTGTTCATCCGGATGGATCCCTGTCTGGTCTGGTTCCTCCTGGCATGTTTCTTCCTCCAGGAACTTCGCAGTGCATTCTGAGGCTCCTTCCTTAATAATAAATTCATGTAGGTCATAGTTAATCACCGACCTCCAAAGGTTAAGCAAATCACTGCCAATGATTAGGGTAGCTGTTAGTCTAGGTATTACTAGGGCAATAAAATCGAACTTCCAACTTCCGATTTCTATTATCAATCTTACCTGGTATTTAACATGTTCCTTTTTCTTGCCAATTGCTGTGCTGCAATACACTCCACACACAGGCAAGAATTCAGCATTTCTTTTAGTTATCAGTTCCTGGAATAGCTGTTCGTCACATACTGATGTGCTGGCTCCTGTATCAATCATTGCTGGCAATTCGATACTCCATACCTTCAGCCTAATCATTGGTGGATTGGTTATTTCCTTTCTTTCACTCGCCTGTCTTCTCAAGGTACCTACATTACATTGCTCAATATTGCCCCTACTGCCACACAGGTCAACTTCCGGGACACAAAGTTGACTTGTACTTAGTTTTCCTGGACGTTGGAGGTGATCGTCGTTTCTGTATTCTGTGCAGTATCGGTCCTATCCGGCACATTTTCATTCTGTTCCTGTTGTCTTACGTTGTCGGTGTTCCCTTGGTTTCTGCCCCTTTGACGTGAACCCCTATTGTATGGCGGCCTATGGCTGTTCAAGTATTCCCTACAGAATCGTATATGATTCACTTGATGGGTACGGTCTCCTGGTCTTCCACGATCATATCTATGCGTTCTGTATCTCGATTCGCCCCTCGGTATCGTGTCGTGGTACCGCTGTCTTGTGTTCTCCATCCTCTCGCCATGATTATGTGGTTGTGGGAAATGGTGTGCCCCTCTCCCCCTTTCATGGGTACTCCTAGTATTTCTATCTTCTCCCTCACTCTGGTTGTTCGTAGCCGTGTTCCGGTTTAGGATGGGTGAGTTTGGGTGACCGTTCCTATGTCTATGCTCATTAGGCCGACCATTTTGTGTTTCGAAGGCTGTCAGCAATTCTATCATATCTGCAAAATCTACTGACCTCGCAACAATTAACCCTGTTCTCACTGTGTCTGGGAAATGTCTTGTTATGCTGGCAATTAGTTCTGCCTCCGACAAGTTGGGGTCTAATAGCTTTCCTTTGTTGGCTACTTTCATAAAATAATCGACTAACGACAACCCTTTGGTTGGATCGTATCTACCTGTCGCTAGCTCTACCCTAGTTTGGTTTTGTTTAGCTGGGCCCCAATACCTTGATAGGAATAAATTTCTGAATGAGCTATACGACTCATGACCAGCTAGTGTTAACCTGAGCCATTCTAACGCCTTGTTTTTTAAGCTTTTCTTAACTATCATCCTAAGCTCATTTGGTATCCTTTTCACTTTAAAATATTCTTCCATCTCTTTAACAAAGAGTTTTGGATCGTCTCCCTTCTCCTTGTCAAATGTAGGTGGTGTGATTTCATGTAATATGCTGTTGGTGTAGCATGTGTTGTGTGTTGTGTCATTGTTTGATTGTGAACCTCTTTCTCTGTATGGTGAGTCAACATTTTGTACATTATTCAAATAACTCTCATCTTGTACATTACTTACATCTAAATCATCTTGTCTTTGTAATGCTTTCACAACATCATTTACATTAGCCAAACTTTCTTTCCCTTTTTTCATTTCTTCACAAATTGATTTTAAATCATTCTTTATTTCTAAGTGGCTTTGTTTCATATCATTTATAGCATCCTGTTGTGAAAGAATCACATCATTCATTGTCTTAATTTTAGGAATTACAATTTGTTCTACAGTTTCACTAATAATGTCTTTCTTTACTACCTCAATCTCTTTCCTTAATTCCTCAGTTATTTCTGCTTTTACATTTGTAATCTTACAGTCTACACTTGTATTACATTCTGTTATTTCATCCCTACATCTAGCAATTTCTCCCTCTAATACAATCTTATTCTCTCTCATCTCTGATTCTATCTTTCCCATCCTATCTCCTACGATTTCTATCCTAGCTTCTAAGGCTTCCTTTGTTTCATTTAAGTTTTTATGTACTAATTTTAAATTAGTTTCCATTACTTTCATGTTTTCTTTACACTCCTGTCTTCCTAATTCTATTTTCTGTTCTAGGTTCTGTCTACCTAATTCCATTTGCTGTTCTAAGTTCTGTCTACCTAATTCCATTTTCTGTTCTAAGTCTTTTTTTTCTCACTTCCTCCATTTTCTGACCTATCTCTTCCTTATTCTGTTCCAGTTTCTGACCTATACTCTGACCTAAACTTTGTTCTATGTCCTGTTTTAATGCTGCATTATTTTGTTCCATCTTCTGACCTAATTCTACCTTGTTTTGTTCCAGTTTCTGACCTAAACTTTGTTCTATGTCCTGTCTCAATTCTGCCTTGTTTTGTTCCATTTTCTGACCTATTTCCTTCATATTCTGTTCTAGTCTTTCAAACATGATCATCATTAACCTTTGGTCTTTGCTTATTTCCACCTGTTCCTCACTTTCTAATTCTACCTGATAACTAGGCCTATCTGCCCCTTCCCCCACTCCTGTTTCTTTCTCTTTTCGCAACATTTTAATTTCTTTATTTAATTCATTTAAGGTTAAAAGTCCCACTATTTTGCCACTTCTTAGAAACATATAAATGGAAATAAAATGTATGTAAAAACAAAAATTTTGGATCCTACTTTCTTTTCCGTTGGTTCTTCGTCCAGTTATTTACGTCTCCTGGGTAGTTGGCTTCGCTAGATGATCTCCGGTGTTTTTCCCACGTTTATTCTCCGTGTATCGATGTTTTGACGGATCGTTGATATCAAACGATGTTTGATGGCGTCTTTTTCCTGCACGATGGGATGGCGTCATTTGATGTTAACACTTCGTACTCGTAATTTTGCATTCCATTCTAAATTCGCGCTCTACGTTGGGTAAGCCATTTTGGTGCTGTTTTTATTAAAAGATAGTCAACACATATCAGCGTGAATATAGCAGCAGGAATAATGTTTTTACTGAATGATGTAATAGTTTGATATCTGACGCTACTCTTATCTTCAGGGTCGAGGTAACAGAATGGAATGCATAAATCAACGTTCCTTTATCACAATATATTTATTCGTTAATTTACACTTTTAGCACCATATTAATTAATCAACAGTCTTCACAGTTTGGTAGAATATACACTGTATAAAAGTTTGGGTGAAAGTTACATGTTCACACACTATCAAAAAAAACACATCCTTTCAACTTGAGCTCACAGACGCTAATGAATCTAGTCCCGGGCGTCTGTATGGCACAACACCGCCATTCTTTTGTATTCATCCGCGCAACAGTTCTCATTGGTTGAACACGAAGTGACAAGAAAACATAGGCTATCTTGAATATAAAAAAAAAATAAGTCCCTGATACACCCAAATTAAAAGAATTAGAAATTTACACACTCTTACAAAAATATTTACATGAACGATTTTCTATTGATCAATATTCTGTCTCAATGGGAAGTATGAAAAAAGTTTAGGTAAAGAAACAGAAACCTCCAAGACGGAATGAGATGAGGCTAAAAGTATGAATGCTAGTGTAATACACAATTGAATCCATTCAAAGATAAACAATCACATATAAGTAGCAAAAGACAAAATAACAAAACATTAATAATAATAAATACAATAATAATAAAGAACTGATTAACCAAGTACTAGAGACTATGCACAATAAACTATTAACAGATTACAAAATACATACATAACATTGACTTTTTGATTACTGAACTTTTAACCTATTTAAAAATTCCTCTAGTGAATAGAACACATTATTAACTAAATAAGTTTATAAAGCAGATTTGAATTTAGAGTATTTTTCACACCTTTTAATTTCTGCTGGCAGTCTATTGTAAAATTTTGCACCAGCGTAATTAGACAGCTTTTCAAACTGGCTAAGTCTGTGCATTGTAATAGCCAAATCATTCTTATTTCTTGTGTTGTGGTTGTGTATATCTGAATTTATTTGCATCGGAAATTTGTATTTTATCATGTATAGTTTTATAATTATACAGGCTTGGTAGCATCATTGTTTTATGCTGACGGAAAGCTTCTCCACATGAGTCTTGCGTTTTTAAGTTCGAAATATATCTGATTGCTCTGTTCTGTAAAGTAAATATTCTATTTTAGTTTAATTTTGAAGTATTGCCCCATATTTCTATACCAGAAGATTAAAGAAGAATAATTACACTGCAGGCATTGCTCAGAAGGCCAGATTCACAGAGTCAGTAAGCTGAAGTTGAGCAGATTAGGGGCATATACACTCCGCACATGTTCCTCAGACTATTTGCATGCGTCAGACAAATTACATTGTGACACTTTTTCCTCTTGTAGCTTGTCATCCTTGTGAAACCAGTTTCCGTGGTGCAGGAAGAGCACCTACATCTTCTGCATCAAACTCTCACAACAAAGACATTACCTCGTCAAGTTGACTGGATTAGAGAGATCATAGGATTTCCATGCCATTTTACATGAAAAGGCTGAAAAGTATGAGAGAAAGCAACATAAGAACATGTTAAGGTGCAGTGAGCCTAGGGATCCAGGCTAAAAAAAAAAATAGGCATACTTCCAAAAATTATCCGCAAATTGTACTTTATATACTAATGGAATTAGTCAAATAGACACTAGTGATAAACAAGTTTCAAAAATAGTAATCTTTATATGTGTGACGAATTCGAGTGCAGTGTGCCTATTAGGCCAATGTGATAACTACACTCCACGAGGCAAGCAAGCCAAATGAGTATTAACATTTTAGACTTCAGGTGCAGAGAGGAGACTATTAGGGGCAAAAAAAACTCATACGCTTCTTAGGGGCGAAAGGGGGAACGAAAATTTCCATGTTGTGCCTGACGGAGGGTTAACACGCCACTGCAAGCTGTAGCGATACATTTACAGCTGCAGGGCTGCTGTTTCTCTGTTTGCAGTGTCTATCTGCCATCCTCATTGTTGTACACAAGATTGATCTTCAGGCTCATTTGGCATAGATTCTGTCACTGCTCCTGTTTCTTGGCAATTTGAATGCCAAAAACACTTTATGGGGCTTCAACAGTGACACTGCTTATGAGTGTCTTGTAGTAGACGTTTGCGATATGTGTGGCTTGTGTTTGTTAAATATTGGTGTCCCTACCATCTGCCTACAATACACACTCCACCCTAGATGTTTCGTTCTCTAGTCCATCACTGGTATCACTTCTTGATTGGTCGGTGCTTTCCAACCTCTTTGGCAGTGATCATCATCCCATTAGCATTCACCTCTCCTGTCACCATTCTGTGCTAACACATCATCCTCAGTGGATTATTTCCAAGTCTGACTGGGAGAAATTTCATTCCCTCTTTCATGTCACTAAAGCGTTTGCCACCATAGATGAAATGGTGGAGTATTTTACTTGCTCTATCCTTCTCGCAGCAGATTCCAGCATTCCTTGAGGTTCATTTACACTTCCCACTACTATCTATTCATTCTAAGGTTGATCCGCGCGAAACTGAACCCAGGTGGCCAGTTCACAGTTATAATGTATCCTTCCGCCATTCGCACCAGAAATACTGTCACAACCATGTGGTGAGTGCATGCGATACGTAACAAAGGATACGATCCCTTATTCCGTCAATTTAAAGAGTGACTAACATGTAACTAGAGACGATAAGATTGATAGTCACAACAAAATAAACGATGCACATGTCATAATTATTCCTTTTCTTTGCGAGCACTGTTTATACTGGTACTCGAAAAACCGGTGAATTCAGAAGTTAATTTCGCTACTTCTTTGACGGGAACAGTTGGATATTTCTCACACAACTTATAATACACGTTAAACACTATTGTTTTTTCACCACTAGTCAATGGTTTTCCCGCGTTATGCTTTGCATAAGTCGAAGACGCAAGAGCAAATTCACCGCGGCCGTCCGCCATGATTCTAAATAGAAACTGCTGGCTGTAAACAATACTCAGATATCACGTAATTCCACGAGTTGCATGTTGGAGCTTGTAGCTCTGTTTATCAGTATACATCAGTGTTAATTAACCTCTTAGGTATTTGTGTAGAATATTACATCATTTAACGATAAATTCATTCTAAAACTCAGATTACTAGGATGGGACTACTTCCCTGCACGCATTGCTACCCTCTTGTACCACTGTGCACTGGTCACATGGGTTTGTTTTGACGCGGACAAACCTAAGACTGAACCTAGTATAGTTACTGCCTTATTTGCCTGTCGAGTGTCACCTAATATTCATTGCCGACTGGGCCCTTCACAGCGGCTTTCAGTTCTCCCCTATGAAAACAGTGTTCACTTTCATAAATTTCGTGGTGTACACCCTCCTCCAGATCTTCATTTGCGTCTGCAAGCACCAGTCCTTTGCCCTGGGTTCAACTCTAAAGTCAATCTTCGGCAAAAGTCCAGTAGCTGTAATTACAGTGCTGCGGTTTGTCACCAGTATTGGCTTCAGTAAGCAGGTTTAACTGGTTCATTTCATGGTTTTATTTTGAACTTTTATGTTTTATCTCATTTTCACATTTTTAATTGCTTACCTTTCAGATCAGTTTTTGTTTTAACATACCTTTTTAGATCAGTCTTACATTGTAATTTAACTTTTATCTATTTTAATTTTCCTGTTCTAATTCTGTGAGTTAGGTAGTGTACAGTTTCCCCACTCTTTTTCTATTTGACTTGGGCCCCTAATGACCTAACTGTTGACATGCCCACTCACTGGCTGGAAATGTTTACTTAATTGCGTGCTTTTTTTACTGAAAGCCTCAAAAGGTGTAAAGCCTGTCTACAGGTAAATGGTGCACATAAGGAACACTCCTTCTAAACTCTTATTTCAAATTTACATCCTAGAAATGAGTTCAGGTACTTCAAATTAATCTCACTGTTTTCACATACTTGTTAATGCTATGTTAGTGATGAAAATCATGGTCATTTTTTGTTTCTAAACCTATCAAGTAAATAATGGTTAGTCCATGGCTGTGGAATTTACATATTAAACATGAGCGTCAGATACGTGGATGACATTTTCGCTATAATCCCCCAGAAACTGTGTGTGTGTTGTGTTTAACGCCCGCTTTTACTACTACGGCACCGCAGGCGGTGATACTGATGATACGTGGAATGAAGATGGAGCACCGGTGGAATGAGATGGCGGGGGAAACCGGAGCATCCGGAGAAAACCCGCCCTGACGCCGCTTCGTCCACCAGAAACTAAAAGACGACTCTCTAAAATTACTGAATCTACAGGACAGCCATATAAAATTTACAATTGAAATAGAAGACAACAACACATTACCTTTCCTGGACCTCAAAATTACTAGAAATATAGATGGTATAAAGCCCACACATGTAGACAATTACATCAAGAAAAACAATTGCAACCCAATTTCACACCAACTGGCAGCATTTTGAAGCTTGATACATCGTTTATATAATGTCCCGTTAGAGGAATTTCTGAAAGAACAACACATAGAAGAAATTGCAATATTAAATGGATTCAACCCAGCCACCGTTAGAAACATGTCAAAAAATGCAAAAAAGCTCAAGATAATTTCGCAAACCACTACATTAACACCACTCACAAACAACTGGAAATTTAGAAAATTCACGTACCATCCCTGGGCCTTCAAGAAATTTGAAAAAATCTTCAAGAAACTAAACATAAAATTAGCACCGCAAAACCAATACAGTTTAAAAAACCTGCTTAACAAGCCACTAAACAATACCATCCCATACAATAAAAAATCGGGGATTTACCAGATCAACTGTAATAGTTGTGATAAAAGCTACATAGGGAAAACAAAGAGAAATTTGGATCTAAGACTTAAGAAACACCAAAGAAACATAAAATTAAAACAAATTGAAAAGTCTGCTGTTGCACATCATTTTTGGACTGAAAACCACAACATCGGCCTTAATATAAAACTGTTAAAATCTATTAATTCACCAATAGAATTGAATATTTGGGAAAAAATATACATTATCAAGAGCAGTTGGTGCGGTTTTTTGCAATTTTTATCGACGCTGTGCCTTTAAGCTAATGAGATCTTTGTGATCTCAGGGCGTGGTAACGGATGGAATGAAAAATCACACGATGTTTCTTCACCACAATGTATTATTTTATTAACACTTCATCGATACTTTACATTAAATAATTCCTCTCAACACCATTTAAAACCTTTCCACTTTTTCACTTAGTGGAACTTATGCTTGATGAAAGTTTGGTGAAAGTTCCATGTTCACACTACCTAAATATGTCTTTTCAGCTCGAACACACACACGCGAGTGAACAGTTTTTGGCGTCATTTGACGCGACACCGCCTTTCTCATATACATCCGCGTATGCGTCCATCAAATAGTTCTTTCTCGTTAGGGAAGCGATCCCCAACCATCCTCCCCCACTTTTATTCTGGAACACACATAATTCTAATATCTATACATATATATTAAAATCAAATATGGAAAGATTTATGACGTCTTTGGGCAAACCTAGTTGTTCGTAACAATGAACCCCATCAACATGTCTTCGTCATTCAACCATCTCATACCAACATCAAAAAACGAATTACACTTTCAACAAACATTCACACGAACAACTTTCTTTTGGAGTCTTCCAATATTCTGTCTCACATGCCCCTTGTTTTATTTTCAAGTTGTCACCTATATTTACAATCTTGAAACACAATACAATACTTCTTCCTACTCCTCTGATGCAATCACTTTGTACAATATTTTTTTTTTTCTTTACAGTCTTCTTCGCTGTATGTCTTTGTCTTCTGTTTTGGCATGACACAGCATGTCTTTATAAATTTCAGATATTCAGTTACTACACAATACATGTTCAGTTATTATACATCATATATTCAGTTATTATATAACACATATTCAGTTATTGTACAACACATTCAGTTATTATACAACATATCCAGTTATTATACAACATATCCAGTTATTATACAACATATGTTCAGTTATTATACAACACATATTCAGTTCTTATACAACACATACTCTTAAGATTTCACATTTGACATTGACACAAATATAATTTAAGTGTATCATGGTTTATTGTGTGGCTTTTGACTTATGTTCCTTGTTATGAGGAGAGAAAAACAGGATACAAATCTTGAGCTAATGATTATGATCATATTTATGGTGCTCTCTAAAAAGCGGTTACTATTGCTGTTATTGCTCTCTTCAATATCATCAGTGAAAAATTTTGGAGAGCAAGAGGATTAATGACTTCATTGTCAGAAATCCAGCATTAGCTAACAACAACATATTTATGGCAATATTTTATTCAGTTCTTTGCCTTCTTTGTCTTGTAAGCTTATTATGTATAGGCAGGTCGTTGAGTCAATTCTTAAACTCTGATGTTACTAATGGTACTATTTTTTAATTGGGTTCTTATTCATTATTATTTGGTTCAACATTTCTTCAAGCTTAGCATTGGCTATATCCATCTTAATTCATGGGCATTGCTTTTCTGATTATGGTTTTTCTTACTTCACTAATTGTCACCTCTTTGTCTCTTATCTCTATAAGAGAAAACTTCTATACTTATAATTATTCTGCAATTGTATTATTTTTCTTCTCAATTCACCCTCGACATCTTTGTGTCGAAATATTTTATCTTTGCCATCACAATTGATTCCTTTTTATTTTTGTCCCTGACATCCTTATGTCAAAAACACATTATTTTCCGTCGCTATAATTCATTTCTTTAATGACAATCAGTGTCCTCATCTGTCTTTGTTGACAATGCTCTTTGTGGTCAATATAGCCAATGACTATGTTGTTGTTGTTGTTGTTGTTGTTTTTTTTTTTTTTTTTTTTTTTTTTTTTTTTTTTTTTTTTTTTTTTTTTTGTTATTTTCCAATCTGAACATAATCTTCTATAAGTAACCCATTAACAATTATTATTTTCCATCATCTCTATTATTCCTGCCTTACATGGTTGTTGGCAAAGACTATTTGGTCCTTTCTTTGTATGGTTTTAACTTATTTTTATGGTATCTTCCTACCAACTTGCCATTTGTATTCTGTAGCTCATACGTATGATCACCCAGCTGTTTTGTTATGACCAGTGGTCCAGTGTACAGTAGTTCCATCTTCTCTGTGTAGCCATCACAGTGTCGATGTCAATTGTAAGTTGCTTAGGGTTTGTGTTGTTGGTCATCCAGCCAGTTGGGACAAACTTAGTCGTTGTAATTTCCCTAAGTGTTGGTGGTGGTTGCTGTTTCTGTATTCTGTGCAACATCTGCCCTATTTGGCACATTCTCATCTACTTCCTCCTGTTTTATGTTGCCAGTGTACCATTGGTCTCTGCCCCTTTGGCGCGAACCGCTGTTGTATGACGGTCTTTGGTTGTTGAAGTATTCCCTACAGAATCGTATGTGATTCACTTGATGGGTACGGTCTCCTGGTCTTCCACGATCATATCTATGCGTTCTGTATCTCGATTCACCCCTCGGTATTGTGTCGTGGTACCGCTGTCTTGTGTTCTCCATCCTCTCGCCATGATTGTGTGGTTGTGGGAAAGGGTGTGCCCCTCTCCCCCTGTCATGGGTGCTCCTAGTATTTCTATCTTCTCCCTCATTCTGGTTGTTCGTAGCCGTGCTCCGGTTTAAGATGGGTGAGTTTGGGTGACCATTCCTATGTCTATGCTCATTAGGCCGACCATTTTGTGTTTCGAAGGCTGTCAGCAATTCTATCATATCTGCAAAATCTACTGGCCTCGCAACAATTAACCCTGTTCTCACCGTGTCTGGGAAATGTCTTGTTATGCTGGTAATTAGCTCTGCTTCCGACAGGTTAGGGTCTAACAGCTTTCCTTTGTTGGCTACTTTCATAAAATAATCGACTAGCGATAACCCTTTGGTTGGATCATATCTACCTGTCGCTAGCTCTACCCTAGTTTGGTTTTGCTTAGCTGGGCCCCAATACCTTGATAGGAATAGATTTCTGAATGAGCTATACGATTCATGACCTGCTAGTGTTAGCCTAAGCCATTCCAATGCCTTGTTTTTTAAGCTTTTCTTAACTATCATCATCCTAAGCTCATTTGGTATCCTTTTCACTTTAAAATACTCTTCCATCTCTTTAACAAATAGTTTTGGATCGTCTCCCTTCTCCTCGTCAAATGTAGGTGGTGTGATTTCATGTAGTATGCTGTTGGTGTAGCATGTGTTGTGTGTTGTGTCATTGTTTGATTGTGAACCTCTTTCTCTGTATGGTGAGTCAACATTTTGTGCATTATTCAAATAACTCTCATCTTGTACATTACTTACATCTAAATCATCTTGCCTTTGTAGTGCATTCACAACATCATTTAAATTAGCCAAACTTTCTTTTCCTTTTTTCATTTCTTCACAAATTGATTTTAAATCATTCTTTATTTCTAAGTGACTTTGTTTCATATCATTTATAGCATCCTGTTGTGAATGTACATCAGTCATAGCCTTAATTTTAGGAATTACAATTTGTTCTACAGTTTCATTAGTAATGTCTTTCTTTACTACTTCAATCTCTTTCCTTAATTCCTCAGTTATTTCTGCTTTTACATTTGTAATCTTACAGTCTACACTTGCATTACATTCTGTTATTTCATCTCTACATCTACCAATTTCTCCTAATACAATCTTATTTTCTCTCATTTCTGATTCTATTTTTCCCATCCTATCTCCTATGATTTCTATCCTAGCTTCTAAGGCTTCCTTTGTCTGATTTAAGTTTTTATGTACTAATTTTAAATTAGTTTCCATTACTTTCATATTTTCTTTACACTCCTGTCTTCCTAATTCCATTTTCTGTTCTAAGTTCTGTCTTCCTAATTCCATTTTCTGTTCTAAGTTCTGTCTTCCTAATTCCATTTTCTGTTCTAAGTCCTTTCTCACTTCGTCCATTTTCTGACCTATCTCTTCCTTATTCTGTTCCAGTTTCTGACCTATACTCTGACCTAAACTTTGTTCTATGTCCTGTCTCACTCCCTCCATTTTCTGACCTAAACTTTGTTCTATGTCCTGTCTCACTCCCTCCATTTTCTGACCTATCTCTTCCCTATTCTGTTCCATTTTCTGACTTATTTCTTTTTTATTTTGTTCTAGTTTTTGTTCTAGTCTTTCAAACATGATCAATTGGTCTTTTCCTATTGCTACCTGTTCCTCACTTTCCGGTTCTATTTGATAACTAGGCCTATCTGCCCCTTCTCCCACTCCTGTTTCTATCTCGTTTCGTGACATTTTAGTTTCTTTATTCAGTTTGCTTTGGTTTAAAAGTCCCACTATTTTGCCGCTTCGCAGTAACATACAAATAAAAATAAACTGGATGTAAAAATAAAAATTTTTGATCCTACTTTTTTTTTCCGTTGATTTGTCCAGTTATGTACGTCTCCTGGGCAGTTGGCTTCGCTAGACGATCTCTGGTGTTTTCCCACGTTGATTATCCGTTCATCGGTGTTCTGATGTATCATTGATTATCCGTTCGTCGGTGTTCTGATGTTGATATCAAACGATGGTCTAATGGCGTCTTCTTTTTGGCGCGAAGATATGGCGTCACTTGGTATTTCGCGTAAGTTCATTTCCCGTAATTTCCATTCCATCCAAAATTCGTGTTCCACGTTGGGCAAGCCATTTGGTGCGGTTTTTTGCAATTATTATTACGGAATGTGCTGTGCTATGAGACTCCTTTTCTATCTAGGTCGTGGTAACGGATGGAATGAAAAATCACATGTTTCTTCACCACAATGTATTATTTTATTAACACTTCATCGATACTTTACATTAAATAATTCCTCTCAGCACCATTCTAAATGCTTAAAAACCTTTCCACTTTTTCACTTAGTGGAACTTATGCTTGATGAAAGTTTGGTGAAAGTTCCATGTTCACACTACCTAAATATGTCTTTTCAGCTCGAACACACACGCGAGTGAACAGTTTTTGGCGTCATTTGACACGACACCGCCTTTTTCATATACATCCGCATATGCGTCCATCAAATAGTTCTTTCTCGTTAGGGAAGCGATCCCCAACCATCCTCCCCCACTTTTATTATGGAACACACATAATTCTAATATCTATACATATATATTAAAATCAAATATGGAAAGATTTATGACGTCTTTGGGCAAACCTAGTTGTTCGTAACAATGAACCCCATCAACATGTCTTCGTCATTCAACCATCTCATACCAACATCAAAAAACGAATTACACTTTCAACAAACATTCACACAAACAACTTTCTTTTGGGGTCTTCCAATATTCTGTCTCACAGTAATAAAGTTATTAATTTCAAAATACCAGCATTGAATGAAGTGTTAAAGCTCTGTGCCCCTAACTCCATATGGCAGCAGAATAGAGACAACAGAGAAAAGGAACAAGAGAATGTCAGTCAACCAACTGCTGATGATGGGATCGAATGATCCTGAAAACGTTTCCGCTTTGAAAAAGCAATTTAGTAGTGAAGGTGAGTGTAAATAAGTGACTCAAAATAACCTCAAACATGAGCGTCAGTGTCAATTTTGTTTCCTTATGTTTCTTGAAATATTTTGACATCTTTTACACATACATTGAGCATAAATCTTATCGGAAATGTCATTATTGCATATTTTGCTGACTAGTTTTTGCGCTCATAAGCGCCTTGTTAAATTGTGTTGGATTAACTGTTGGCGAAAGTGCTTCCAAAAACTTCTGCATCTTTTTATACAAATTCCCTTTTTACTTTCTCTACTACGTATAGTAAGTAGAGGAAGTATTGTTTTCCACCCAAAAATTTAATGTCAAGATTTCACCGGAAATATGTTTTGAGGCCTCCTGAGTCCAAAAAAAAAACATTTTTAGAAAAAGGTCTGTGTGTCTGTCAGTCTGTGGACAATATAACTCAAAAACTAAAAGTCAGTTAAAAAGCAAAGTTGGTATTTAAGTTTAACATTATCTAAGGATGCGACATAAAAGATTTTGAAGAAAATTCCTCCACCCTAAACTACCCTTTACATGTAACTTCTCCGAAAATTCTGATTTTCTCAAAAATGGCTCCGATTTTTATTAAAATGCCATATGTTTAAGACATTTTTATGACAAATGAAATGTATATTTTGAATTTTCTGGCTGTAGCCCATGTAGTCCTGTTTACTCTGGATGACTTTTGCATAACTGGTAAACCCTAAGAGATAGACCAAACCTTACTCTACAAAAAATGTTGATCTTGCTAAAACAAAATTTATCTAAAGTAAAAACAAATTAAAAATAAAAGCTTCACTTCTCTTAGTAATATTGCAAGTTCTTTGCTGCTAACAAGTTTCGAGTTGACTCCAACTCATTCTCAAAGCTATAAAATTAGGTACCACAGCTACTGATGCTCATTTTAATCACCAATCTCTGAAAACAAAAACCTATAAATACAGTCTATTGGAGGGATTTCAAAATTAATCACATGGTTTCTGTTTTTTAAAATAAATATCCTTTCCCAAACCATTAAATCTATATGTCTGCTTAATTGTGTTAATTATTTAACCTCAGATTAATTTCATGATTAAATGACCAAAAATGATCTGCCACAGCTGTTTGTATTTAACATTTCTAAAATGCTCTTTTATTCTGGTTTCTAAATGACATTTAATTTTACCAAGATAAACCTTATCACAATTCAAACAGCTAAATTGATAAATGCCAGATTTTTTTTTGTAATTTGGAATTTTATCTTTTGTAGAAAAATTTAGTAAATTTTGTATATTAAGAGGTAGAACTGGAACTTAAAATTTCAATGCCACAGCTGGGACTTGAACCACAGACCTTCCGCTTACCAGGTGGGTGCTCTAACCATTGAGCTACTGTGACAAATCTGCCAGAATGGCATTGTATTCTCAAACCAGTTCGTATTTCTCCTGGTAAACCACAAAAGTATCTTACATCAGAGACAATTACCCTAATGGTGACTTACTATTGTAAGTACTTTGTCCCAGGATTAAATAACCTTCAGATGGTAATTATTATTTATTTATGCCAACAAACTTACTTAATAATTATCATCTGAAGGTTATTTAATCCTGGGACATAAAGTACTTACAATAGTAAGTCACCATTGGGATAATTCTTTGATGTGAGACTACCTTTGTGGTTTACAGGAGAAATACGAATTGGTTTGAGAATTCAATGCCATTCTGGCAGATTGTCACAGTAGCTCAATGGTTAGAGCAGCCGCCTGGTAAGTGGAAGGTCTGTGGTTCAAGTCCCAGCTGTGGCATTGAATTTTTAAGTCCCAGTTCTGCCTCTCAAACATTGTCCACACACAGATTGTGTGTTTAAGAACACCAACAGTAAGTTTGTTGGCATAAATAAATAATTTGTATATTAAATTTATTTTGAAGAACCAAATTTATTCCATATTCTTTAAAAAAAATTTGTAAATTTTTTATTGACCACAGATGGTAGGTAAACTCTTAAAAATACAATTATCTTTTTTTTTGGGGGGGGGGGGGGGGTAGAAACTTCTTTAACAGCCTTTTGATACCTAAATTTTTCTATCTTTTTATGTATAAAATCTGTATTAAAACCATTAATTACTGCAGTGTTAATACTCTTTATATTCTGTCAAATTCTTCTTTATTAAGAGGTTTATTTATTAACCTATAAATTAAACTATTGAAAACAGCAAATTCATATGCAAAAGGATTAAAACTTGTATTTTTTGTGTAATTATCAGTGTGAGTAGATTTTCTATAAATACCAAAATTCAATTTATTATGTCTTTTAATTTTTAAGTCTAGGATAGTATAGTATAGCTTTGAGAATGAGTTGGAGTCAACTCGAAACTTCTTAGCACCAAAGAACTTGCAATATTACTAAGATAAGTGAAGTTTTTAGTTTCTAATTTGTTTTTACTTCAGATTCTTGTTGCTTCACTGTTATAGCTTCATTATTTCGTTATTTAACAAAATTTATGTCCAAATGACTTTTTTTTGTAGAGTGAACCATTTTGGAGATACTACTTGTTATTTGTGTGAGTTTTGGAAAACTTATAACTTTTGTCAAATGGAACATCATTATTCATTTTTTTATATGTTAGCCATGCAAAGAGAACGAAATTTGAAAGCTTCAAAAGATTTGACCATTGCTCAAAGCCTACTGTATTCCCACATTTCCCTTGCACCTACAAGGAAATACACAATAAAATAATTTCTGCAGATGTTTATCTCAACTAACACAAAGAAGATACAGGAATAATAAGAGTTTGTAAAAACGGTTAGTACAAGATACAAGAGTAGAGAAAGTCGCGCAAGTGCAATACATCAGATTTTTTGTACAAGTAATTAGAAGTGCATGCCGGCACGAAACATATAGTCTCATTTTAAAATGGATATGTTAAAAATTCAATAGAATCATACACTTCCCAGTTGGCCAAACCTATCATAAAATTTTTTTAAGCATATTGCAGTGGAATGTATATTAGCATTATAAATTACGCTTTCCTGAAGGTTTAGCAGTTATACCATATTGTTAAATTCAACTCAGAACAATGGTATTAGTAATGTAAGAGCTGTTTCACACATGACAAAACCTTTGGAATGCTTAGTTCAAGTACTTGGTGGTAGTTGCAGAGGCATTCACTGCCAACCTCCAGACATACATCTTGCAGACAATATTGAAACTACTTGGGTTCACCACATGTGCCAATGTTATTAATTTTGAAAATGAATATCCTGTTCGGTCCTGCCATTCAGAACATAAATTTCAAAGTATGTAGTGTTTCACTCTAGGCTAGATTTGTTACTGTCGTACCATTGCATAATGTGAACAAGGCATGCAGTTCCTATATGGTGAAAGTTTATTAAGAACACACGTCAGGAGTGCAATGCCACCCTTAATTTTTTATGTAGGAAATGGCATGAACAGTTTTTGTGTCCAGGTGTCTATGGCAAAGGGTACTTGGTTTGGGAACTGTCAGTTACTGGCGGATACGGTAGTCCTAGTTACACTTAGCAATGCCAACATTTTTGTATGAGCAAACTGCTATCCATTGTTCTATTGAAGACACAAACATAAGGCCACAAAACAATAACTTACTGGATCAGCTGTAGTCAAGGGAAGTGTACATCCTAAATGGACAACAAATACGTCATCAGGGGCAACTTTCACCAGCTTATTTATTTGTAGTGTATTGACTTTTTCAGCATTAGTAACAAAGACTGATGATTGTGGATGCAATGTTGGCAGCAAGGTAACTATCATCTGCTAACGACTCCAGTATCTGGAGGAAGGGGTCTCCTTAGTAATAGTTTCCTTGTCAAAATGAGAAGGAAGTATTGGTTCCTGCTGAATACTGTGTGCTGGTATAGTAGATGTAGGGCTAGGATCAGAATTACTCACCTTACCCAGCTAAACGCAGTGTTGTCTGCAGCATTCACTTGCATCATTTTCATTTGCACTTGTACACAAATTCTTACATGTATCATTTTCATCACACTGAACACAAAATCTGACAACTCACTATCACTTTTGTTAAATAAAGCTTTGATTTCTTTGTCCGTTGGCCTCTTCTTGGCATTATGTTGAGAAACAAAATGTTTAATGATTATTTATGCCAACAAACTTACTGTTGGTGTTTTTAAACACACAAACCGTGTGTGGGCAATGTTTGAGAGGTAGAACTGGAACTTAAAAATTCAATGCCACAGCTGGGATTTGAACCACAGACCTTCCGCTTACCAGTTCTACCTCTCAAACATTGCCCACACATGGTGTGTGTGTTTAAAAACACCAACAGTAAGTTTGTTGGCATAAATAAATAATCATTACCATCTGAAGGTTATTTAACTCCAGGACATAAAGTACGTGCAATAGTAAGTCACCATTGGGTTGATTGTCTCTGATGTGAGACTGCCTTTGTGGTTTACTGGGAAAAATACAAACTGGTTGAAGAATTCAGTGTCATTCTGGCAGTTCGTCACAGTAGCTTAATGGTTAGAGCACCCGTCTGGTAAGCGGGAGGTCTGTGGTTCAAATCCCAGGTGTGGCATTGAATTTTTAAGTTCCAGTTCTACCTCTCAAACAAAATGTTTGTTTATTACAAACAGTGCATTGTACATTGTTTTGCAGATGAAGACTACAAGATGAACTACTGACAAAGCCAATTCTGGGATTTACCGACCATGGCGTAAAAGAACATTTCCTGCCATCTTCTGGCAGCATATCTGAATTATTTGAGTGCAAATAACAATAACTCTGATTGCAGACCCACATGGTCTTTTGCTCGTGAGGGTCTGGAGAGAGCCCCCCCCCTCTATGGGTTTTTCCTCTTGAAGAATTAATAGTTCAATGTTTACCAGTATCACTGTGTTCAAGTTCCTGCTTCCTAATTGAAATGAATAAATTATTTTAAAATCTTGGAGCTGCAAATCATTTCTTTGCTATAATTTCTATTTGCTGCCATGTTCTTTTTTCTTGCTCTTCCATCGCTCCAAAAATTATATTTAACTGCATGTCTTTTCTCCTCTCCCCAAATTACTCTATTCCAATGTTCCAGGCTCCTTATATTCTTCTTTGAAGGCTTTTATTTTTTTTAGTTTATCTATTTTCTCTGTCTATTTGGACTTGAGTCTGCTCCATTTTTCTGACTTTTTTCAATTCCTCATTCTTTTTTTTTTCTAGTAAACGCACCACATTCTGTTCCAAAGAGCAGGTCTTTAGTTTGTTTCTATCCCTCCAGTTGTTAGTATGATCACTACTATTAACAGCATCCATCAGTGTACCTCCTTCCATTTTCTTGTGGTAGTTATATATTAATGCATTATTAAAAGCTTTGATTGTCACTCAATAAATTTCTGTTGATATCCCCATGTTGCCTTCATGTCACATTTATGAAGCTATTTGCTAACATGTCCATTGCTTGCTTGCATGTTGCTTGCTCAACTGCAACTCCCCTAAAACTTACACCTACAGACCTAGCTGTCAACAGGCCCTTAAACCCTTCACACTCACCCTAAAACTTGTAACTAATCAACCTTAAGAGTGCGGTACAAACTTAAATTTACATGTGATACTGAAGTTTGTTTCTATGAAAGAAAAAAAATGAAGCATAATCATCAAAAAGATAAAGCATATGTATATATAATATGGTTATTAAACCCTTATGCTGCATTACTTGCATTTGTTCTTGATAAATGCTATTCATAACAATTATAACATGCAGTGAATCAGAAGAAAAACAACTTTGCACTGCAATGATATCAGCATATGCCCACTCTGTATTATTCACACTTTATTTTTTTCCTTCCAGATTCCAGAAAAGTCACCAGTGAAGATAAAGAACTTTGGCATTTGGCTAAGATACGATTCACGTTCAGGAACACACAACATGTACCGTGAGTACAGAGATCTAAGTGTATCTGGAGCAGTTACACAATGCTACCGAGACATGGGTGCCAGACACAGAGCTCGTGCACACTCCATCCAGATCATAAAGGTGGAGCAGGTGAAGGCTACAAATTGCCGGCGTCCTCTTGTGAAGCAGTTCCACAGTTCTACAATTAAGTTCCCACTGCCAAAACGCATCCAACAGCGCAATCTGCTTCCAAGATTCTCTATCAGAAAGCCTCGTACATATTATATGTAAATTGATGCTGAATTATGTTGAAATAAAACAATATGGTTTTTGAGCACCTTTTCTGTGGTGGTTTATTTACACCTGACATTCTTAAAACTCCTGTATTGATTATGGATATTTGTGTTTTAATTAAAATGAATGAGATTTTATAAAATACATTTCCTTGTATTTTGAACTGATGAGAGGCATAGTGCTATGCCCACCTGTGGTGAAGTATGCCAGCAGTTTGGAGAGTAAGTTCCTTTCTCGTCATTTGACAGCACTTCTCAGTATGAACTATGGTGAGTGATGGATAGTTCGGTAAGGAGATGCCAAAAATGTATGGATGACGACGGTGGCCAGTTTCAGCATTTCCTTTCATAAAATTAAGTAAAGTAAAAAGTGCTGTATGGTTTCACCCGCACCTTTCTATGATGGTGCTAAGAATGCAGACAAGCATAACACTGCACAGCCTGTTCAGAGGGTTTTTGCTCTGCCACTCACTGCAGAAGTAAACTAGTATAACAAGAGAACAGTAGCAAAGGTAATGCACTACAGTGAATGCCCAAGTGGTAACGCAGGAATATGGATGATTCTCAACTGTTACTGTGGCAAAGGACAGGCCTTAATTTGGACCGTTCGTAGCACTAGATTCCAGGGCTCAAGATAAAGTGTGCAAGTAATACAAAAGTCAGAAGTTATATTAATTTTGACTTCCTCTATTACTCTATTCTGTAGTAAACAGAAAATATTGTATTTAATCTGAATTGGTGATTACATTGGTGGTTTGATAAGTGTTTCACCAATTCTTTGCACATAGGACTGACATTGATCGTATATAAATAAAATAATTGGGAAAGGAAATTGAGAAGGAAGTATGTAGGTAGGCGGGCGAGAGGTAGGTAGATACCTTTACACAATGTTAGGTTCCTGTATGAATACTTATTTCCTCCTTAAAATTGAACCTATAAGAACAGATTTTATTTAATAATGCTGTTAGCTAATGCTGGATTTAGGACAATGAAGTCATTAATCCTCTTGCTCTCCAATATTTTTCACTGATATTGAAGAGAGCAATAGCAGTAATAGTAACCGCTTTTTAGAGAGCACCATATTTTTATGTGTTGGCGGTCACATCGCTCTCTCACAACCCCCAGAATGTCTGGAGGACCACACCTGTCGGTTTACGGGTCTCACCGACCTGATCGGGAGAGTTATCAAAATAAATTCACCGATTATTATTATTTAATAATGTAGAACAAAGCAAATTTAATTCTATTATATGTGTGCTTTAATAAGATGTGTTAAGCTCATATTGTGAACCTTGTTCTAAGTTCCATGACTGTATATTTTAAGTAAACATAATAATTGAGTAAACCTCTCATGTTTACAAATAAATATCTTTTCATTAACATTATCTTAAATCACAGTTTCTGTTATGCTATCCAAGCATTGGTAAATATGAGTTCTATAGACACTTAAATTACCATACCATGTATATTTTAACTATCATGGAATATGGAATTTTATTTGGGGTAATTCAGTAGAAAGTAAATAAATATTACTTATGCAAAAGGTTATAACAATTATTTCCAAAGCCCATAACAGGAGCTCATACAAAGATCTTTATAGAGACTGAAGATATTATCCTGCATGTATACAGTCGCCGCAATTGAAATCTTTACATTGTTAGTGCAAGGAAAATCTTTACGTAGACAATGTGCTCAGTTTGTTCTTCTCTCGCCACTACAAAGGAGCGGGCGGAGCTACAAATCACGTGATTCTTGAGTGCACAGTAGCAGCTTGCTTCTATTAGCAGGCCAGGTCTCAGTCTCTGGTATTTGTACACAGTGTTCTGTTTCCAGTTTGTCATCGTTATTAAATTTTTAACCTGAGTGCCATTTTTAAAGTTGTGTATTTCTCATTATAATACAAATAATGGGATGCAAGAAGCTCACTTCTGAGGAGAAGACTCGTGCTTTAACTCTATTGGAAGCAGGTACCTCTGTAATTCGTGTAGCTGCCGATCTAAAGGTTTCAAGACAAGCTATTTATGACCTAAAAACAGCAGCAGCATCTTTTCCACCTGGCAACACACCAAGACGAAAAATCGGCTCAGTTGGTAAAAGAAAGACTTCAACAAGAACTGATGGCCTGCTAAAACGTGAAGTGATGGCTGATCCATGGATTACGGCGGCAGGGTTAAAGAAGAAACACCCAGACCTCAACAATGTTGCAATAAGGACCATTCAGCATCGACTTCAAAAAGACTTAATTTACCAAGTTGGTGTGCAGCCAAGAAGCCTCTTCTGACTGAAGCTATGAAGAAGAAAAGGATACATTTTTGCAAGACATATCAGCACTGGACATCAGAGGACTGACGTAAAGTAATGTTTTCTGATGAAAGCACTTTCAAACTGGTCAGAGAAAGGTCCAAAATGGTGAGGAGGCCAAAAAATGTATCACGATATGATCCAAAGTTTACTGTCAAAACTGTTAAACATCCAGAAAGTGTGATGGTATGGGGTGCTTTTAGTGGTAATTATGGTAGAGGTGGCTTGTACTTTCTCCCAAAGAATTTCACAATGAAGGGAAGTAACTATTTAAAAGTGTTACAACAGCATTTGTTCACATTTTGGCCGATTCACCAGTGTCAGTACTTCATGCATGATGGTGCCCCTGCACATAGGACAAAGATGGTTCAAAAGTTCCTGAAAGATAATAATATACCTGTACTTCAATGGCCTGGTAACTCTCCTGACCTAAATCCCACAGAAAATGCTTGGAATCAAATGAAAAATAAAATAGAAGAGCTGCAACCATCAAGTATTAAGGAGCTACAGGAAGTGTTGAAGAAGTTGTGGGTGGAAATGGACAAAAAATATTTTGAATATCTAGCAGACTCAATGCCTAGGAGACTCCTGAAAGTCATAAAAGTTAAGGGAAATATGACCAAGTACTAATTGTACGCAGAAGTTAAAAATAAAACCATGTAATGTCGGTATTTGTTGTTTTTATTACCTGGTAAAGATTTCCATTGCGGCGACTGTATATATATATATTGTGACAAAGAGGGCAAAATCCTGGTTACTTTTCTATTACTTTGCCACCTAAAATTTTACCACGAATACTAAGTTTTCGTCTCATTAACAGTCTACAGTCTTTTGGACTATCCAACCCACAATTGTTCTTCTCATAACCTTGCCCTGTCCTTTCAGTGTGTTTCTTCACTTCCTCTGTGTCTCATACATTGAACTATGTAGTTACAATCACTCGATACATTGACGTAACTTTCACGACAACACACACATGCACAGCACACAGACATTGGCCAACTCATGACCGTAGCTATAACTAAAATCTGATTGATTCTGCTGCTGTCTCATGTCCTTTTATTCTGGGGATGATATCACAAGGACCTTTCTGGAATGCTTCACACTGGCATCCAGAAGATTCATAATGCTTGCAATAATTCTTTGCGTGCCACACTCATTGTCATGCATTTGCTCGCATGAGTGGTGTGGGGGAAGCGTAGCTTCAGCCGTCCTTTGTTGCCTTGCCGCACCTGTCACAATATTCTCGATCCTAACACTTTTTATATGTAATTGACTACATTAGACAAAAGAGCAACATCCCAGTGTAAAACTTTGTTTCCAGAAGGATGTATACCAAGGAACCATAAAAATATTTAATGTTCTTCCTAATGATCTGAAAGGAAAAGTTGACAATTTCAATGCTGCTAAAGTGTACCTAAGCTCAAACTCGTTTTATTCTGTACAAGATTATCTGAATGACAAATTATCTTGTTAATGCTTGTGTTGCTTGTAAGCAGTTCCTATCTGCTTTAGTGACAAATCATTGTCAATTAAACCTAAATGACCTAGCTGTTGACAGGCCCTTAAACCCCCTCTCCATGTCAATTAAACTTGATGCCTGCTCGAAAGCTATTTAATTAGGTATATGTGTACTAAACAACTGAGAATAGATGTTATGCATTGCCAATTAAATAACAAAATAATCTGACTTGGTATGAAAAGCCTAGTGAAAGTTTAAAACAAAGTTAAATTTGTATCTGTAAACACACATTATGTTAGTCTTAAAACTACAGGGAGGATTTAATTTGTTTCTAAATTACACCATATTTTTTTCTCACATTCTTCTTTACCTGATTACCCTCCCCTTATGTAGGGCTTACACTCACGAAGACTTACAAGCCAGTGCCTAGGGTCAGACGCCTTTCAGGAAGCAGAGGAATCTATGGACCGGACAGAATGAAGACCTGGAAGTGGGTGGTCAGCCGAGCACCGGGTATGATAGTGAGGAAGAGGATGGTATGAAATGCAGGCAAAATGGATGGAGAACCCAGAGAAAACCTGCCCAGACGCTGCTCCGTCCACCACAAATACTACAAGAAGGCTCCTGGGATCGAACCCGGGCTGATACCAAGCTTTCTACAAAAATACATGGTGTTGGTCCCTAGAATCCTCCCATGTGTGTGTGTGTGTGTGTGTGTGTGTATATATATATATAGACACACACACACACACATATACTTTTATATATATATAAAAGTAAATCAAATTGTTTTGTTGTTTAACGATGCTGTCAATTGCCAGGATCACATCAGCCTCGCCGGTGTGCCGCAATTTCGTCCCGCGGGAGTTCTTTTACATGCCAGTAAATCTACTGACATGGAGCTGTCGTTTTTAAGCACACTTAAAAACCATCCGTCTGGGCCAGATTTGAACCCGCGACCTTGGGATCAGTAGGCCAGCGTCTAACCAACTTAGCTACCCAGACCAATGTGTGTATATAAGGGCGGGAGAGCAGCATAACTCAAAACAAGGTTGATTATATACCAACAGTTGATATTTATATTCAGCAATTTTTTAGGATGCCACTTGAAATTTTTCCAAACAATTCTGCTATCCCAAACTACCCTTTAGAAATAAAAAATGTTGCAATTTCCTGCTTTTTAAAAAATTTTCCTTAATGATTTTTATTAAGATACATTTTTAAGATATTTGCACGAAATATGAAATGTGTTGTTTTCTAGTGCCTTGCATCTGGCAATGAAGCCATTAGCATTCGTGCTTTCCAATACTTTTGAACTGTAGTTTCTTCTGATCTTAATGCTTCACAGGTCTTCGAGTGGTCTTTGTTCATTTCTGCTGGATCGTTACACAGGGCACATATTGGTGAAGCTGAGATACCTATTCTGTAGAAATGACTTGCTAAGCAGTCGTGATTTGTCAGTAGTCGGAAGCCTGCAACCGCTGTTTTCCTTGGTCTCTGGGGGATTATATCTGGGTTGGAAAGTAGTGTGATCCATTTTTTATCTTTGGCATTTGTTTCTATTTCTTGTAGGTATGAATAAGAAAACTTTTTAATGATCAAGCGTTTTATTGAGGAATATGAGAAATTGAATTTAGACTTTTGTTTTATTGTTGTGCCTTTCTTTGCAAGTGAGTCTGCAGCTTCATTCCCCATGACTCCACAGTGTGCTGGAATCCATTGGAGATGAACAGTCTTAACTTTTTGGAGTTGTGTTAACATTTTGTAGCATTCTCTAATTTTTGTTGACTTGTTTGTTGTATTTGAACATATTCCCTGAATTGCAGCTTTAGAATCTGAAAGAATTACTGCCTTGTTAAATTTATGGGAAGATTTAATAATTGTTGGAGAGCAATGTGTATAGCCTCTATTTCTCCATAATAATTTGTTGTGTCTCTGCCAACAGAATGATAAAAGGAAAAATGTGAAGACATAATTCCAGCTCCAGTAAGGTTTTCCGTGGAGGATCCTTCAGAATATATGTGCAGCCATTCTTCTGTGGGATACCTAGTATTGTTTCCAGAGCTAGAAGTTTTTGTATTTCTTTTGGTGTGTCTGATTTACTTATTTCCTCTATTAATTCCAAACTGAAGGTAGGTTGCAATAATTCCAATGGATTTTCTCTTATAAGTAGATTTTCTCTGGTGTTAGGAATGTTCACTTCGGATTTAATCTGTGTTACCTTTTCTAGGAAACTACAATGAGTTTTAAGGATTGAAGGGGAGAGGTTCTTTTCTGTCCATTTAGTGTTTGGCAGTCGTAACATTTTCTCGTGTTGGAGCAATGCTTGTTCTTCTATTTTTGTTGTTATTGATGGGGTCCGTGTTAAGGCAAGCATGGCATCAATAGGTGTGGATTTAACTGCTCCAGTGATTAGGTGAAGAGCCTGATTTTGTATTTGTTCAAGTTTATTGATGTTAGCATTTGCTGCTGTTATTAAAGCTTCACAACAGTACAAGAGGTTTGGTTTAACATACATTTTGTATGTTGTGTTAAGACTCTCCTTGAGCAGCCCCATTTAGCACCAGCTAACCTTTTCAGGATTTGCAGTTTCTTTTCAACCTTTTCCGAGATGTTTGTTATATGTTTTTTCCAACTTAGCTTTCTGTCGAAAGTGATGCCTAAGTATTTGGCATCATCAACTGCTTTGAGTGGTTTACCATTATAATTTATGTTAATATTAACTGGTTTGTATTTTAGTGTAAATAATTCATAATTTGTTTTTTCCACATTGATACTCATGAGGTTTTTGGAGCTCCATTCATGTCCTTTGTTTAGGGCTGTTTCTATTCTGTCTTTAATTCAGGTTTTTTGGAGAGCCTGGAGTCCAAATGACTACATCGTCAGCAAATAAAGCAATTTTGGTTTCTAAAGTTTTTATTATTGATGGAAGGTCATTTATATATATGTTAAAGAGTATTGTGCTCAGAACAGCACCTTGTGGAAGTCCTAGGTGTGTTTGTTTATATTTGGAAATGTATGTTATATATTTTGTGGCACAAACTCTTTGTGAAATAAACTGAGTTATCCATTTAAGCATGTTACTTTTCACACCTATTGATTGCAACTTCTCAATTAATTTGTTTCTCCAGACTGAGTCATATGCTGATTTAAAATCAGTGAATACTGCTAAGGTATTGTAACTTTTTGTTGGTGGGTGTGAAGTAAAGAAGACAGATGTAGTCGAGATAAAGAAACACTTTTATTTCCGTAAACAGTAACTTTGTACACTCGTTGCAACAACAAGAAAGTCTTTCGATTCTCCAACAGCACGACTCCGAATTCGTAACACAAAGAACTGTCCCTTCTCTGTCGGCACGTCTCTTCTTTCCGTCGGCACGACTACTCAACCTTCACATACGTCTGACTGACTCTTCTCACACTTTACCGCTATTTATATCTCCCAGGCACTATTCTGGAAGCTTCAGGAACGTTCACTTATTGCGGCGAGATACAAAGCAGAGAAGATTCTCGAAGTGTCTATCCTTTTCTCTCTTTCGGCAAGCGCCCCAACAATGCGGCCATACTCTGTCTCTTTCCTTCGGCTCCTTTGCGGTAGTGCCGACAATAATGCGATGGGTGGCACTGCTGTTGTCGGCAATTGAGCGCGGTGACACTGCTCCCTCCTCAGAGCTGGTCGTCCCGACCAGCACTATCACTGCGGCATCTCCCTTGCGCCCCGGTGGACTAACCCATCGAACCTCTTCTCCAGGAGGCACGATCCTAGGTATCTCTGTTGGATAGTGTCCCTTGGTCCGGGTAGGACGATGTATGCCATCCTGCTTCGAAATTCTGCAACAGTACCGCCGGTCTTGACGGTCCCTCGTCCAGTTGCCCTTCTCCCTGGTGTGTTGACGGGTTATCCTGCGCACTTGGAAACGGCTCACTGAGTACCATGTCCGCCAACCTCTCTGGCGCACCTTCGCAGCCACCTTGCTTCCGATGGGTCCGGCAACAAACCCCACCACATACGCGCGAGTCGCGTCCACCGCTGCACTCGTGTTCACTCGTGCTCGGCACGGCCTCTCCTGTATCCGTCCAAGATGATGTCCACCATTCTTCCGTTCACGGCACTATGTGTCAGGTGATTGGATGGCTCCGACGGTCCCCCCATGTCACACACCAAGTCGGTTCTCGCGTGATGCTCGTTTGCTTGTGCGCTTCCCTGCTGATCGTCCTCCACGTCGTATCCTGGTTGGTTAGGTACCCGACACACTCCTCCAGAGGACCCTCGACGACGTCCCTGAACTGCCCCTTTGTCTTCCCCGAGACGTACACTTTCGTTATCTGAAACGGGCGCAACTGTCGCCTCGGCCACTAGGTGCTCCCTCCCCGGGTCCGCGCTATTCCGTCTGTCCCTGGCATCCAGTACTTTGACGCTCTCGTCAACTCTTACTACCAGGGCGCCAAGACGTTCCCCGTCGTCCTCCACGACGTCCACATGCTGGCAGAGGTCTTCCACCTTTTCGCCGAGTTCTTCCACGTCTTCCGTCACGCCGAGTTGTTCTACGACTTCCGTAACGCCAATCAGTTCGCCGAGTTGTTCCACGTCTTCCGTCACGCCAATCAGTTCGCCGAGTTGTTCCACGTCTTCCGTCACGCCAATCAGTTCGCCGAGTTGTTCCACGTCTTCCCTCATATCATCTGAAACGGGCGCAACTGTCGCCTCGGCCACTAGGTGCTCCCTCCCCGGCTCCGCGCTATTCCGTCTGCCCCTGGCATCCAGTACTTTGACGATCTCGTCAACTCTTACTACCAGGGCGCCAAGACGTTCCCTGTCGTCCTCCACGACGTCCACATGCTGGCAGAGGTCTTCCACCTTTTCGCCGAGTTCTTCCACGTCTTCCGTCACGCCAGTCAGTTCGCCGAGTTGTTCCATCTTCATCTCTTTCAGCTCGGCAGCGAGGTTGTCGTTTGACGTTTCCATTTTGGCAGCGAGGTTGTCGTTTGCCGTCTTCATCTCTTTCAGCTCGGCAGCGAGGTTGTCGTATGACGTTTCCATTTTGGCAGCGAGGTTGTCGTATGACGTTTCAATTTTGGCAGCGAGGTTGTCGTTTGCCGTCTTCATTTCGGCCAATAATTCTTTCATCATTGCCATCATCCTGGTTTCCGAATCTCCCTCCATCTTGGTTCTAACGTTGCAACTTCTAACGACGATGTAACGAAACTAGAAGCAATTCGACGGATCCCACTTCTGACACCAGTGTAACTTTTTGTTGGTGGGTGTGAAGTAAAGAAGACAGATGTAGTCGAGATAAAGAAACACTTTTATTTCCGTAAACAGTAACTTTGTACACTCGTTGCAACAACAAGAAAGTCTTTTTCGATTCTCCAACAGCACGACTCCGAATTCGTAACACAAAGAACTGTCCCTTCTCCGTCGGCACGTCTCTTCTTTCCGTCGGCACGACTACTCAACCTTCACATACGTCTGACTGACTCTTCTCACACTTTACCGCTATTTATATCTCCCAGGCACTATTCTGGAAGCTTCAGGAACGTTCACTTATTGCGGCGAGATACAAAGCAGAGAAGATTCTCGAAGTGTCTATCCTTTCGGCAAGCGCCCCAACAATGCGGCCATACTCTGTCTCTTTCCTTCGGCTCCTTTGCGGTAGTGCCGACAATAATGCGATGGGTGGCACTGCTGTTGTCGGCAATTGAGCGCGGTGACAGTATCCTTTCTATTGAAAGCTTCCTTGATGTCTTAGTAGGAGTACATTTTCACTTGTACTATGATTCTGTCTGAAGCCGGTCTGTGAACTATTAATTAAGTTGTGATATTCCTGGAACTAGATGCCACCATTCTTTCCATCACTTTTGCAATAACACTGGTCAAAGATATTGGCCTGAAACTATTAATATTGTTTGAGGGTTTGTTTTTCTTTAAAATCGGGATGATAATGGCTTTTTTCCAGTCGGAAGGTACAGTCATTCTCCAACACTGTTATACAGTTTAAGTAGGATTTCTTTTCCTTTCCTGCCAAGGTGTTTAATAAACTCTGGGTGGATCTTGTCAGGTCTGGAGATTTTTTGTTCTGTAATTGTTCTATTGCTAAATCTAGTTGTGTTTCGTTAAAATCCTGAATAAAAATATCATTTCGTATACCTTTTTGCTTATTAGTTTCTCTGATAGTTTTTTGGATAGCTTTATCTTGTTTTTTATATGCTTGGGGTATTCTTTGTGACTGAGCATAAAACTTATTAAGGGATTCTGGTATTTCCCTATCTGTAGTTAAGCTTTTGTTATTATGTTTTAATGGTTCAGTAGTATTTTTTGATAATTTTGTTTTATTAAGGAATTTGTATATTTTATTTCCATCTTTCCTATAGTCCATATGTTCTACAAAATTTGTGAAACTGGCCCTCTTTGCTGTAATTAATTCTTTCTTAAAAATGGCTGCTTTTCTTCTGGACACTTTGTTCTTTCGGGTTTGACTCTTGCTATATTTCTTTTGTGTTTTAACTTAGATAAAGATGGAGACCAAAAGTAGCTATATTTCTTTAACTTTCCTTTGGGGATACGTGTTTTGGCTGCTGTCAATAATATTTCACAAATTTTTTGATTCATTTCATCTGTTGACTTGAACTCTGGTTCTAACAGTATATTACACTTCCCTTCTATCTCATTTTGGAAACTGGACCAATCTGCTTGTTTAAAATTCCAAGAAGTTTTAATTTTTGGTTTGTTACTTTTATTTATTAGACCTCTTATGGAGTTTATGGTGATTCTGTGGCCTGAACCTGGGTCTTCTATTATTTCTCTTTTTGTATTGTCAATTATGTCAGATGACACCATTAGAAGATCAGGATTTGTACCCGAACCATTATAATGAGGGTAAGTGGGTGGATCATTTGGATTAAATATTAATTCCATTGTTGATGAGTTTAATAGGTCTTCTATGACTCTTCCTGCTGAATTTATATCTGTAGCCCCACCTAGGGGAGTGTGCATTAAAATCACCTATTAAAATACTTTTGGGTTCTATGGGAATAGAATTTAGATCTAGTGTATTGTCTGGAGGATTGTAGATACTGTAAATTCTATAGTGGTAGTTACTTTTCCATACTTCAATTTTAACTATTTCTGATTTATCTTGTTCTTCCATTGTGTTTTGGATTTGAATAGTAGCTTTCATATTTCTTTTAATTCCTGTAAGAATACCACTTGCTATTTGACGAGCCTTTGGAAGTATATGTGTAGTGTACTGATCCATTTCAAAGTATATTTCCTGTTCTTCTGATATATTGGGTTCTTGTACTGTGAAGACATCTATATCTTGGTCTTTTAATATTTTCATTAGCTCTTGTTTTTTAGGCTGGGACATGCCTCCTGCATTCCATTGTAGAATTCTTAAAGTATTGGAATTGTTGTGAAGAAATTTGCCTAAAGATGTCCCCACCCGGAGATCCAATTGGGGGACAGTTTTAACGCCGGAATGTTTATCTTTAGGACTCATACTCATGTATGTGGCTTTCATGTAACTGTTTTCTTAACGGGCACCAGTTTTACAATGTGGCAGTTACATTACCCGACTTAAACCCCCATTTTGCAAGGGGGACCACACCTATCGTTGGTCAACGGGTCCATCGGACCTAGCCGGGAGTACTAAATAGGTGGTATTTAGATGCACCGACCTTCCCCTCATGTGCCTCTGAGGGACGCTGTTGTGCTGTGATAGGCCAGCACATATGTAAATGACATTTCCTCCATTCTAGATGACAGTTACACCGCTGTGATTCGGTCCCCAGAGCTTCATCTGTTAAAAGCAGGGTGCACCACGGGCAGGATGAGGATGGGAATTGGGTAGGAGAGGCTATAGGAGGCGCATCATTACCCCTTACACCCCGAAATATGAAATGTACACTTTGAATTTCCTGTGATAGCCCTCTTCAGTCTGGATGAATTATTGTATTAACTTTCCATTTTGAAATCTTCTGAATTATGAAATTTTCTTTGGTTTTTCTCTTTCTTTTTTTCCTGTCTTCTTAATTCCCCTTACCAATCAATACCAATGGTGATTCAAAGCTGTACCAGACCAGACTGGTTTTTAAGTGTGCTTAAAAGTGATAGCCCCATGTCGTTAGATTTATTGTCATATAAAAAGAACTCCCGCAGGATGTATTTTCCAGCATACTGGCAGTGCTGACATGCAGCAATGCTATTGACAGCATTGTTAACAAACAAAATATTTATATATTACTTTCTCTACTGGTAAGTAGAGGAAGTATTGTATTCCACCCAAAAATTTGATGTCGAGATTTCAGTGGAAATATATGTTTTGAGACCCCCTGAATCCAAAAAAAGTCTTTTTAGAAAAAGGTCCATGTGTGAGTGTTGACTGCCTCCATAGCACAGTTGGTAACACGCTTGCCTCTGGCATGGAGGACCTGGGTTCGATCCCCGATAACACCATGGGGTTTTATCCCCTCTGGAAGGACTGGCATGGAGTGCACTACGCCTCATTAGTCCCGGGGGGAGGAGCTACTTGATGGAAAAGTAGCGGCCCCAGGTTGTGAAGACCGCATAACTGGCCAAGACGTATCGGGACACTGACCATGTACCACCCTCCAGTACTGCACCCCACCAATGAGACCTGTAGTGGGCCGAGGTGGGGGATGCAGCAGCTGGGCAGTAAAGCTTGGCTCTTCATGGGCTGTTGTGCCGGGGCTTAGTTTCGTGTGTGTGTCTGTCAGTCTGTGGACAGCATAACTCAAAAACGAAAAGTAGGTTAGAAACCAAAGTTGTTATTTAAGTTTAATGTCTTTCAAGGATGCGACACGAAGATTTTCAAGAAAATAGCTACATCCTAAACTACCCTTTACATGGAAAAGTTTTCAAAAATGTCTATTTTCTTGAAAATGGCTCTAGCGATTTTGATTAAAATGTCATGTTTCAGATATTTTAATGACAAATGAAGTGTGTATCTTGAATTTTCTGGCTATAGCTGCTGTAGCCGTATTTACTCTGGACAACTTTTGCATAACTGGTAAACCCTTAGAGATAGACCAAATACAAAAAATTAGATCTTGCTAAAATACATAATTTATGTCTGCGTAAATTTTTTTGTAGAGTGAACCATTTCAGAGATATTCCGTGTTATTTGTGTCAGTTTCGGAAAAATTAAAACTTTCGTGAAATGGAACATCGTTGTTCATTTTGTTTATGTTAAGAGTGCAAAGAGAACAGGTTCTCAAAGCTTTAAAAGATTTGACTATCACTCAAAGCCTACTGTATTGTAATATTCCCCTTATACTGACAAGGACATTTTGTACAAATGTTTATCTCAACTAACACTAAGATATAGCAATAAGAGTTTGTAAGAATAGTACAAGAGTAGAGAAAGTCATGAGAGTGCAACACATCAGATTTTTTTGTATTCCCCTTATACCTACAACGAAATGTGTAATAAAAACTTTTTCAAATGCTTATTTTGATTAACATGAATTAAATGAAAGAATACCCTGTTGTAACCAAGAAGGATGACTCAGGCATCTGTGGCCTGACATTTGGGAGGTCATGGATTCAATCCCTGCGGCTGAGCTTCCTGACCCATGTGTTTCTTTAGGAGGCTTCCCGAGTTCATAGGTGAATGCTGGGAAGGATTTCCATATCCTCAAAATTTCCTGTCCATTTTGTTACATTGCGTATTTCATTTCACCCTTCATCCCGTTAGGTTTCTTTCAGAGTTGGAAGCGTCTGCGAGCATCACTGCAGTAACAGATCAAGGGGAACAAATGTGCTCTGGAAATCCTGTCCCCAAGATTGGAAGGTGAGCCTAATGGTTTTCAGGCCCAGCATGGGGTGGTGCAAACCTGAGGGAGGGGAGCCGGTTTCTGAGTCCTGGACCCCCCTTGGGAGTATAAACCAGAAGGGGTGGGTGAGAAACCAGACTTAGCTAGCCTCCACCACCATGCTTCAACTGGGAAAATGTAGGGACCATATCATCTGCTGTCAAGGGCACCCTTCAGATCCATCTGCTTCATGCGTCCCCCAGAGGGTGCACCATCAAGGAGATAGGCACAAAAAGATTGCCATTCAATCGAGGTGCTATGTCCCACTCTGCAAGTTGTCACTGAGTCACGCTGTAGTAAGAATGTGTAGAAGACTGGTTAGAGACATTAAAGTGAATGTAGCTCATAGGATTTTTGAGAAATCCTGCAACTCCGAACTACCTTTTACTTGGAAAAATTGCCCTTATGTTTAATTTTCCCAAAAAATCTCGTAATGATTTTGATTAAAATACCATGTTTACTACATTTATGACAAAGAAAATGTACATTTTAAATTTTTTTGCAAATAGCCTGTAACCTTTTCATTCTGAATGAATTTTGAAGAAGTTGTAAACCTTAAAAGGCAGACAACTGACTTACCTACTTACCTGTCTAATTACCTACCTCCCTACCTTCCTTCCTTCCTTCCTTCCTTCCTTCCTTCCTTCCTTCCTTCCTTCCTTCCTTCCTTGTCTCCTTCCCTCTGTCCCCTCTCTCCCTTTCCCTTTTCTTCCTTCATTCCTTTCTTTCTTGCTTACTTTCTTTCTCTGATTAACCTCCCGTTATGTAGGACTTACAAGCCAGTGCCTAGGGTCAGACACCTGTCAGAGAGCAGACAAACCTATGGACTGGATAGAATGAAGACCTGAAAGCAGGTGGTCAGCCAAGCACTTGGTATGAGAGTGAGGAAGAGGATGATATGAAATGCAGGCAAAATTGATGAATGGAAAGGTGATTGTGGAGCAATTGGTGGAATGAGTGGTGGCGGAAACTGGAGAACCAAGAGAAAACCCACCCAGATGTCACTTCACCGCAAATACCACATGCGGATCCCTGGGATCAAACCCAGGTCATCTATTTGGTAGGCAAACGGTCTAGTCACTCGGCCACAGGGATAACAACTTACTATGCAAAATGTAGATCTCGTTAAAACACAATTTATCTCAAATTTTTTGTGGCATTAAACATTTTCCTCTTTAAAAGGATTTGACATCATTTAAGTCTACTGTGTCCATTTTGTACTTACAAGTTAAGGATTAAAGGCAGAATATGACTACGCTACTTTATTATAGATTTGCAAGAAATTCAAACTACCCATCATACAAATCCACGCTTTGCCCCTGACTATGGTGCACCTTTGCTTCAGGAGTGGGAGTCGGCCTGGGTGGCTCAGTTGGTTAGACGCTGGCCTACTGATCCCAAGGTCGCGGGTTCAAACCCGGCCCAGGCCGATGGTTTTTAAGTGTGCTTAAAAACGACAGCTCCATGTCAGTAGATTTACTGGCATGTTAAAGAACTCCTGCGGGACAAAATTCCGGCACACCGGCGACGCTGATGTGATCCTGGCAATTGACAGCGTCGTTAAACAAGAAAATAATTTAATTTTTCAGGAGTGGGAGACTGTCATGACATTTCACACATGCAATAATAACACCATTTTCACAAAGGTTTATCTCAATTAACATGGAACAGAAGTACAACTATTGTGCATTTTTGCTTTAGGAGTGAGAGACTGTTATTACAGTTTACATACTGGGAGCAAAATCAGGGGAGATGGTTAGGATTTCCCCCACCAATGATTTTATACCCAGAATTTCTCCCCACTAAAATATCTCAGGGGGTGGTTTATATAATAAGACAAACAGCAAAGTCGATGTGGGTTGCTCAGTTGGTTAGACGCTGGCTACTGATCCCAAGGTCACTGGTTCAAATCCGGCCCAGACCGATGGTTTTTAAGTGTGCTTAAAGACAACAGCTCCATGTCAGATTTATAAACAAGCTAGAAGTTGAAGAGAAAGCACACTTCCTGCGGTGCTGCCAAAGAAAGCATTAGCCCTGAAGAAGCTCTACATAGGGTGAAACGTTACAACAACAACAACATAACCAAGACGCGACCTTCCCCGGAAATATTATTATGGATACTGGCCGCTGAAGCTTACGTAAGTTATTGACTTGGTCCATACTTTTAAATGTATCTCTGCTATTTACAATTGTATATATATTGAATTTGATGCCTTAAAGAATGGAAGGGATATAGTGTCAGTTGTTATGCTTTACAAAGAACGGCTCTTGCAATTAGGGTATCTAAAAGAACAGTTTCTCGTATTTTAAATGAGATAAAATTGGAACAAGAAAATGAAACTACCCTGACAACTCCTGGTAAAAAGAGTTCTAATAGAACACCGAAGAAAACAGTTGCACGTAGATTCTTTCGCCAAATGTGCTATACGCCGAACAATTTGCGGTTTGTACAAAATACAGTTTCTGCCAGTTTGGATGACATTAGAGAAGCTCTAAGGAAAGAGGGATTGTTTCATGGCAGCATATGGGCTCTCCGTGAAATTTTAAAAGGAATGAAATTCCGTTATGTGAAAGACAATAAAGGATTGAAGTGTCTAATGGAAAGGAGCAACATTGTAGTGTAAAGATTCAATTTCTTAAGAAATATTAAAGATTTTCGAAATTCAGATCGGCCAATTATTTATCTAGACGAGACATGGATCAATGTTAATTACCCAAGGAAAAATATGGGTGTGAAAATTCTGATGGTGAATTTGAGCCACCCTTAGATGTTCCCGTAGGAAAAGGGCAGAGGTTTATTATTCTACACGCTGGATTTTTTCCAGATGGAAAAATCAAAGTCAAATCTAAGTCTACGAAAGACTTCCACGAAGAAATGGACGTAAATGTTTTTAAGAGCTGGTTCGTGAATACATTGCTTTCAAATATCCCGTTTAACTCGTTTATTGTAATGGATAACGCGTATCATCCGGCTGAACTAAATAAAGCGATTTCTTCCTCAAGAAAAGCCGTGATGCAGAACTGGTTGCTTCAACGCAATTACAATTATGATCCATCCTCTTCCAAAGCCGTGCTGTACTACACTATCAAAAATATTAAATATAAATTAAGAACATATGAAATAGGCCAAATTGCTGCGCAACATGGACATACTAATTTGCGTCTGCCTCCATGTCACTATGACTTAAATCCCATTGAGTTGCAAAACATAATATATATTTCAAAATTAGACATATGGAGGGACTGTTTAGAGCTGCGGTGCAGAAAATTACTCCCGAATATTGGAAAAGTGCTTGTGAACACGTTTGCAATGTAGAAGAGCTCTCCTGGAAGAAAGATGCTCTTAAGGATGAAGTGTTGGACAATTTTATCATTAATTTAGAAGATACAGATGAAGATGAATACTAAGATTCTACATCCTTCGCTGCAGATGATAGAGCTATTGTTACTTGTTCACTATCCACCATTGATTAGATCAGGCATGTCAAACATCACTCCCAGGGTGTGAAGAGAGGAGTCCACCCCTCCTTAACTGCAGTAGCACGCGCTAGTAGAACCGGTTTTCGCTTTGTTTTTCTCGTTCTCCGATTTGAAGGGAGGGAAAATAGGGGAATATTTTCACACTTGGCAAGTGCTGTTTGACATGCCTGGATTAGATGGAGGGTGTCGAGCCTCTCCCACCTTCCCCATAACACCAATGCCAGAGAGACGAGTACTTGCTTCTCTTTTCAACATCTCTTTCTTTTAATTCTTATTCAGAACAGCAGCTGATTATCATTTTAGTTTGATGATTTTGTGTAAACCATTAAGACTATTTCATATTAAGACAAGCCTTTGATTTTGTACATGCACCATATTGCTCCATTGGGCAGCGTAGATGTGAACAGGGTTTTCAATGAGGGCATTAGAATTAGATAACATCTAAAGTTTACCTATTGCTATGATTTAAATACATACGCATACTGTCATTTACTCAGGTGAATATCTTTGTCCTTGAAAGCGCAGCCGCGCTGTGCAGTGGGGAGCTTCTTGGCACCATGTAAACCGAGTAACAAGCAATTCAAAATTACTGTCTACAAGGCAGTTGTACTGTAAGCAGTGCCAGTCCTGTTATTATATCGCCAATATTATATCGTATGGTTTCTTAAGTCTCCAATAAACATAATTCATTAGTGATATTGACAGTATGATCATAATGGCTTGTTTGATGCGGTAATGTAATGTGTTAGTGATGCTCTTTCAAGTAATATTTATTGTCCCGGGAAAGAAAGGATGTCACTTTAGAAGCAAGATGTAAAACGTCAGCGCGAGAGGGATAAACAACAGCGCATCTCAGGTTCACTCGTGTCAATCACAAGATCATAGCTAAATTCCAGAGTCAAATATTCTCTGCGCCATAAGTGACATAATATAGTTGCATCCCATTAAAATTAAATTAAATTATTTTGTTGTTTAACGACGCTGTCAATTGCGAGGATTACATCAGCGTCGCCGGTGTAGCGAAATTTCGTCCAGCAGGAGTTATTTTACATTCTAGTAAATCTATTGGAGCTGTCATTTTAAAGTACAGTTAAAAACCATCGGTCTAGGCCGGACCTTGCGATCAATAGGCCAGCGTCTAACCAACTGAGCCATCCATAGAGACATAGTTGCATCCCACAGGATAGATTATTGATATCGACGAGAGCGAATATGCCATTGACATCTACATGATTCACTATTGTAACCTGCAAACAAGGCTAATCCAATCTCGTCCAATGGTATTGTTACTTCTGGGCTATCGCCGACTTTTTATCGGACTACAATTCAGGTGAAGCTGTTAAATGTGTTCAAGACCGGTACAAGCACTACTAAAAGTGGTCACTACTTCTGAATAATACCGTCTGTGACTGATACTGCTACGTATGCCCTTATTACAGGTAGCCCGACCAAGAAGGTATTTGAATCAATAACAACTCGATTGCACCACTACCTCCTTGCATGTATGTAGGTGAATCCCCAAAATGTCACGTGTGCAAAAGAGCCTACGCCCGTTCCAAAATTAAAAAGAAATATTTGGGTTACTTACAGAATATTCCAATAGTTTTCGATATAATTACTATTATATTAAATATATGTGTGAATCACATGGCTACATTCACTTTATGTGTCTGCAACAGTCTAGTCATTTGGAAAATAATTATGCAGTACTTTCATGCACTGGCCAATGGCAGGGCACCACGTTGCTGAACTCGGTACTTCCCTGTGATGGTTACGGTACCGCCAACAACCGAATGCTTAAATTGGCTAATATTTGAAGCTCAAATTGTAATATGTTTATTCAATACAAGCTTGATGCAGCTCACAGAATACCTAGTGCAGCTTTAGGATTCATTTGTCTGAAGAGAGGATATTTGGACCAATAGGTTTGTTTCCATGACTTCCACGAATAAAATTAGAGAATTGTTTTAATATTTGTAATATTTACACAACACTGTTTAAAATGGCTAAATTAATATGTATATTCTGCATCACTAGGCAAACTCACTTATGAATGAGGCTAATAAATAAAACTAAATATTAATCATCTGTTGGCATACAATATCTTAAGCATTCTTCAAGTGATGAATCTGGTACAAGCTATTCAGCGCACATATAGGCAACGTTGGTAGTAGTGGAATCGCTTTTGTATTTCGAATCCAAGGTATTTTCAGCCGGGTTATCAGATGGTGCAAATGACTGAGATATAAAGGCACATCTAGTGATAGGAGTGGTGTTTGTTTACGTGCATCTATGGATGAAGAGTTTGTGTGGTAATTTTAAGAGGAGAAAATATTTTAAAGCCGGGTAAGTAGTATTGCAAGTAGTTTTAGGTTGGTGTTCTGTGGTTTTAGATGGATTTCGTAGCATAAATTATACGGAAAGGTTTACAGTACTTTAATTTCTAGTTGGCTCTGATCTACACCACTGTGAATTGATAGTGTTTCAAGATCATTCAGCATGTACAATTATAAATTTAAAAATTTTTCTACATAATGGGTTCTGTGAACCATTGAGGATTGCGTCATAAACCGTAGGTTAGGTTATGCATGTCACATGTGCAATGTTGATGGGAGCTCCTCACTTTTGAAAGCTGATACGAATGCGTTTGACGTGCTGGCGGTGTAGCCTGCAGAATATGTAGCTAAATCATAAAGAAATCTGGATATATGGGCTTGTTGTTTTCACTTTGAACACCAAGAAACATTTCACAGGAAGGCGAGTGAGATTTATGTAGGTGGTCAAAATATTTGTATTTCATACTCCCCAGATCTGATGAGAAATGCAGTTTTTCAAGGTGTCAACAGATAAGTTGTGAAAAAACCCTCTAGCAGCGGACATGTATCGTGTTATTAAAAATACCAACCTAACCAACTGAAAATACGCCAGAGTATATTGCAGGAAATTAAGCATTGAAGTTTTCGCGGTAAAAGATTATAAATTAATGCGGAAGAAAAATTATTTAAAAGAAGGAAAAAGCGTGTATTACACAGAACTTTGTCATTCCGTTCATATAGAGACACTAACAGGCGTTGTAAGGTAACACAGACCATATTTGCGTAGCACAGAATCCACGTTTTAAACGGCAGAGCCACAAACTGTCCTCTGTGTCTTACGACTAAAACGATTCCGTTTGTAGCTAAACACTGTGTTACAAGGTGAAGATTGGTGTGAGCTTGGAAAAACTTTAATACATGTCCTATGTGAATTTTTTCCAAGTTTGAAGGTTTACCAATGCACATAATGAAGTGATTGATGTTGACTAGCCCCATTTTTGTCATTTGGATTCAAGTCCCAAGAAGCACTTGCGCTCATTTATTTCTGGGACAATCACTTAACAATCTCTCTCTGTCTTTATATATATATTTATATATATTTTGTGTGTGTGTAAAATTACAAGGAGAGTACGTTAAAGGAAATGCCTAACAGCACTTAGAGACTAAGAACAAATATTACAGTCAAAACTATTACCTATAGGATAACTATATATGCACTTACTTACTATCCAGCACTACAGCCCTATGTGGGCCTTGGCCTCCTTCACAATCAGCCTCCATGCTTTTCTCTCCATCCTTTCACCTTCATAGTGTTCAAATCATCAATCACTCCATCAATCCATCTCATCCTGGGTCTTCCTTTCTTCCTTGTTGAGTATAGTCTTGCTTTAAACACTCTTAAAGTTATTCTATTCGTTTCCATTTGTTCCAGATGTCCCATCCATTGTAGCCTTAGTGCTTTAATAAAGCGTACTTTATCCTCTCCTTTTATAAGTTGGTTGATTTCCTCATTATAACGTATCCTCCACACACCTTGTTCTACTACAGGGCCATATATTCTCCTTATTATCTTGCGTTCAAATTTTCTTAATTTCTCTTCAGACCTTGTCAGTGTCCAGGTCTCTGCCCCATATGTAACTACTGGTCTTATCAATGTTTTATATATCAGGTTTTTATCTTTCCTAGTTAGTATTTTATTTTTTAACAATTTTAAATTTGCAAAGTATGCTTTATTCCCTGCTTGTATGGTCATGCTGATAAATCAACGGGGCGGCGCCGTGGCCGAGCGGTTAGCGCGCTCGCCTACCACCTAGGCGGCCCGGGTTCGATCCCAGGGACCCGCATGTGGTATTTGTGGTGGACGAAGCGGCATCTGGGCGGGTTTTCTCTGGGTTCTCCGGTTTTCTCCGCCATCTCATTCCACCGGTGCTCCATCTTCATTCCATGTATCATCAGTGTCACCGCCTGTGGTGCCGTAGTAGTAAAAGCGGGCGTTAAACACTACACACAAACACACACACCTGATAAATTAACTGGGGCATAACATGTAGCTATATAAATGGGATAACATATAATAAGTTATGTAAAATGTAATTAGGTTATATATTCTTAATATATGAATTGGTAATGCAATTATATTGCATATTTAAAACTGTATGTAGCACTGAAATCGTGGAATAAATATGAAAATAACTGGGGGGGATAACATTTAATTAGGTTATGTGTAGACATTATGTATGTATTAGTATATTCATTCCTTCCTGTCATATAAATTATTGCAGCATTGTAATTGAGGAACCAATAAAGATGCGCAAATAGTTCGGAATATAAAAAAGACACCAAACTAAAAAGATACAGGAGCCCTCTAGCCTGCAGTTGCGCAGGTTAGGGGGCTTTTTTTTTTTTTTTTTTTTGTAAATATAGTCATGCTCATTTTGGCGTCATTATCTATTATATTCCCCAGGTAACAAAACTTCTCTGTTCCTTGGAATATTTGATCACCAATTCTCAAATCCTGTAGCTTCCTATTCCCTCCTGATATCATAATGTATTTTGTTTTCTGCGCGTTACCTCTTAATCCCATTCTCTCTGCGTTTTCCTGTAATTTCTCATACACTTCTATTGTTTTATTTTTAGATCTGGCTACAATAGCAATATCATCTGCATAGGCACATATCTGACTCATCTTGTTAAATATAGTGCCTCTCTGATCTATCTCTGCTACAACATGATGCAGAGCCAATATAAATAATGCAGTGGATAATCCATCTCCTTGCTTTACCCCTTTATTGAACTGGAAGCTATCACTTAATTTACTATCAATTTTTACTCTAGCTTTCGTATTATTCATAGTCATCCTTATTAATCTGATTAATTTATTTGGTATGCCCATTGCCTTCATAGCCTCATACAGTTTCCTCCTATTGACACTATCAAATGCCTGTTGAAAGTCCATGAACAGTATATGAAGATCTATTCCATATTCACAATGCTTCTCCAAAATTTGTCTCATGGTGAATAGTTGGTCTGTAGTTCCTTTATTAGGTCGAAATCCACACTGGTATTCTCCTATTATTATCTCTGTGATTTGCTTAGTTCTTTCATTAATTATTGTTATTAGTGACTTGAAGCTTTCCCGGCGTTGATTATTGATGATAGTTTCTCGGGCTAACAGCCAGGTCAGATTAGGGTAACTACCCAAGCTTTCAGCGACTAACTCTGCCGCCATCCTCAGGGGAACTGAATCTAGGCTACTGATGTTGCGATATTTATACCTAGAGCGCGGCCGATAAGAACTGCCCACTTTTTTACCATTGGCCGAGCTCCGGCCGATAGAGGCACGTGCGGAACCAATCAGGTGATTGCCGATACTTCTGTGCACTGTGGAGGAGAGATATGCTGAATGACTGGTGTCCATGCTTTGCTGATTTGAAGGCCTTCATCCCTGTTGAAGTTGTTTTTATTCGCTTTAATGTATAGAGCTTCTTTAATCACCCTATCGTAGTACCTAGAGGACTTTTCAAGAATTTTTGTAGAGGCGAATTTGATTTTATGATCTGTATTATATGTGTGCTCAGCCACTGCGGATTTTTCTGGGTATCCTAGTCTAATACAACGTTGATGTTCTTTGATGCGATCTTCTACAGTTCTACCTGTTTGTCCTATGTAAACTTTGCCGCAACTGCATGGGATTTCATAAATGCCTGGTGCACGAAGACCTAAATTATCTTTAGCAGAGCCTAAAAACTGTTTTATTTTGGTTGGAGGTTTGAATATGGTTTTTATTTGATATTTCATGAGCAATCTTCCAATTTTTCTCGACAGGGCGCCACAATAAGGGATGACTGCTAAGCCTGCATGTTCTTTCTTTGTATTAGGTTCATGGTTTCGTTTGGAGTGGATTTTCTTAAAAGTACTGTTTATTTCCTGGTTGGTGTATTGATTCTGTCTGAAAACTGTACGCAGGTGTTGTATTTCTTGAGGTAGATTTTCAAGATCAGAGATAGCAATCGCTCGATGTATGAGTGTTGAGAGGACTGTCCGCTTTTGTGCCGGGTGATGACAGCTGGTGCTATTAAGGTATAGATCGGTGTGAGTTGGTTTCCTATACACCTTATGCCCCAGTTGACCATCGTTTTTTCTATAAATAAGTAAATCCAAGAAAGGTAAGCCGTCCTGATGTTCAGTTTCCATGGTAAACTTAATGTTGGGATGGATGCTGTTGAGAAATTCATGGAAAGCTGTCAGGGCATCTTTTCCGTGTGGCCATATCACAAAAGTATCATCTACATAGCAGAAGAAATGAGTAGGAGCAAGGGGTGCAGTTTTGAGTGCCGCATGTTCAAATTCCTGCATGTAGAAATTGGCTATAGCCGGAGATAAAGGAGAACCCATAGCAACACCATCCACTTGTTCGTAATAGGTGCCATTAAACAGGAAGTACGTTGAAGTTAAAGCATGGTGGAATAAGCTGATCATCTTGTCATCAAAGTGCGGTTTCAACAGTTCTAATGTCTCTTGGAGGGGCACTTTAGTGAAGAGAGATTCTACATCGAAACTGACCAGTATGTCTGAGGTAGTTACCTGGATTTCCTGTATGACTTTGGTAAATTCTGAAGAATTTTTCACATGGTGACTGCAATTTCCAATCAATGGTTGCATTAGCTCAGTTAGATATTTAGCCAGAGCGTATGTCGGAGAGCCTATAGCGTCAACAATGGGCCTGAACGGGATGTTTGGTTTGTGTATTTTTGGCAGGCCATAAAGTCTGGGAGGAGTCGAGTGATGCGGCGTTATCTTTTTGATGACTTCTAGAGAAAGACCAGAGGATTTTAATAGAGTGGCCGTTTTTCTTTCCACTTTGTTGGTAGGATCTTTAGGAATCTCTTTGTAGGCCGCGCTCTAGGTATAAATATCGCAACATCAGTAGCCTAGATTCAGTTCCCCTGAGGATGGCGGCAGAGTTAGTCGCTGAAAGCTTGGGTAGTTACCCTAATCTGACCTGGCTGTTAGCCCGAGAAACTATCATCAATTAATTATTGTTGATAATATTTTATACACTATATTCAACAGAGTTATACCTCTGTAGTTATTACATTCCAATTTGTCCCCTTTCTTAAACATTGGACAAATTATCCCAGTGTTCCAGTTTAGTGGCATTTCCTCCTCCTCCCAGATCTTTGTAATTATGCCGTATAATACATCTCTTAGGGGTTCCCCACCATATTTCACCAGCTCCACCGTTATGTTATCTTCTCCTGGTACTTTATTGTTCTTCATTCTTTCCACAACTACTCCAATTTCCTCTAATGTAGGTGGGTCGATATTCCCTTCTATCCTGTCTCTGTTCTCATTCCTCCCCTCTTCCTCTACTTCTTCTCTATCCTCTTCAGTTATGTCATTTAAAATTCTTTAAAGTGTTCTGTCCATCTTGCTACTACCTTCCTCTCTTCACCTATGAATTTCCCATCCTTGTTTCTACATCCATTGACTCTCGGCTGAAACCCTCTTTTCATTCGATCTACTGCTCTATAAAATTTTCTGGTTTTGTTTTGTGTGCTTAATTCCCCTATTGCTTCCATTTGACTTCGTATCCACCTTCTCTTTTTCTTCTTAATTATATTGTTTGCTTTCCTTCTTAATTCTTGGTACTTCTCACAATTTGCTCTGGTTCTCGTTGCATCATTCTTTCCCTGGCTTTATTTTTCTCATTTAATGCATTTGTGCATTCGTCATCGTACCAATCTGCATTCCTTGCTTTTTCCTTTTCTCCAATGATTACCCTAGCCGTTTCTAATATTAACTCCTCTATGGCCTTCCATTCTTTATCCACATTATCAGTCTTCTTATGATTCAACTCTGCTATCCTTTCTCCTAAGGTATCCTGGTACCTTTTCACTTCTTTCGAATTCTCCTTAAATTTATCTATATTCCACACTATCCTATTCATTCTAGGTATTGTTTGTACATTAGCAATTCGCTCTCTAACTTTATCTTTTACTAAATAGTGATCTGAGTCACAATTTGGACCTCTACAGGTTCTTACATCAATCACTGATGTAAAGTGTCGTATTGTCACCAAAACATGATCGATTTGGTTCACTTCTGTACTACCTGGAATCTTCCAGGTACCTAAATGTATTTGTTTATGAGGAAATGCTGTACTTTTAATAAACATCTTATTCCTAGCTGAGAATTGAGCAAGCAGATCCCCATTCTCATTATATCCATGCAGGGTGAATGGACCAGCCACTCCTCTCTGTGCTTCTTTTCTTCCTATTTTAGCATTGAAGTCACCGAGAATTATTATCATGTCATGTCTGCTTACTTTATTGCATACCCCTTTCAAATTATCGTTAAACCTTTCCTTCTGTATCTCCTTATCTTCTGTTGGTGCATGTACTGATACTGCGATTATGTTTCTAAATTTCCCTTTAATTCTAATTTTACATATTCTGTCATTAATCATTTCGTATTCCATCATGGCTTTCCTGATTTTCTTAGATATCATGAATCCCGTTCCCAATTGTCCTGTTCTTTCCTTCGGCCCACTATATACCATTGTGTATTCGGGTTTATCTATCCTTCCTTCTCCTTGCCATCTTATCTCTTGCAGTGCTAGCAAGTCTATTTTATATTTCAACATCTCATTTGCTATCTCCTTCATTTTTCCTGCTTGTTTCATTGTTCAGATATTCCACTTGGCCATATTCATGTCCTTTTCCTGCCTAATGTCGTCAACTAGTGTACCTCCAATCCAAGACTGATTATTAGGTTTCAGAGCGTTGTTTTACAGGGTGGGTTGTTAACCCAACGCCCAACCCCCAACCTGGAGGACCAGGTCCCACATTTACATCCCCTGGGAACTATATATGCATTGGGTGTCCCAAAAAAAGACAGACAGCGCTTAGTATGTTGTATGGGATGGCATCGAAGTTTCAGAATGAATGGTTGTGACAATTTGTTAACATTCGTTTTGGTATCTTAATACGGAAGGTATGCAACCCTTTGCCGGTCTGTGTACTGGGGTAAATAACCTGAGTATAATAATAATAATAATAATAATAATAATAATAATAATAATAATAATAATAATAATAATAATGATGATGATGATGATGATGATAATAATGCATTTATTGTCAATAGACTACAAGTAGTTTCTGACAATGTCAGTTCAATTACATATGTACACTTTCATTACAATTATTCAGATTACATATCTACAATTTGCATTTACAATTAATATCTTATCACTATATTTACAATTCATCCATAGTATACAAGGCCTTGTTTATTAAGTAATTTCTGAGCTCCTTCTTAAAACCATTATTGGATTTAGCTTGTTTAATATAATTTGGTAACTTATTGTACAGTATTATTCCCATTACATTTGGATCTTTAATGCTACAATTCATTCTAAAACCCTGTCTGAAAAAATCACTATTGTTTCGAGTGTTATAGTGATGTATGTCACTGTTCCTTAGATTATCCTTCTTCCACACATAAATAACTACCCTATATACCCTAATAACTAGGGCCTGGATTTTTAGGTTCTTAAAATCAACTTTTTAGTTATTTTTGTATGTTAAAATAGTTTGTTTTAGTTTTTTAACCTTCTGAAATAGTTTTATATTATTATTTATTAATTATTAATTTTATTATGCTGTTTACTGTGACCCCACGCCTCTTTAGTACAACACTATATACATTATTTATAAATGTTATCGGAATATATAGCACGGAATGATAATTAAAACATTTTCAACAGTTCATACCAACTGAAAATAAAAATAACTAAGAAAACAGTTTCAGTTAACGCTTGATGTATACTTTTGTTACTTCTAATAAATCTGGAAACAAAATAAACATTCACAAAGCACACAACACAGTTTCACTTGCTGTTACATTGCACAACTAAATACATTTCCAGGTTTTGCAGGTTAAACCTTTCCTGTTATTCCTTAAAACATTCTTGTAGTATGAAAATGTACGCTCCACACAGCAAGATGTCATTGGAGCAAACTTCATTGAGGCATCTGCTCTCTGTCCCCATGGCACCTTGTCAATAATTTGTTCTCCTTGGAGAATTACAGATACATTCTTCATTGTTGAAAACCCAGGATTTTGCTGTAGAATTGGTGGCTTTCGATGCACAGGATGTACCCACAGGCCCTGGTATTTCCTTGTTGAAAATGGAGTCGGCAACTTCAATTGCATCCTTTAATGGCAATGATGCAGATTCCAAGCGCTCAATAGCTCCAGGAAGGCCAGCAAAGTTTGCCTTAATGAAGGCGAGTGAGATGGTGTTCTTGTCCTGGAGAGCTGTTTTAGCCTTCTCTATGCAGGCTGCCTCATTGACATCAAATGAGGTTACAATGTTTTTGATGTCTTCAAAGTGATTGGTGTAATAGATTGCTGCGTTCAGCCATGACCCCCACGAGTGATGATGGGTTCGGGTGGAAGAGGAGTTCCAGGTAACATTTCCTTGAAAGCGACAATGCAGCTAGGAGCCTTTAAAAAACAGTTTCTTTACAGAAGAAACAATGCTGTCCACTCCTGGAACACTATTGCTAACCTTCTCCGCCAATCGGTGTAAGCTGTGGGCTATGCATGTGACATGCAGCATGTCAGGATAGAAACTCTTCAATGCCTCACCAGCTTTGAGCATGTATGCCGCACTGTCACTCACAACAAGAAGAAACTTATCCTGTTTTTCTGCTGGCCACAGAGTGCGAAGCTCATCTCAGACAGTGCAAGCTATGGTGCCATGGTTTGTTTTTCCAGTATCTTGCACAGTATAAGTTGAGGTTTACCAGGTTCTGTGGACTCTAATTTAACTACCACAATGTTTGCAATATATCGACTGCAACTATCTGAGGTCTCGTCTACCGAAAGCCAGATTTAACTGTCACCAATATCGCCTCTGATGTCTTCAATAGTTTTCTGGTGCAGTTTTTGCAAATAGTTTTTTCTTATGGTTGATTCGTCTGTATCTTGCGACGACTGATGTCCTCAAGAAATTTCTTGAATGCAGGAATCGCTAGTACATTCCATAGTATGTTAACTGAAGCCAGGACTTCACATAAATGTATATTAAAATTATCCTCCACTGGAGAGTCAGGAAAACTAGAAATTAGTGGCTGGTGCGATGGAAAATTAACTGTCCTCTTTTTTATAGCAATGTCGCAGATCCTTTGTGCTGCTCAAAATGCAATTTTTGGTCAGAGGGCACCTGGAAAATACGTAAATAAAATTATAGTTTATTGGAGACACGCTATACTCATTATACAAACTGCAATTTTTATCAGAGGGCACCTGGAAAGTACGTAAATAAAAATATAGTTTTACGCTATACGCACTAGAACAGGTATGTTTAATTCTTACCTGCTTTCAGCAGATTTAACAAAATATTACTTTGCCATCTGTGGTGAAGTTCGGATCGTTACCTATCCACTGACGAATAGACCAACTTCGAATGAACTGACTTTAGGCATGACACTGGCTCCTTAAATTACCTGCTTAATCTAACGAAAATTAACTTCTAACCATGTAGTAATTGTATACATTAACAATACGTGGTAGTCAACTGAACACAACAGATACTGTTTTTAAACTGATTGGCTTGAGTTTATGGCGAGTTCTCCTAACAACCCCTTTCCCCTCGACAACAATCCCCGCATTCCTTGCTTGCAACATTACGGAGTTTGGTCCCACACAGCTAAATACAAGTCAGTTGCCTCTTACATTGTTGTCACTAGCAGGTGTAACAATCAAAGTCCATTCATAAATTCATAAATATTTCATTTTACCATTTTAAAATAAAGTTTTTTTTCGTTGCTGATTTTTTTTTCCATTTTAAAATAAATAGGAGATTTAGCCTGTTTTAGGTTTTAAAGCCTCATTTAGCCATTTTTAGGTTTTATAAGATTTGAGCATTTGGCTTCGATGATCATGAAACAGATAATTAAATTAAACTACAGCAGTTAACTATCAAGGAATAAAATAGTTAAAAAACTAAGAATCCGGGCCCTAATAATAACATTCCTACACATGTGTGAAATTCCCCTATAGAGTCCTTGGTGCGCATCCTACTGCATTGTGTAGTTTCCAGTATAGTAACATTTTTTAACAGCAGTGCGACATGTTCCAGTACACACCTGACATGAAGTAAATCACACTTTGATGTAAATGTGCAGAATCCCCCCAACATTGCATATTCAAATTGATGGATTGGTGGAGGTGGACCAGTTCCATGGCCAGCACGGTCACCAGATCTGACACCTCTCTACTATTTTCTGTGGAGTTGTATGAAGAGTATGGTGTATGGCACTCCTGTAATGTCAGCAGAGGACCGAATGGCTCTGGTCCACAAAGTGATTGAAAATCTTCAAAGACAACTGCATGTATTGGGTCATGTGCATGAGCCTCGCCACTGCCGATATAGGCTCAGCAATGAAGTAGGAGGTACACAGCTCAAAGCCTGTTTGTAATGTAGGCAGCTCGATTTCGGGTTTATTGACGAAAAGCGAATGTACACCCATCTCACACTTAGATGCACCTCAGCATCCAAACTGTGCATTTCCGGACAGGAGTTCCTATTTGGAAACTAATCAGTTTGCTATCCCGCACAAAACATTAAGCATTGTCACTTATTTTTGGGATATTTGGTATATATTACCTGGTCAACCGAGCTTTGCTTGGCGTTTCTTTTTTGTAAAATTATGTTCTTTTGGGAGAAGATACTTATGTTTGAATAAACTTGTAAAGCAAAACGTTAACTAAATATAAGTTTTCATCATAATTGTTAGAACTGTTTCCAAAATACAAGAGATATAGAGATACACATAAATATTTCATAAGCATCATCATTTCAGCCATAAGACGTTCACTGCTGAACACAGGTCTCCCCCATAGATATCCACCTAGTTTGAGGTTTTCATTGAGCATTTGTTCCACCCTCGAGTTCAGTTCTTTGGTGCTGCTGCCTATTCTTAACTTCCGGAGTTTACATTTTTCAATTTGACTTCCATTTTTGTTTCCATATTTTCCATTCCGGAGTTTATATTTTTACTTTCTCTACTGGTAAGTAGGGGAAGTAGGTATTGTATTCCACCCAAAAATTCAATGTGGAGATTTCACCAGAAATATATGTTTTGAGGCCCCCTGAATCCAAAAAGAGCATTTTTAGTAAAAGGTCCATGTGTGTGTGTCTGTGTGTCAGTCTGTGGACAGCATAACTCAAAAACGAAAAGTCGGTGAAAAACCAAAGTTTGTATTTAAGTTTAATGTATTTCAAGGATGTGACACGAAGATTTTGAAGAAAATAGCCCCACCCTAAACTAACCTTTACATGGAAAATTTTTCAAAGATTTTGATTTTCTTGGAAATGGCTCTATCGATTTTGGTTAAAATGTCGTATGTTTGAGGTATTTTTATGACAAATTAAATGTATATCTTGAATTTTCTGGCTATAGCCCTTGTAGTCGTATTTACTCTAGACAACTTTTGCATAACTGGTAAACCGTTAGAGATAGACCAAATCATACTATCCAAAAAATGTAAATCTTGCTAAAATACACAATTTATGTCTGAATAAATTTTCTTGTAGGGTGAACCATTTCGGAGATATTCCTTGATGTGTGTGAGTTTTGGAAAACTTAGAACTTTTGTGAAATGGATCACCATTGTTCATTTTTTTATATATTAAGTGTGCAAAGACAACAGAATCTCAAAGCTTTAAAACATTTGACTATCGCACAAAGCCTACTATATTCTAACATTCCCCTTGCACCTACAAGGAAATAAGCAATAAGGTAATTTGTACTAATGTTTATCTTAACTAACACGAAGAAGGTATAGGAATAAGAATTTGTAAGAATTGTTAGTACAAGAGTAGGGAAAGTCATGTGAGTGCAACACATCAGATTTTTCAATACGGCTTCAATATTTGTTTCCATGTGCCGCTTTCCAGAATTCATTTCATTTCCCATTATGTTAATCTTGGCTAACATTTGTTTAATCAACTGCTCCATATCGTGACACCTATTGTGACGTTACTTTTTTAAACTTTTTTTTTTATTATTAAAAATTGGAACTACACTATGCAAAACAATGTTGAAGAATAACAAATACTACAGGAAGAAAAGCTAGTAGATAAAGCCATGTGAATGTAATACACATTTCTATTTTAATCATGTAGAAAATTGTATGAATTGTTCATCGAAGAGGGAGTAGAGAAAGAAATGTGATTGTGTTTAGGAAAAGAAAATGTGACTAGAGAAAGTCGTGTGAATATGCTGCATCTCTGTTCCAAACATATAGAAATTGTATGAACTGTTTGTAGAAGAGGTAACAGAGAAAGAAGTGTTTTGTGTTTCGTAAAAGGAAAATGAGTAGAAAAAAAGCATGTGAATGTTTCACATTGCATTTATATTTCAAACATATAGAAACATGTACGAGTTGTTTGTAGAAAAGGGAGTAGAGAAGGACATGTGAATGTGTTATGTAAAACAACTCGCGAATATGTAAAACTCACGCGAGTTGCATTATTCTTATGTAGTATTGTGCAGGGTTCTTCATTTAAAACCTAACGGGCGCACAGCAATTCGCCTGTGCACAATTGGGTGTGCCACAGCTGGCTTTGCCCCTACATAAACTCCATGTGTAAAGCATGTATAACACCCTTACCTTATAGAAGATGCTGGAAATATCAACCATTGACTAAACAAGTATTATATCGGAAGAGCACATTCTGATTCACATGATTAGGTTGGGCCCTGTAATGTTTCCGATTAAATTTCTAAGGTTTTATTTTAGTTCTTCCAATGTATGAGGATTTGTCTTGTAAACTTTGTCTTTCAGGTTATCCCACAAATAAAAATAGCACAGATCGGGGGAGTGAGAGGGCCATACACCAGTACTAATCACTTTAAATTCAAACACTTCACTAATTTTATTGGTGGACTCCTCTGCTGTATGGGCAGTAGCAGAATGTTGTTGAAACCACCCATAGGATTTCTTTTCTTCTGTCCGTTCACGATTAAATGCAGTCAAAATGTCATTTTGGTACCCTGCATTTACAGTCTGCTCATAGAATATTGGACCCATTATGCGTCTAGCACTAGCAGCACACCTAACTCCAACTCTCCGTTTAATAAGAGGGATTTCTTGAACGTGGTGTGGATTTTCAGAAGCCCAGTACTGACTGTTATGAGTAAAGGCCAGAGGGATGTGTGCTCGCAAGCAATACAGGTTAGCTGCACACAGACTATGAATGATATCAGAAGTACAGCACAGCCATCAGATGTGCAAACAACTGTCACTAGAAGCAAGAGTCGAAAACAGTGTAATGTAGCACTCTGCAAGCTAGTAAAGCATTCCCTTGCAAGTGTATGTTGCTGTAGTGTTTAACGCCCGCTTTTACTACTACGGCACCGCAGGCGGTGACACTGATGATACATGGGATGAAGATGGAGCACCGGTGGAATGAGATGGCGGGGGAAACCGGAGCACCCGGAGAAAACCCGCCCTGACGCCGCTTCGTCCACCACGAATACCACATGCGGGTCCCTGGGATCGAACCCGGGCCGCCTAGGTGGTAGTGCAAGTGTATGCAGACCTAAGGTCAAGGTGTAGTATAATGTGACTGTTGCTATTGTAACTGCAAAGTCTCTGATATCGCATGAATTATTTGAAAGTCTTCAGTTCATATCCAGCAATTTTACAGTGTTGCACAAAGCTATTAAACAGTTAGAAAATTCAGGTTTGAAAATGTCCAAGAGCATAAGCATAATAGAAGACTTAGCTAATTCAATTAATAGGATACTTCTTGTGCCAGGTATAGGTCGCGCGTTACTTCTTGACGAATGAAAATTTTATATGAAAGGTTGAATGCGAGTCTCTACTCAGCTTTTGCGGGAACGAGAGAGAGGAGGTACAGTCTGCAGTGAGATGACGCGCATGCTTCTGAGCTGAAGTAGTACAACACTACAAATCAATTTATGACACTTGCAGTAATATCAGCCACACGTATTATACACTATACCTCTATAACTGTTTCCACTTAACTTTCTTGCATTTATTCTATTCCCGACATCTCTCCCTCGTCTGAATTGCTGTTATTTTCGTTGTATGCATACATCCGTACCGCACAAAACTTCTGCAGTCGACTGTATACACAAACGTGACAGAGGAAAACAGAGGTGTCTGTTATCGTAGCATAAACATTTGCTGACCTGTTTATTAAGGGTAGGCTCACTCATTGGATTTCTGCTCAAGGTCATTCGTCAAGAACGAACGCGCAACCTATATCGAAAAGGTGAAAGCCAAATCGCAGAAAGTTCTAAACAAAAATTTTGGTTTTCAAGCTATGTGTGAAATTTTGAAAATGAATGAGAAGGAAAACATGGCAGACGACAGAGTGGTATTCTTTACATTTGCACCTCTGATTCATGCTGAAGTAATCTACAGCTGCATTCTGTTCTGTTTAATGTGCCATTAATTACATTATTCATTGGCATCCAGATCTTGTAACAATGCATTTTTGCAACCATTAAAATAATAGTTTACACTATTAAACACTTGTATGTCATAACTTGATAATGTCTACGAAATTTATAGACATGCTTTTGAATGTGAATGTTTAAAGGGAAATATTAATTTCGGGAGGCATCATTGACAGTTGAGATAGGCGTGTTTCCTGCTTTATTTTCAGCAATTGCAATGAATGTTTTAAAATTGCAATCGTACTGTAGCATTCATAAGATGGCAGGAAAAATTACAATGCTATGCGGAATAAAAATAGCTAAAGAAAGAGACTTCACTAGTTCGTATAATTTAATATTTCACATGGGTTATATAAATAATGATGTTTCCATTAACAAAGAAAAAAGGAAAAGGGAAATAATCAAAGGAATGCTAAATGGTATTCGAACTAATGTTAGCTCACCACTCTTGATTTGAACGAACACGCTTTGGCCAGCTGTGCTATAGTGAACATATGAATTTGGTCTGATTAAACTCAAGTCAGTCTAGTCTAGCACCCACCACTGAATTATTTTAGTTCTTGTCCACAACTTAATAAAACACCATAAGAACATATTTTCTGCAGGTGCATTGAAGTTAAACACGCAATGTTTGCCCATTAATGTAGAAGAATTGTTAAAATATTGCTTTTCAAAACTGCGAGGTGAGCTATGAGGTGACATGGCTGCAATATCCTATGAACAGCAAGGCTGTGACTAATTTAGTTCTCACACCATCTATGCAAGTATGCCTGAGAATTAGGTGACCCTTCACGCAAGTCTTACTAAAGTTTGGTATTTTCTTTTGTGAAAGATAGTACATGAATTACACACTTTGGGCTGCTCTCGACCTGCCGAATCTTTACCTGGTCTGACCAGACCACTTCATTTTTTGAGGAAGGCCATGGAGTTCACAATGGTTGAATGCTCTGTATTTATAAATTCAGTGTGGCTGATCACTCATGAAGCCATAATTAGAAACTTCAGGTTTTCCTCTATTTTGCCTTGGCAGTTACTACTGCAATAACGGCTGTTACGATTATGACTACTCACAAAGAACTGCACTTTTTGATGTAAGGTGTTTCTGCTTTTGTGTCAGAATGTTGTATGAGATTTCTGAAGCTTTTATCTCTTGACTGATTATCATAAAGCCAGGCTAAGCTAAGTTTTGATATGAAATACAGCAATTTTGTTTTTTATTACAGGTTTGAGGAATTGATGAGTTTACAAAGATGACAGACTCTGATACCAGTCTGGTGAGTAAGATTCATATAGCATTCTAAAGTAAGAACAAATTAGAAACTAAAAACTTCACTTATCTTAGTAATGTTGCAAGTTTTTCGTGCAAATTGCTGAGTTGCTTCACTGTTAATAGCTTCAATTTTTTTAATTCATATAGCAGTTACATTATGCCAACTGTTTAAATAGTAGGTCAAATTTGACTGTGAATGAATGGGCACAATGCTGCTAAAACAATCCTACGATCCCATGGAGCAAAGACTCGCCTGGCACTTACCGGTTGGGGAAAGGGTAATCTACCCATTACTGAGACCACAAGACCACCACAACATGGAAATAAGTGTCATTTGTACTGTAGAGATTTTTCTGGGCATTGCCTACAAGAACTTCAAAGAATTTTATAATGCGGAGTCTTTATGATATTGGCCAGTATCACTCCATTTTTATTGTTAGCTAAAGTACCATCTTAGATTAATTTTATTCTATTCTCTGAGTATTCCAGACTACGGCGCTAAGAGATTATGACAAAGTCAGTATAATGTATTAGACAGGGAATTAATTGCTTTCCTCAAATGTGTTCCACATTGAAATCACCTATCAAATTACTATTTAATTAGCCCTTGCACTGCAACTTATAAATAGCTTTTTCTACCATGTTAATGAGAATCAGTTTTCTTCTGGAATTATAGTTTTGCTGTACAGTATGTAGATTTTTGTTCCTTTGGGAATGAAAGGTAAAGCTAGAGGTTAAAGCATATTTTTATGTATTTGCATTTCCAGAGTTCATCTTATATCTATGTATAGTACAATGTAATTTAGAGTTAATGAAGTTAGGGCATTTTAGCTGATGAAACATTGTAAATATTTTGCCTAACATAATTGAGACTAATGTTACATATATTCAATATTGCAGGGTTTACTACAAAATAAAAAAGAACCAAAAAATGAGTTGGTTGCACGTCCATACCAAGTGGAAATGGTTGAAGTTGCAAAGAAGGAGGATACCATTCTCTTCCTGCCCACTGGATCAGGCAAAACATTTATTGCAATGATGCTCATCACACAGATGTCTGATGATTTGCAGGGGTAAGTTAATACAAGTGAGAAAATGTTTGTTAGCAGGTGAAAGCATATTAATGAATTAATTTTAATTAAGGAGTCTTTAAAGTATAAGTACTAATTTTTTCTCCAATTAAATGTAAAATAAGAAAAATATTCTTGAACCTCATTTATGGGCATGATTTAGGGTACTAGAAATTTTCATGTAAACAATAATGAATATAAGTTAAACAGCATAAAAAAAATCTTGATATGCTGTACCCACATGACTTTCTCTACTCTTGTACTAACTAATGTTACTAACTCTTATTCCTCTATCTTCTTCATGTCAGTCAAGATAAACATTTGCAGAAATTACCTTATTGCTAATTTTCTTGTAGGTTCAAGAGGAATATGGGAATACAGTAGGCTTTGAGCGATAGTTAAATCTTTTAAAGCTGATCACTATATGAAGGCTTTGAAATTCCATTTCTGTGCATGGCCAAGAGATAAAAAAAGGAAATAACGACCTTCCATTTGATAACATTTTAAGAATTGTAACACTTACACAAATAACAAGAAATATCTCTGGAATGGTTCACTCAAAAGGAAAGAAAAAAGAAAAAGCACTTGTGTTTGAATGAGATCTACATTTTTTGTGTGGTAAGATTTGGTCTGTCTCTTACGGTTATGAATACATATCTGACGTTTTGCCCAAGAGAGCGTTGTATTATCTTCATAGAGAGTGACTCCTGGCTGAGTAACAATTTGATGGAGTGCCTGACTTCTATATAGGTGAGAGGGACCGGCTCTTGTCTCTTTTTGGTTATTTGTACGCCAATCACTACTATGTGACTGTGGGAAGTGCCACATGATTGGTTCTGTTGATGTTTTGGAGCTTTGGTTTTGTATTGTCTTGCACCGGCACGCAGGCTGTGTGTATATGTGTTGTTTCTTCTTTTCTATTGAAATTGCTTTGATGTTTGTGGATCTCAATGGCTTCTCAGCACAGCTGTGTATGGTAGTAGGCTGTGTTGTCCAGAACTTTATGTCATGGCCCATAGAAGCACATGCTCCATGTGGACAAATCAGCAATAGCTGAGCATGTTTGAGAGGTAGAACTGGAACTTAAAAATTCAATGCCACAAACTACCTCTACCTCTCAAACTTTGCCCACACACAGCTTGTGTGTTTAAAAACACCAACAGTAAGTTTGTTGGCATAAATAAATAGTAATTACCAGCTGAGCGTGTACTTCTAACGGAAGTACAGAACTAATCAGGTGGCAGTTCCCCAGCCACATAGTAAAGATTGGTGCACGAACAACCAATAAGAGACAAGACGTGGTCCCTCTCACTTATATATAAGTCGGGCACTCCATCAAATGCCCTCTAGTGGTTAACCAGCCAGGAATCACTCTCTGAAGATGCCCAACGGAGTCTTGGGTGAAACGTCAGATACTATTCAACTGGACCACGGCCTACAAGACCGGAAACTACATTCTATTGGACTAACACCGGGTGTGAAAGCCTAAGCATGTATATACATTTCATTTGCCACAAAAATATCTTAAACATACTGGCATTTTAATCAAAATCGTTAACCATTTTTGAGAAAATCAATACATTTTTGAAAATTTTCCTAGTTAAGGGTGGTTTAGGGTGGAGGAGTTTTCTTCAAAATCTTTGTGTGGCATCCTTGAAAGATATTAAACTTAAATACTAACTTCGGTTTTTAACTGGTTTTCATTTTTGAATTATGTTGTTTAGATGGATGCACTCGCAGACTCATACACAGACCTTTTTGTAAAAATGGCTTTCTTTTTTATTCAGGGAGCCTCAAATCATACATTTCCAGGGAACTCCTGACATTAAAATTTTGAGTATATACCTACTTGTGAAACGCAATAGAGAAAGTGAAAATGTGACTCTTCAACAGTTTTTCATTTGGCCAACCATTGTATGATTGTGGTTTACATTTTGTTTGATAGAAAATGTAATACAAAGAGCAGAAAGGCGCCTTTCACTGTTAAAACGTCTAACAGGAATGAAGTGGGGATGTTCCAGAGCAACTCTTAACACAACATACAATGTATATATAAAGCCATTATGTACTTACTGCAGCGAAGTTCTTGTAACAGCAAATACAAAAAAAATTCAAATCTTTGAAAACCAAAGTCTGAAACTAATTACAGGTGCTATCAAAACCACCCAATACCAGCTATGGAAATACTAACCAACCAATACCCCATTGAATATGAAATAGAAAAATCAGCTCTTATTCAACACGAAAAGTTGATCAATACATGGAACAAGAGAAATTTTACACATTCACTAAAGACTCAGGAGAGCTTTCTTTCTAAAATTCAAGACATGAAGAATATATACCTTCCTAATTCAAAGGAAAACTTCATATCTAAAGTCAATCCGACACAAACATTAGACATCACATGTTATTTACACCTGACAGAAGAAGTTAAGAAAAGTGATACTCCAACTAGTGTTCTCAAATTATTGGCATTAGAGACAATCCATACTAGATTTCCAGAACACGAATGGCTGCATATTTATACTGATGGATCATTGATATCAAACCAAGATGGAGCAGGTGCTGGAGTCACATGTCACCTCTTTTCCTATTACAAATCTTTAAGTAATGAACTACAAACTTTGATGGAGAAATTGAAGCAATTCGAATGGCCCTATAAAATCTTTTGTGTAGAATTTCACATTTTCATCAAGCAGTTATTCTCTCAGATTACAGGGCAGCAATTATATCAATTACTTCTAAGTTGTCACCAAAAAACCAAACAATTATAGAATGTTGGAAAATCCTTACCCATCTAACCACACTTCAGAAACACCTCCTAGTCTTCCAATGGATACCAACTCCCTGTGGATTGAGTGGTAATGACAAAGCAGATTTTCTTGCAAAAAAGGGTACCAGCAGTGCACAAAAATCTATAGTTACTCTACCATTTTATGCAGTTAAAAGATTAGTCAACTCTGAATTCAAAAAAATTGTTGCAAAATATTACTATGAAAAATCAAAAAACATAAGATGGGAAGTACCAAACATTCAAACAGTAATTCCTGAGTATCCTCGAAAAACGGCAGTTGCAACCTTCAGGTTGATTACAGGATATGATTGTCTGGCAAAACATTTAAACAGAATTGGGATATATTCTTCACCACTCTGTCCTCTATGTGATCTGCAAGAGATCCTGGTCTTCTTATAATTTATCTTTAATCCCCAACTTTTACAAAAACTCTCCAAGACATTTATAGCTCTTGATAACTCCCCAGTAGGTATAGACCCCACCACAAAATCATCCGCAAATAGTACACTTAGTATTTCCTATTATTTATTGTGGGTGAATATACATTATCTTTAGTAATTATTTCCAGGATATAATCTATTAACAGATTAAATAGTATGGGGCTCAACTTACATCCCTGCCTGAGACCTATACTATTCTTAATAACTTTGAAACTGTTCACTCCATCTTAATACATAACCGGTACTAAGCTAGCAGTGGTAGAGAGAAGACGTGTGTGGAGGTAGCTCCTGGAGTGAAAGGAAAAAGGGCTCAAGAAACAATGGGTGTTTGTATTCAAGTGTACAGGGGAAGAATCGGAACATTCAACAAGTTAAAATGGAACGAGTTTAAAACAAGCAGCAACTTGGAAGAAATGGTAAACATGTTCCTTCTTACATGTGCCTTAGGTATATTATTGGTGATTGGTGGTGTTGAAATTAACCCGGGGCCAAATGGAAATCAAAATGTTATGGAAGAAATTTTGGAGAAAATAAAGAACATGGATGAGAAATTAGGAAACAAACTCAATGGAGTGGAAAAGGAACTAATAGATATTAAGGGAGAGATTAGAAAGGAAATGCAAGATATAAGCAAGGAGGTACAGTACGTCAAAAGAAGAGTGGAGCTGATGGAAGAGAGGCACCGGAGATACAACCTAGTTATATCAGGAGTAAAAGAAAGGAATGGAGTATGGCCTATGCAAGAGGTCAGAGAGATCATAGAAGGGAAGCTTGGAATGGTACTACAGGGCTGGGAGATAAGGGAGGCTTTCAGAGTGGGCAGATCAAGAGGAGCCAGAATGATTATCGCAAGATTTACGTCAGTGCAGTTTGTTTATGAAGTGTTAAAGAAAACAAAGCAACTAAAAGGGTCAGATATTTTTATAAATAGGGATTTAACGATGGAACAACGAGCCTTAAAGAGAAACTTATTACAACAAATGAAGATGGCAAGATCGGAAGGAAGATCGGCTTTCATAAAGAATTTACAATTGTGGGTCGACGGACGCATAGTGGATGGGTACGAAACGGGCATAAGAAGATACAGAACACACGAGCAGGAAATGACTCAGCTTAATACATCAGCAACTAGAGTGATGGAAAGCAGATCGAAAAGAAGTTCAATGGACGATCGGAGACCACAGGAAAAGGATAGTCATAAAGAAATTACATTACCGGCACGTGGGGCTGGCAGGCAGATGATTGCGTCAGAAGCAAGAAGAGATGACGCAGCGAGTACGTCAGAACAGAGTGCAATGACGTCAGCGGAGGGACCTGTGGCAGAGCCGGCAGGAGGAGGAGCGAGTGGGGAGACGTCACACAGGAAAATAGTGTCACCGAGTAAGGGGGAAGTAATAGCTGCTCGCAAATTGGTGGTGGAAGGAAGGAAGGCGTGGCGTCCGAGTAGTGGGGAAAATACAGAAGGGGAAGGGGAAGAGGACAGCATCGTATCATCTGAACATGGCAGTATTTTAGTTTTAGACAGAAATAAACCGTCCACCTCGAAACAAGGAATACGACTAAGGAGTAAAAAAACACTAGAATCATTCAGATTTAGATCAGGATCGCAATAGGGAACAGGGTCTATAAGGAGGCTTGGATTCTGGAATTGTGAGGGAATAAAAAATAAAATAGATAAAGGGAGTCTAAATCAGTTATTGACAAAACTTGATTACCTTGCGGTAGTCGAAACATGGTTAAAAGAGGAACAAATTTATGTAAAGGGTTTTGAGTACGTAGGATTAAAAGGTCATACCCTAGCAAGGAAGGGAAGGGTTTCAGGAGGCATAGGATTTCTTGTAAGGAAGACGTTAAATAAAGGATTTAAAAAATCATGGTCAAGGAGGAAAGAGATATTATGGGTGGTATTAGAGGACGAACAAATAGACGGAAAAGTGATTTGTATAGGAATAATATACAATCCTCCTCTTTCCTCGCGATTTCATAATCCGGAACTCCTTAGGGATCTAGAGCTAGATATTCAAACTTTAAAGGAGAAATATATAAATTCGGAGGTTATACTATTGGGAGACTTTAATACTAGGATTGGGGAAAATGATGTTAATGGAGGGAATGGTTGGATGAGTTGTGATGTATTAGAAAAATCAGAAAGAATTAGACAGAGTAAAGATAAGATGGTAGATAAAGGATATGAAAAATTTATAGAATTTTGTGAATTGAATTCTTTTGATATTTTGAATGGGAAATTCGGAGAAGATGTGAATGGGGAATATACTTTTGTAAGCAGTAATGGGCAAAGTGTGATCGATTATGTTCTGTGGCCAATTAACATGGGATACATTTTAAGTAATTTTAAGGTATTAAATTTAAGCTCTAGTAGTGGTCATTTTCCACTGATAGTGGATATAAAAATACACTCTGAACAAATGATTGACAATTTAAGAGAGGATGGATGTATGGTAGAAAAGTATAGCAGATACAGATGGAAGGAGGAGTATGGCATTAAATTTAAGCAGGTGTTAAGCTCTAACTATGGCCAGATATGTCAGTGTGGAATAAATTGTATGATAAAAGAACAAAAAATTGAAAATGCGATGGATATTCTAAATAATATGATGGTAAGAGCTGGGGACGAAATGATAGTAAATAAGAGGGTTTACAAAAGAGACGAGGGTTGGTTTGATGAAGAATGCAGAGTAATAAAAAGACAAGTTAAACAGATGCTTATAAAATGGAGGGAAATAGGTGGTAAAGAATTAAGGGAAGAATATATGCAAGGTAGGGATTTATATAATTCATTATTAGAACAAAAGAAAATAAACTGGAGGAAAAAACAAGAAAGTAAACTGATAAGAGTTCTAAACGAAAATAATGTAAATGCAGTATGGAAAGTTATAAAATCAATGTATAATAATTATGTAATAAAACCTGATGTATATCCAGGTGAATGGGTGGATTACTTTAAAGAATTGTATGGGGGAGAAAAGAGCAAAATAGAAATAGGAAGAAGGGAAATAGTTAACAATTATGTAGATTTGCTGGATGATGAAATAAGAGGGGAAGAAATAATACAGCAAGTTAAATTAATGAAGAGAAATAAAGCAACTGGGATAGATGGGATCCCAACAGAGTTCCTTAAGGAATGGTGTACTGAAAAAAATAGAGTCAAGGTTCTTGTAGACTTATTCAATCAAATTAAAGAGAAGGGTTATATACCGAAAAAGTGGGGGAAAGCAATCATACATCCAATATACAAAGGTAAGGGTAGTGTCGACAAACCAAACAACTATAGAGGTATTGCTTTACTATCAAATGTAGGGAAAATTTTTACTGGAATTATGGCAAGTAGGTTACAAACGTGGGCTGAGAAATTTAATATTCTCTCGGAATTTCAGATGGGGTTTAGAAGAGGGAGGAGAACAGTTGATAATCTATTTATTATAAAAACTTTGGTAGATAAATATTTGAAAGCTAAAAGAGGAAAGTTGTATATGGCTTTTGTTGATTTAGAAAAAGCATATGATCGAATTGAGCTTCATTTGTTATGGCACAAACTGTTGAGTAAAGGAGTGAGTGAACAAATGGTGAAAACTCTCAAAGCATTATATAAAGACAATACCTTTTGTATAAGAGTGGAGGAGGGAGTTGTAACAAGAGAAATCCAACAAGAGAAAGGCCTTAGGCAAGGATGCAAGTTGAGTCCGGTTCTTTTTAATCTTTATATTGATGATGTATTAATGGATATTGGGAGAAATAATAACTTTATGCCTGTTATTAATAACATACAGATTCCAGGACTACTTTTTGCAGATGATCTAGTTGTAGGTTCAATCACAGTGAATGGCTTAAATCAGTCCTTACAAGTATTAAATAATTACTGTAAAGAATGGAGCCTAAAAGTGAACCAGGACAAGACACAGATCATAGTTTTTAAAAAAGGAGGGAAATTGAGCAAATATGAAAAATGGAGGAATGAAAATAAAAAAGAGTATAGGGTAGTGAGAGAATGCATTTATCTAGGAGTGAAGTTAGATAGTAGTGGTAATTGGGAAAAACAAAAGAAATTTGCATTAGCAAAAGGAAAAGGGGCTTTATCAGCAACCAGAAACTGCAAATACAAAGTACCTAATATAAATGTTAAATGGTTAGAAAATGTATACAATATGGTAGTTGAAGCAAAGATGTTATATGGGACAGAAGTATGGGGATTAGGAGGAGGTTGGGAAGTCATAGATGAGGTGCATAGAACTTTCTGCAAAGAATTGCTTGGATTACCAAATGCAACTGTTAGGCAGGTAGCACAAATAGAACTGGGAAGGGTAACAAGTAAGGGGAAGATTATGGAGAGGGCACTGAAATACTGGTTTAGAATATTAAATTTGGAAGAAAGGAACCTGTTGAAACAGTGCCTACTATATCAAGAAAAAAGCCTAAAGAATAAGGGTTGGGCAGACTGTCTCAGAAATAACTTGGAAAGTAGTGGTTTAGGGGAAGTATGGAGGAATAGAGAAAATAATATACACAATTTTTGGAAACTGGCAAGAAAAAGATTTGACGATATAGAAATACAAAACATATTTAGTGAGATAGCTGAAAAGAGATCCTTAATTTTTTATGTACAAATGAAAAACTCTTGGGGTAGGGAGAAGTATATAGACGTGACAGACAAAGAGGAGCGAGAAGGCATTGCATGGATGAAAGCAGGAGTATGGAGATTAAAGGGTCTAAGGAAGGGCATTCCTCAAAACCAATGTCCTATATGTGGTGGAAATGAAGACATAGAACATATAATATTTAATTGTATTGGGACTGAAGGTTGGAGAAAAGAATATATTAATAAGAAATGGTCGAATATGAATAGAAATAGATCTATAGTTGAAATGCTTCATAAAGACAGTAAGAGGGTAGGAAGATTTTTACATAAGGTGAAAAATAAATGGATCTGGACAGTAAATAGAGTTGAACAATAAGATATAAGTGATAGAATAAGTTAGAATTAAGGAATTATTGTAGAATAAGAATATGACTGGCAATGAGCCAGGGCTGAACACCGGTCATATTCACATGTATATAGCTTAGTAAATAAATAAATAAAAAAAAAAAAAATAAAAAATAATACATAACCTATTCTGTGTATAAATTGTTTGAATTGCTTTGGAACTCACTTCTTTAACTGAAGCTTAACCATAGTACTTCTGTGTTGTTTCAAATGCCTTCTTCAGGTCCACAAAAGCCATGTATACTCTACCCTTTTTTTTTTGGTCATATATTTATCCACTATTGTCTTGATGACAAATACACTTTCAACCGTCCTCCTACCCTTCCTAAAACCTGCCTAGAATTCTGATAACTTCTGCTCTTGCTCATCCCAATCTTGTAACCCTTTTGCCAGAACCCTGGTGTAATTTTTCTCATATTGCTAATAGACTTACACCTCTATAATTAGTTGTTGCTGTTGTTTTCTAGTGCCTTGCATCTGGCAATGAAGCCATTAGCATTCGTGCTTTCCAATACTTTTGAACTGTAGTTTCTTCTGATCTTAATGCTTCACAGGTCTTCAAGTGGTCTTCGTTCATTTCTGCTGGATTGTTACACAGGACACATATTGGTGAAGCTGAGATACCTATTCTGTAGAGATGACTTGCTAAGCAGTCGTAATTTGTCAGTAGTCGGAAGGCTGCAACCGCTGTTTTCCTTGGTCTCTGGGGGATTATATCTGGGTTGGAAAGTAGTGTAGTCCATTTTTTATCTTTGGCATTTGTTTCTATTTCTTGTAGGTATGAATGAGAAAATTTTTTAATGATCAAGCGTTTTATTGAGGAATATGAGAAATTTGCCTAAAGATGTCCCCACCCGGAGATCCGATTGGGGGACAGTTTTAACTCTGGAATGTTTATCTTTAGGACTCATACTCATGTATGTGGCTTTCATGTAACTGTTTTCTTAACGGGCACCAGTTTTACAATATAGCAGTTACATCACCCGACTTAAACCCCCATTTTGCAAGGAGGACCACACCTATCGTTGGTCAACGGGTCCATCGGACCTAGCCGGGAGGACTAAATAGGTGGTATTTAGATCCACCGACCTTCCCCTCATGTGCCTCTGAAGGACGCTGTTGTGCTGTGATAGGCCAGCACATATGTAAATGATATTTCCTCCATTTTAGATGAAACAGTTATACCGCTGTGATTCGGTCCCCAGAGCCTCATCTGTTAAAAGCAGGATGCACCACGGGCAGGATGAGAATGGGAATTGGGTAGGAGAGGCTATAGGAGGTGCATCACTACCCCTTACACATATAGAATTATCTATATCCCCCTTACCTTTGTAGATTGATACCACAACACCTACCCTCCATGTTTCTGGCACCTTTATTCCTCGAAAATATGATTAAACACTTTCAACAATTCTCTTCTATTCACATCCTCACTCCAAACTTTCCACCATTCCCCTGGTATCCCTTCTATTCCATGTGTCTTAGTACTCTTCAAATTCCTATCTCAAATATTTCCTGGTCAGTAATTTCTGTATTAAGAGCTTCCACTAGCCTCAACTCTAGTCTGCTCCTTATCCCACTATACTTCACCCTATTGCCATCCAGTAATTCCTTAAAATTCTCCCAAGTGTGAGCCACATTATTATTCTGATGACCCTACTTTTATTCATTTTTCTTCTGATTTCCCAAATTTTCGGATTGTCCTGCATATTTAATGCTTCCCTTAGTCTATTGCTAATCCTCTGTCCCCACTCCTCTCTCTTAAATTCTAATAAACACCTATACCCCCACCTCTTTACCAACAAATTTGCTTTTGACTCCTGATCTCCTTCCTGTCTCCATCTTTTTAGTTCCCGCTCTATTCTCTTTCTTGCTATTACACGTTCCTTGTCATACCATCCCTCCTAGCCCTTTCTAACCGTTTCCTTTACTTTCATTTCCTTTCCCGCATTTTTAACTGTACTAATAATTTTCTCCATTAATCCCTCCAGTACTTCTTTGTCAAAACTGTTTCCTTTTGAATTCCATTCTAAATTATGCCTGAATAATTGTTCATTTTCCCTTCACCTATATTAATCTATTTTTTCACCTCTGTCTGCTGAGCCAACTTTCTCTTGCTACCCCTATTAAACTTTGCCCACAATGGGAAATGACTACTGATCAGCCCCATATTCATTATTTCAAATTCAACAACCATATCCTCTATATTCCTTGAGCACAACATATTATCAACCACACTTGGCCCATTTTTATTTACAAATGTAAATTCTCCTAGAGAATCGTTCCCCTTAACACCATTACACATTAACAGATTATTTTCTTTACAAAAATCTATTAGTTTAAACCCCTCTTTCTTGCATATCTTATCTTTACTGTTCCTCTTCACAATCTCCACATTTTCTTCAAATTCCCCATGCATAGAATTTGAATTTGCCTTTCCCACATCTAGGATTAAAAAGTCTCCCATAATAATAACCTCAAAATTCAAGTGTTTATTACTCAACTCATCTATATCCTTACTTAGCCTCTTAAACAAGGTTTGATTGTAAAAATCTGAACCACATGGTTGATTATATACAACCCCTACTCCTGTTACATTTCTTTCTTCTGGAAACCTCTGTATCACTAACCACACTACATAGTTATCACTCCTCTCCTGATCCATTTTAACTCTTAGCTGCTTTTCCTTCCATATAAATACTCTTATTCCACTTGATGCTCTACCTTTCACTAGTTCTTTCATTACCAAACTTCCATAATAGTCAAAGCCACTTAACTCTAGGTCTACATTTTTCCACACCCATGTTTCTACCACTGCAATTCTGTCTGTAGAACAAAAAAGTTTTGTGATCTCCATTTGCTAATTTCCCCCATAAACCCTCTACATTCCAGCACAGTAGACCTAAGGCTTTATCGTATATGGATCCTTTCCTATCAAATCTAAAGGGCTCCAATTTGGCTCTACTTCTTGTAACACTATTTTGCCCAACTTCACCACCATGTAGACTCTCTCCTCTTCTATTTCTTATACACTGCCACCTGCAGTTAGTTGTCACTACACTCAAATCCTGGCTTCCTGGAACATGTGCTATTGTATTCGAAGCATTACTTGAACTGACTGTCACTTCATTCTGATGTGTAGGCATGACCGTCTTTCTCTTTAATCATTGCCATCTGACCTATGTTGTCATTCTGAAGCACTCGGCTGCTCCCCTCTCTATTGTCTGAATTTTTCCATACATCAGGCATTGTCACTAGAACTTTCCCTTTGATTCATCCTCCTCCCTGTTGATTCCATTATCATGTGTTGACTGACGTCCATTTTTTTTCCATTAATCCAAATGGAAGTCCTGTTACAAAGGGCTTTTTTCCCTCTTCCTTTGCTTTTCTCATTGCCACTAGAAGTTTATTTTGCAATTCTCCTTCTTTTCTTTCATAGTCTTGATCTATGAAAATTCCAGTTCCCTTTCATTTAGATGTATTTTTCAGCACCATCCATTTGAAATTCACAGTTGCCAATTTCACTATTATTGGCAGATTTTCAGTCTTTCTCCAAATCCAAAAGGAATCTATGATCTCCCAACCAAATAAATTCAAACCTAATTTCTCCTTAGGATAACTTCAACCTGGTGCCCAATTCTTGCTCCCCTTCCTTTCTTGCAGCCCAATATAATTATATTACTCCTCTGACCAGCTTGTTCTATCCTTTCCAGATTTAACACTTGTCTGTCTATTTCCATAAACTTTGCACCCGTAGTTTCTTGAGCCCTCTTGATCATATTTTTAATTTCTTCCATTTTACTATTTACTTCATTCATTATTCTTTCTTCCATGATTTTAACTTGTACTATGTCCTCTTTTAAAACTTTTAGCACTTCCTTCACTTCCACCATTTCTGGTCCCGGATTCAATTTTGATTCCACCTATCATTAATAAACACAGTAGCATCAGAAAAACCCAACATCCTATTAAATCACTGTTTTCATTTGAATCACTTTTTGTCATAATCTTCTTGCACTTAAATAGCCCGATTCAATCTCGATAAACTTCTATTGGAATGCCCACCTTGTGGAGTTCATGGAAAACACGTCCTCATCTTACTATACAAAAAAATGTAGATCTTGTTAAAACTTACAATTTATGTCCAAATGCAATTTTTTTGAGAGAATCATTTCAGAGATATTCCTTGTTATTTGTGTGAGCTCTGCAATACTTATATTTTTCTCAAATGGAAGGTCATTCACCTTTTTATCTAAAGAGAACAGGATTTCAGAGCCTTCATTTAATGACCACCTTTGAAGGATTTGACTATTGCTCAAAGCATACTGTATCCCATGTTTCCCTTGCACCTACAAGAAAATTACCAATAAGATAATTTCTGGAAATGTTTATCTTGATTAACGAAGTAGATGCAGGAATGTGAGATGTAGAATCAGGTCTGAAAAATTCAATGCCATAGCCGAGATTTGAACACATCTTCAACTTCACTGTGGCTGCTCTAACCACTAAGCTACCATGGTCAACTTGCCAGTATGATTGAATTTTTCAGTCTTGATTCTACCTCTCAAACATTGCCCACACATGGCTTGTTTAAAAACACCAGCAGTAAGTTGATTGGCATACAAAAATAACAGGAATAAGTGTTTGTAAGTATAGTTTATGCAAGAGCAGAGAAAGTGATGTGAGTGCAACTCAATAGATTTTTTTTAAGTGAACATTAAAGTTAATAATTAAACACGTTTTGTTGTACGAGTACTTACAATTTTGTTTCAGACTCTACACCGAAGGAGCCAAACGAAGTGTCTTTTTAGTAAATACAGTACCCTTGGTGGGACAACAGAAAGAGTTCCTTCAGCGTCATATGCCTCTTAGCATCGGAGCTTTCAGTGGTGATATGAATGTTGACTTCTGGAACAAATCAAAATGGGAAGAACAACTGGATAGATACCAGGTTGATAGCTTTTAGTTTCATTATGTTAGATTAAGGAACCTGTGTAACTGTTTAAGCCTTTTAAAGGTATTTATGGACATTCTAGGATACCTAACGAATACAGCATTTTTTAGTAGCAATAGGGGTTTTTGAAAATGGAGTTATGTTTTTAAGATATTTAGCAAATTAAAATGTAGAAAGGTGTGCTTCGTTTTCATTTGGCGGAATATTCTGAGATCAATTCAAGATATGATTCCATTTCAAAACAGTTTTAAAGGTAACAAAAACATATCTTTCCAACATTCACAAAGAATAATCGTACTTTATAAAGAAGAAAAACTGTTATTTCAGAGAAAGTACTATGTTATTTTAATCAGATGCATTTCACATTCCACCCTTGGTGGATGGGTGGAATTAAAAAGAAAATAGATACATATATTCAGATGCAAGTAAGAACTGGAGCTTGGAGCTTTGTCAGCACTGGCCATGGCTAGCGAAAAAGACAGACTGCAGTGTGAATCAGAATTATGTAATAATGGTAGTCTGATACATGGCTAAAATTGTATATCATCATGTATATTTTTTATGAATTCAACAAGCAATTTTTTGGTTGTTTAGAATAATGGATGTATTAGGCGATCGTGATTTTACTTCATTGGGCCATGACTGGACTAGGAGAATTACATCACTGCAGTTTGCGCTGTAGCCTGTCTTTTTCGTTAGCCATGACTCTGACAGGTCTTGCTAGTGATTTTTACTGCAACAAAAATAAACTTGTGTTATAAGTAAGATTCATACATAGAAATGATATTTCTCTCTATTGAATATTTATTTATTTAATCTAATGCTTTTAGACTTGTGGGCTATTTGCCATCTGTCTTCTGGCTTCCCAATAGAGTTGACTATTTGTTGTTGTTTTCTAGTGCCTTGCATCTGGCAATGAAGCCATTAGCATTCGTGCTTTCCAATACTTTTGAACTGTAGTTTCTTCTGATCTTAATGCTTCACAGGTCTTCAAGTGGTCTTCGTTCATTTCTGCTGGATCGTTACACAGGACACATGTTGGTGAGGATGAGATACCTATTCTGTAGAGATGACTTGCTAAGCAGTCGTGATTTGTCAATAGTCGGAAGGCTGCAACCGCTGTTTTCCTTGGTCTCTGGGGGATTATATCTGGGTTGGAAAGTAGTGTAATCCATTTTTTATCTTTGGCATTTGTTTCTATTTCTTGTAGGTATGAATGAGAAAATTTTTTAATGATCAAGCGTTTTATTGAGGAATATGAGAAATTGAATTTAGACTTTTGTTTTATTGTTGTGCCTTTCTTTGCAAGTGAGTCTGCAGCTTCGTTCCCCATGACTCCACAGTGTGCTGGAATCCATTGGAGATGAACAGTCTTATTAACTTTTTGGAGTTGTGTTAACATTTTGTAGCATTCTCTAATTTTTGTTGACTTCTTTGTAGTATTTGAACATATTCCCTGAATTGCAGCTTTAAATCCGAAAGAATTACTGCCTTGTTAAATTTATTTAAGGGAAGATTTAATAATTGTCGGAGAGCAATGTGTATAGCCTCTATTTCTCCATCATAATTTGTTGTGTCTCTGCCAACAGAATGATAAAAGGAAAAATGTGAACACGTAACTCCAGCTCCAGTAAGGTTTTCTTTGGAGGATCCATCAGTATATATGTGCAGCCATTCTTCTGTGGGATACCTAGTATTGATTGTTTCCAGAGCTAGAAGTTTTTGTATTTCTTTTGGTGTGTCTGATTTACTTATTTCCTCTATTAATTCCAAACTGAAGATAGGTTACAATAATTCCAATGGATTTTCTCTTATAAGTAGATTTTCTCTGGTGTTAGGAATGTTCAATTTGGATTTAATCTGTTACCTTTTCTAGGAAACTACAATGAGTTTTAAGGATTGAAGGGGGAGGTTCTCTTCTGTCCATTTAGAGTTTGGCAGTCGTAACATTTTCTCATGTTGGAGCAATGCTTGTTCTTCTATTTGTGTTGTTATTGATGGGGTCTGTGTTAAGGCAAGCATGGCATCAGTAGGTGTGGATTTAACTGCTCCAGTGATTAGGCGAAGAGCCTGATTTTGTATTTGTTCAAGTTTATTGATGTTAGCATTTGCTGCTGTTATTAAAGCTTCAGAACAGTACAAGAGGTTTGGTTTAATATACATTTTGTATGTTGTGTTAAGGACTCTCCTTGAGCAGCCCCATTTAGCACCAGCTAACCTTTTCAGGATTTGCAGTTTCTTTTCAACCTTTTCCGAGATGTTTGTTATATGTTTTTTCCAACTTAGCTTTCTGTCGAAAGTGATGCCTAAGTATTTGGCATCATCAACTGCTTTGAGTGGTTTACCATTATAATTTATGTTAATATTAACTGGTTTGTATTTTAGTGTAAATAATTCATAATTTGTTTTTTCCACATTGATAGTCATGAGGTTTTTGGAGCTCCATTCATGTACTTTGTTTAGGGCTGTTTCTATTCTGTCTTTAATTCAGGTTTTTTGGAGAGCCTTGAGTCCAAATGACTACATCATCAGCAAATAAAGCAATTTTGGTATCTAAAGTTTTTATTATTGATGGAAGGTCATTTATATATATGTTAAAGAGTGTTGTGCTCAGAACAGCACCTTGTGGAAGTCCTTGGTGTGTTTGTTTATATTTGGAAATGTATGTATTATATTTTGTGGCACAAACTCTTTGTGAAATAAACTGAGTTATCCATTTAAGCATGTTACTTTTCACACCTATTGATTGCAACTTCTCAATTAATTTGTTTCTCCAGACTGAGTCATATGCTGATTTAAAATCAGTGAATACTGCTAAGGTATCCTTTCTATTGAAAGCTTCCTTGATGTCTTGTCTTAGTAGGAGTACATTTTCACTTGTACTATGATTCTGTCTGAAGCCGGTCTGTGAACTATTAATTAAGTTGTGATATTCTAGGAACCAGTTAAGTCTAGATGCCACCATTCTTTCCATCACTTTTGCAATAACACTGGTCAAAGATATTGGTCTGAAACTATTAATATTGTTTGAGGGTTTGTTTTTCTTTAAAATCGGGATGATAATGGCTTTTTTCCAGTCGGAAGGTACAGTCATTCTCCAACACGTGTTATACATGTTTGAGGTTATTTTGAGTCACTTATTTACACTCACCTTCACTACTAAACTGCTTTTTTAAAGCGGAAACATTTTCAGGACCATTCGATCCCATCATCAGCCGTTGGGTGACTGACGTTATCCTCTTGTTCCTTTTCTCTGCTGTCTCTATTCTGCTGCCATGTGGTGTTCGGGTTGCAGAGCTTTAACACTTCATTCAATGCTGGTATTTCGAAATTAATAACTTTATTACTGTTTTTGATGATGTATATTTTTTCCCAAATATTCAGTTCTATTGGTGAATTAATAGATTTTAACAGTTTTATATTAAGGCCGATGTTGTGGTTTTCAGTCCAAAAGATCAACTGTAATAGTTGTGACAAAAGCTACATAGGGAAAACAAAGAGAAATTTGGATATAAGACTTAAGGAACACCAAAGAAACATAAAATTAAAGCAAATTGAAAAGTCAGCTGTGGCACATCATTTTTGGACTGAAAACCACAACATCAGCCTTAATATAAAACTGTTAAAATCTATTAATTCACCAATAGAACTGAATATTTGGAAAAAATATACATCATCAAAAACAGTAATAAAGTTATTAATTTCGAAATACCAGCATTGAATGAAGTGTTAAAGCTCTGCAACCCGAACACCAGATGGCAGCAGAATAGAGACAGCATAGAAAAGGAACAAGAGGATAACGTCAGTCACCCAATGGCTGATGATGGGATCAAATGGTCCTGAAAACATTTCCGCTTTAAAAAAGCAGTTTAGTAGTGAAGGTGAGTGTAAATAAGTGACTCAAAATAACCTCAAACATGAAGAATACTTCACTGTATATAGTGCTTCTATTTTTAATATTCACGTGTTATACAGTTTAAGTAGGATTTCTTTTCCTATCCTGCCAAGGTGTTTAATAAACTCTGGGTGGATCTTGTCAGGTCCTGGAGATTTTTTGTTCTGTAATTGTTCTATTGCTAAATCCAGTTCTGTTTCGTTAAAATCCTGAATAAAAATATCATTTCGTATATCTTTTGGCTTATTAGTTTCTCTGATAGTTTTTTGGATAGCTTTATTTTGTTTTTTATATGCTTGGGGTATTCTTTGTGACTGAGCATAAAACTTGTTAAGGGATTCTGCTATTTCCCTATCTGTAGTTCAGCTTTTGTTATTATGTTTTAATGGTTCAGTTGTATTTTTTGATAATTTTGTTTTATTAAGGAATTTGTATACTTTATTTCCATCTTTCCTATAGTCCATATGTACTACAAAATTTGTGAAACTGGCCCTCTTTGCTGTAATTAATTCTTTCTTAAAAATGGCTGCTTTTCTTCTGGACACTTGATTCTTTCGGCTTTGACTCTTGCTATATTTCTTTTGTGTTTTAACTTAGATAAAGATGGAGACCAAAAGTAGCTATATTTCTTTAACTTTCCTTTGGGGATATGTGTTTTAGCTGCTGTCAATAATATTTCACAAATTTTTTTATTCATTTCATCTGTTGACTTGAACTCTGATTCTAACAGTATATTACACTTCCCTACTATCTCATTTTGGAAACTGGACCAATCTGCTTGTTTAAAATTCCAAGAAGTTTTAATTTTTGGTTTGTTACTTTTATTTATTAGACCTCTTATGGAGTTTATGGTGATTCTGTGGCCTGAACCTGGGTCTTCTATTATTTCTCTTTTTGTATTGTCAATTATGTCAGATGACACCATTAGAAGATCAGGATTTGTACCCGAACCATTATAATGAAGGTAAGTGGGTGGATCATTTGGATTAAATATTAATTCCATTGTTGATGAGTTTAATAGGTCTTCAATGACTCTTCCTGCTGAATTTATATCTCTGTAGCCACACCTAGGGGAGTGTGCATTAAAATCACCTATTAAAATACTTTTGGGTTCTGTGGGAATAGAATTTAGATCTAGTGTATTGTCTGGAGGATTGTAGATACTGTAAATTCTATAGTGGTATTTACTTTTCCATACTTCAATTTTAACTATTTCTGATTTATCTTGTTCTTCCATTGTTTTTTGGATTTTGATAGTAGCTTTCATATTTCTTTTAATTCCTGTAAGAATACCACTTGCTATTTGACGAGCCTTTGGAAGTATATGTGTAGTGTACTGATCCATTTCAAAGTATATTTCCTGTTCTTCTGATATATTGGGTTCTTGTACTGTGAAGACATCTATATCTTGGTTTTTTAATATTTTCATTAGCTCTTGTTTTTTAGGCTGGGACATGCCTCCTGCATTCCATTGTAGAATTCTTAAAGTATTGGAATTGTTGTGATGAAATTTGCCTAAAGATGTCCCCACCCGGAGACCCAATTGGGGGACAGTTTTAACTCCGGAATGTTTATCTTTAGGACTCATATTCATGTGTGTGGCTTTCATGTAACTGTTTTCTTAACGGGCACCAGTTTTACAATGTGGCAGTTACATTACCCGACTTAAACCCCCATTTTGCAAGGGGGACCACACCTATCGTTGGTCAACGGGTCCATCGGACCTAGCCGGGAGGACTAAATAGGTGGTATTTAGATCCACCGACCTTCCCCTCATGCTGTTGTGCTGTGATAGGCCTGCACATATGTAAATGGCATTTCCTCCATTTTAGATGAATCAGTTATACCGCTGTGATTCGGTCCCCAGAGCCTCATCTGTTAAAAGCAGGGTGCACCACGGGCAGGATGAGGTTGGGGATTGGGTAGGAGAGGCTATAGGAGGCGCATCACTACCCCTTACACCCCTCATGCACAATACTACCAATATGAAAAATATCATCCGGATGGGAAAAAATAATAAAAACCCATAAAAATCATTTAAAATATGCAATATAGAGGCTATAATATTAAAATATGCATTTATCAAAATCCAGAAAATATGCAGTTATATGCACTATAAAATCATGTCCAAATAACTGAAAATTCCATAATTTGCGCACATAATGTTGTTGTTAGCTAATGCTGGATTTCTGACAATGAAGTCATTAACCCTCTTGCTCTCCAATAAATATTGAAGAGAGCAATAGCAGTAATAGTAACCGCTTTTTAGAGAGCACCATATTGTGCACATAATGTAAAAGCATACATTTTTAACCCCTGTAAAAAAACATGCAAATGCATGAACTTCCTAGCCCTACCTACTGTATTCTAATTTTCCCCTTGCACCTACAAGGAAATAAGCAATAAGATAATTTGTATAAATGTTTATCTAAACATGAAGATACAGGAATAAGAGTTTGTAAGAATGGTTAGTACAAGAGTAGAGAAAGTCATGTGAGTGCAACACATCAGATTGTTATGTAATGCTTCTCATTCAAAGGTAAAGTTTTTGGGATTTAGACTAATTTCAAGCTTGTCCCTGTAGCCTCTCCAATTAGCACTTCTGAAATTCCAGGTACTTGTTTTCTCTTTTTTTGTATATCGATTTGTTGTTATTTTTAATAGTAGCCAGAATCATTCTTTGACTGCAGCCTGACTCATCTATCGTATAACATGTCTTCCTATTCTAGTTATAATATCAGCCGAAACTATGAGCAGATCAGGATTCATAGTTGCTCCATTATAATGTAAATAAGTAGGTGTGTCTTGAGGATTGTATACTAGTTCCAGACTTCTTTATGACACAGTCTCTAATTTCTTTGCTAGCATTGTTTATATCTGTACCAAATTTCATGAAAATGGGCATTGAAATCAGCTAGGAGAATAGTCTTCTTTGGTATATCAAGGTTTTGTAGTTCAGGTGTATTCTTTGGAGTATTATACATCCCATATATTTTAGGATGTTCTTTGCATTTCCATGTATCTAGTTTAATTATTTCACTCTTATCAGTGTTATTCATTTCTTTCACTATTGCAAACTCGTTTATCAACTATTATTCCACTCCTTGCAGGATTTTTATAGTAAGTGCATTTGGGGGCTCATTGGGATCTTCTCCCTGTTCTGAAGAATCAAGTCTTCTGTGTAGTCTCCTCTTCTGTGTAGAACACTCCAAGAGAACCAAACGTTGAACAGGATGCATTGTAATTCCATTCTTTGTTCGAACCCTTACAACACGAGTTTGCCCACCCTTTCCATGGAGGAGTTCCTCAATTACTCCAAGCGGCCACTCAAGTCTCTTCAGGTTGTCTGTATCGATTAATACAACATCTCCTTTCTTCACGTGATCATGTTGGTTCTGCTTGAGCAGTAACTGTCCAAGGTACTCTCTACGGAATCGTTGACGCAATGCATTCTTAACTGCAGACAATATGCTGCCCTTCTTTTAAGTCAGTCTTCGTCTATCTGCTCAAGATCTGCTACACTTATTTCTGGAACCTCCTATAAAAACAGGGTGGGCATGATAGGTCATGAGTTCATGAGAATCTTCAGTTTCTACAGTCAGGGGGTGGCTGTTAACAAGGGCTTCACACTAGCATAGCATAGTCAGTAATTCTTCAACAGTAAGGTGTGATTTCGACATGGTCATGCAGGTCCACAGACTGTGTTGGGTATTCTCAGAGAGAAATTTTGGATCCTAAATGGAAGAAGGATTGTAAGGTCAACCATATGATGTGTCATTTGCAGGAGGTACAAGAGAGAACGACTGAAGGTCGCTACGCTACCTTTACCAAAAGATTGTGTGAGAGATGCAAAGGTTTTTGTAATTGTTGACGTTGACTTAACTGACCCGTTATTTGTGAAGGATAGTCAGAAGGTATGGATTTGCCTGTTCAGGACTGTTTGTGCAGCTATTTTGGTTGGTGAAAAGAAAACATGAAATATAGACAGGTGTAATAAAATGGCTGAAGTGATCTCATTAAAATGAGAAAGAACACAACTAGGCTGTTTGCTTTCTCGAGCTTATAACACATTTCAGAGCAAGATCAAGAAAGACAGTATAGTGCATGAAGATATCTAATTAAGATCCTTGAAGACAAAGCTGATAGATTATTCGCACTTGACAAACAAATCTGCAACGCTTGCAGAGTCTGCAAAGTTGAAAGTGAAGATGAAGCTACGGAGTTTGAAGAAATAGAAGCATACCACTACAAGTAGCATACCACACCAATAGCAGCTATGGAAATACTAACCAACCAATGCCCCATTGAATATGAAATAGAAAAAGCGGCTCTTATTCAACACGAAAAGTTGATCAGACTCCCATTCAATACATGGCACAAGAGAAATTTTACACATACACTAAAGACTTAGGAGAGCTTTCTTTCCAAAATTCAAGACATCAAGAAGAATGTATACCTTCCTAATTCAAAGGAAAACTTCATATCTAAAGTCAATCCGACACAAACATTAGACATCACATATTATTTACACCTGACAGAAGAAGTTAAGAAAAGTGATACTCCAACTAGTGTTCTAAAATTATTGGCATTAGAGACAATCCATACTAGATTTCCAGAACACGAATGGCTCCATATTTATAATGATGGATCATTAATATCAAACAAAGATGGAGCAGGTGCTGGAGTCACATGTCACCTCTTTTCCTATTACAAATCTTTAAGTTATGGAACTACAAACTTTGATGGAGAAATTGAAGCAATTCGAATGGCCCTACAAAATCTTGTGTACAGAATTTCACATTTTCAGCAAGCAGTTATTCTCTCGTCGGTCTGGGTGGCTCAGTTGGTTAGACGCTGGTCTACTGATCCCAAGGTCGCGGGTTCAAACCCGGCCCAGGCCGATGGTTTTTAAGTGTGCTTAAAAACGACAGCTCCATGTCAGTAGATTTACTGGCATGTAAAAGAACTCCTGCGGGACGAAATTCCGGCACACCGGCGACGCTAATGTGATCCTGGCAATTGACAGCGTCGTTAAACAACAAAATAATTTAATAATTTAGTTATTCTCTCAGATTCCAGGGCAGCAATTATAGCAATTACATCCAAGTTGTCACCAAAAAACCAAACAATTATAGAATGTTGGAAAATTCTTACCCATCTAACAGCACTTCAAAAACACCTAGTCTTTCAATGAATACCAGCTCACTGTGGACTGAGTGGTAATGAGAAAGCTGATTTTCTTGCAAAAAGGGTACCGGCAATGTGCAGAAATCAATAGTTAATTTACCATTTTATGCAGCTAAAAGATTAGTCAACTCTGAATTCAAACAAATTATTGAAAAATAATACTATGAAAAATCAAAGAATAAAAGATGGGAACTACCAAACATTCAAACAGTAATTCCTGAGTATCCTCGAAAAACAGCAGTTGCAACCTTCAGGTTGATTACAGGACATGATTGTCTGGCAAAACATTTAAACAGAATTGGGATATATTCTTCACCACTCTGTCCTCTATGTGATCTGCAAGAGGAAATGGATCGTGACCACCTTCAAATATGCCCGGCCACTTCTAGCACCCCATCCATCAGTGAAAAATATTGGAGAGCAAGAGGATTAATGACTTCATTGTCAGAAATCCAGCATTAGCTAACAACAACAAGTAGGTAATAGCTAAATGTGAGTATGAAAAGTGTATAAGAACTGAAGTGCAGTGTGATGCTTCTTCTGTGAATTCAGATATGTCCCAATCCAGCAGATGGCTCACGAAATTGCCGAAGTTGTCACTTGTCAAATTCTCGAGAGATATTAAGCAATGGCTACCATTCTGGGTACAGTTTAAGAGAATTCATGAAAGTAATGAATTACAGGACATAGAAAAAATTCTTTATTTAAGAGAATCTATGACCCCAGGCACGAAGCCTACGAGCTAGTAAATGGATTTCCCCCCGATTGCCGAGAATTGTTTTAAAGCTGTACAACTATTAGAAGAGCGGTATGTACGTAGACTTGCTAATAGAAATGTATGTGAGGGACATAATTAATCTAATGACAGAAAAGCTGCCGCTTTCAGTTTTGTATGACAAGATTGAGGTTAATGTCAGGCCATTAGGAACAATGGGATTAACGGCAGATAACTATGATGCGTTATTGTTCCCTCTAGTGGAGTCACGTTTAAGTGATGAACTTATCTGCATTTGGCTAAGAAAAGAAGAAAATATGCAAGAAAATGTGTTACAGGAGAAGCTAAAAATATTTTAAAGGTTTTGAAATCTGAAGTGGAAATTGACGAGTACCTGCAACTTATGAGGAAGATTAGTGACGCTAGTGTAACGGATACAATAAAGAATGTATACTCTGTTCATCAAGAGATTAGAGGAGACGTAAACAAAGCCATGTGCGTTTTGACCACAGCGCGCCCTCTTGACGCTTTTGCCGTGTAAATAGTCCCTTGAAGAAATACTGTTACTAAGGTCTGAAATGTCACTTAATGTTTGCTAAAGTATGAACTAAGTGTACTAAGCATAGTTAAAGTGTAAGAATACGCAGTTAAGTGAATCTTTAACCGGCCAAATTCATTCTGCACGCGCATTATTCAGTATGAAAGTAACATGGCGGAACAAGTGAGTTGTGAAACATAAGTGCGGCAAACCGTTAGGAAGTGGTGAAAAGACAACAATATTGAACGTGTTTAACAAGTTCTGTGAGAAATATCACAAACTTGCTATCGAAGACGTGATGAAATTAACATCCGAGTTTACCAGTGTGTCAGTTGCAAGTAATGACAGCACACGCAAAGAAAAATCATCAGTTGGTGAAGATCCGGCCAAAAGCTTCCACGTACCAGATAAATGGTAGATGTAGTTTGCGACGAATTTGTGAGATCTGCAATACGTCGAAAAGTTCACCAGTTCTTTGTTAACAATGGACACCTCCTTAAACAAAGTGTTGTTGGCAGTTAACTCTGATCCCGATCTTCCAGATTTAAAACGAACTTCCCTCCACAAGCTGCTTCTGGAGATTGGTTTCGAGATTGTGAGCAGGAAATGAAAAAGTGTTATTGTGGACAGAGATAATGTAAGTAGCAGTTAATTTCCATGTGCTACATGTTATTTGGATCAAGTAAATATATCCTTTTAGTAGTGTAAAATGCATATTATACCTACATGTAGCGGTAGGTAACTGTGTTGCGTCATTGTGAATGCACGTGGTCGCGGAGTGATACAAACTGGTGCTTTGTTTATATCTCCTCTAATCTCTAGATGAACAGAGTATAAACTCTTTGAAGAAATGTCCAATTCCTACTGCTCAGGGCTTAGTGGCAACTGTAGGAGTATTAGGTGCCTGTGTTTTCTATGGTGAAGAGAACCATTTATCGTCGGGGTGTCCACAGGCAGAAAGGATATCCGAAGAAAAGAAGACAAAGTTGTCAAAGAAAGGTGCCTGTTTCAAATGTCTCAAGATTGGACACACTGCTAGAAGATGCCACATGTGTCTCTCATGTAATGTCTAAACGACAGCACTATCCAATTATGTATGATTTCCCCGAAAAGAAATTACAGGAAGAAAGACGAGCAGAATCACCATCAAAGTCAGTTACTAATTTTTGTATTAATTATTCTTGTGTGTACCTCCAGACATAGTTAAAATTGGTTTTGGATATAAGATGGAAGTTGTGTGTGCTCTTCTGGATTCGGCATCTCAACATTCATATATCTCAGAAGATTTAGCGGGGAGAATAGGACTTAAAGCAACTCAGAGGATCACTTTGAATCATTCTGTTTTTGAAGGTTGGACCAAATCAGCAGTAGAGTACAAAGTATTTAAGGTTGTCCTTCAGAATCTAGATAATTCTAATCGGTTAGAATTAACAGCCTTTGGTCAGCATACTATTTGTACTCCTGTACCTCGTCTGAAATCCATTTACTAGCTCGTAGGCTTCGTGCCTGGGGTCATAGATTCTCATAAATAAAGAATTTTTTCTATGTCCTGTAATTCATTACTTTCATGAATTCTCTTAAACTGTGCCCAGAATGGTAGCCATTGCTTAATATCTCTCGAGAATTTGACAAGTGACAACTTCGGCAATTTCGTGAGCAATCTGCTGGATTGGGACATAACTGAATTCACAGAAGAAGCATCACACTGCACTTCAGTTCTTATAGACTTTTCATACTCACATTTAGCTATTACCTACTTGTACTGGTATGCTTCTATTTCTTCAAACTCCGTAGCTTCATCTTCACTTTCAACTTTGCAGACTCTGAAAGTGTTACAGATTTGTTTGTCAAGTGCGAATAATTTATCAGCTTTGTCTTCAAGGATCTTAAAACATGTCAAAATATCTTCGTACACTATATTGTCTTCCTTGATCTTGTTGAATGTTGTTGTTTTCTAATACCCGACATTTGACAATGAAGCCATCAGTCTTCTTACACTCCTATATTTTTACTTTCTCTACTGGATGCTAATGGCTTCATTGCCAGATGCAAGGCACTAGAAAACAATTTTCTCTACTGGTAAGTAGGGGAAGTATTGTATTCCACCCAAAAATTCGATGTCGAGATTTCACCAGAAATATATGTTTTGAGGCCCCCTGAATCCAAAAAAAGCATTTTTAGAAAAAGGTCCGTGTGTGTGTGTCTGTGTCAGTCTGTGGACAGCATAACTCAAAAATGAAAAGTAGGTTAAAGACCAAAGTAAGTATTTAAGTTTAGTGTCTTTCAAGGATGCGACATGAAGATTTTGAAGAAAATAGCCCCACCCTACACTACCCTTTACATGGAAGATTTTTCGAAAATTTTGATTTTCTTGAAAATGGCTCTAACGATTTTGATTAAAATGTCATATGTTTGAGATATTTTTATGACAAATGAAATGTATATCTTGAATTTTCTGGCTATAGCCCCTGTAGTCGTATTTACTCTGGATGACTTTTGCATAACTGGTAAACCGTTAGAGATAGACCAAATTATACTAGACAAAAAATGTAGATCTTGCTAAAATACACAATTTATGTCTCAATAAATTTTCTTGTAGGATGAACCATTTCAGAGATATTCCTTGTTATTTGTGAGTTTCGGAAAACTTAGAACTTTAGCGAAATGCAACAACGTTGTTCATTTTTTTATATGTTAATCGTGCAAAGAGAACGGAATCTCAAAGGTCAAAAAGATTTGACTGTCGCACAAAGCCTACTGTATTCTAATATTCCCCTTGCACCTACAAGGACATAAGCGATAAGATAATTTGTACGAATGTTTATCTTAACTAACATGGAGATATAGGAATAAGAGTTTGTTAGAATGGTTAGTACAAGAGTAGAGAAAGTCATGTGAGTGCAACACATCAGATTTTTCATAATCAATTTGTATATTGAGAACTGACGGACATTTTTGAAGATGATTGTGGTCCATTTCTTAATTTAGACTGCTTATTGGACAAACTGAGAACTCAGTTACTGAGTGTTCATCTCCATTGTAGGTGCTAGTCCTTTGCATTAGAGTGGTGTTATAACACTCAAATAGCAATTTTGTCAAAATTAGTGTAAAATTCATCTAAACATATCACTTTGCAACAATTTCATAAAAAGGTAATGCATAAAACTATTAACTTATAACAGCCATTATTCCCCACTTTATTTAACAGTTTCCATTTGAACTTGTAGTGTATAACAACTTTTATTAGTGATCAATCACCTGTTGCTCAGTGTACTTCACCAAATAACCTAAAATTGGAGAAACATTCAATTTGAATGAAGAATGTTAAGAATACTTGTCTAACTTCCTTCTAAATTAGCATGAAATGTGTTGACAGTTTAATGTTCTCTGATTGCAGGTATTAGTGATGACAGCACAGATATTACTAAACATGTTGAATCATGGCTATGTAACTTTATCTCAGCTGAACCTTCTTATATTTGATGAATGCCATCATGCAGTGCATGACCATGCAATGCGCCAGATTATGCAAATGTTTGAATATACTGATAGGAAATACTGGCCTCGTATTTTGGGTCTTACAGCAACGCTTCTAAATGGCACTTGCAAACCAGACAGAGTTGAAGATGAATTGACAACTTTGGAGACCACATATGTGAGCAAGATAGCAACATGTGAGGATATGACACTTGTTGAAAAGTAAGTTTTTCTATTAAGTATTAGACAAATGAGGTGTAGTGTAAACATAACTGGACTCTCAATTAATTGATCAGTTTCACTGTTCAAAAACTTCAAACCATTGGTGAAGTTTTTCTACATCTAAGAATGGAAGTGGTTTCTTTTTGGAATATGAGATGAATTCATTTCAAATCCTAGAACGTTTCTGCATGTAAACACTTTAAGAAAAGGTAACTTAATGTCTTTTCATTTGCTTTACAACCAACTATGGTCTCACTTAATACAAATTATCGCTTTTACTCACTCAAAACTCTTACAGTTGCATAAACTGTCACAATCTAGCCTTTTCAACTCTGAAAGTTACTCTCTCTGCCTCCTTGACAACATGGTGTCATGCCAAGGAGCATTCAATTTTGGATGCTTCCCAGACAGAAACTCAATGTCACCCCCCCCCCCCCCTCCCCCCCGGTCACAGTGGGCAGCCTCTGGATGCAGTAGACATTGTTGATACTTTTTACCACGTGATACTACCCTTGCCATAGTTGTAGCTTGGGGCAACACCGTTCGGTTCAGGTAGATACAGACACCAAATCACCCTGCTGGACCCTAGACTGTTGACTAGCCAGTCATACTGGTGCAGTTTTTGTAATTATTAATAATGTTGTGTCTTTGAGCTATTGAGATCTTTGTGATCTCAGGGTGTGGTAACGGATGGAATGAAAAATCACACAATGTTTCTTCACCACAATGTATTATTTTATTAACACTATCGATATTTTACATTAAATAATTCCTCTTAGCACCATTCTAAATGATTTAAAACGTTTCCACTTTTTCATTTAGTGGAACTAATGCTTGATGAAAGTCTGGTGAAAGTTCTGTATTCACACGCTACACCAATACGTCCTCATGACTTGATTACGCACACGCGAATGGGCAGATTATGGCATCACCTCACGTGACACCGCCTTTTTCGTATACATCCGCGTATGCGTCCATCAAATAGTTCTTTCTTGTTAGGGAAGCGATCCCTAACCATCCTCCCCTACTTTTATTATGGAACACATATAATTCTAATATTTATACATATATATTAAAATCAAATATGGAAAGAATTTGAGCCTTGGACCTTCTGCTTCACATGTGACTGCTCTTACCACTGAGCTACCATTGCAACTTGCCAGTTATCATAAAGTTCTCCAACTGATTCATATTTTCCCAGTAGACCATTAGGAAATCTCACATCTGAGATAATTACTCCAATGTTACTTACAATTTATAATAATTACTTACCATTTTAAGTGCTTTATGTCCTAGGTTTAAATAATCTTTGGATGGTAATTACTTTTTTATGCCTACCTGCTGGTGTTTTTAAACACACAAGCCGTGTGTGGGCAATGTTTCAGTTTATTCTTCTTCTTTTTGCATTTTCTGCCATGAAAAGCAGCTTTCTCATTCCAGCCATCTCTAAGTCAAAGAGATACTGCTGTCATTTGAAAGTGTAGGACATTCTAGTGCACTCTTGTGATTAATATCCTGAGACCCAGTCATAGCTACAAAGGCCAATGTTAAAACTGTTAAACCAAGTAAATAAAAAGAATCTTAAAGTACACAAGTTAAATATGTAGTGACCTCCTATCTCATTCAAGAACCAGGAGGGAATACTTGCCACTATTCTATATCTGTTTCAAAACTTTATTGTTACAGATTTTCTACAAGCCCCACGGAACAACTAGTGAAATATATTGATTCACCCATGGAATCTGATGCACGTGAAAGGGGCTTAAAAATGCTAGAAAGATTATGCGACATGGTGAATTCGTTAGTTTTAGATCCTGCATCACCACGATCTCCAATTGAAGGAGCAATGGTCCTTGAGCAGAAAAAAACAGAGCGAAAAAAACTGATTAATACATTAAAGGATGTTGAAATGCATATTGAGACAATGGGTCTATATGGAGGAAGTCGGGCTTGTTTAGCCCATACCATTCAGTTAGAGAGACTTCGCAGACGGTCAGATGATCAAAGAACATATCTTGTATATACAACATTAATTAGCACTCTTACAGCCATTAGGTAAGTTTGGTACCATTAGATTTTGCATTAATGTTAATAACAATTTTTCTGTTATTTCAGTTGTTTGCATCTGTCTCACTTTCAAGAGCTCCTGAGTTCAAATCTCAGTTAGGGAGAGTTACCTGGGTAAGGTATTTTCCCAGTGTATTCCCTTACTCTGAAAGATGAATGTCAGGTAATTCTAAGTTTTATGAACCCCAGGCTCATTTGAGTATCATTTATAACACATTTCATTCACCATCTAATAGTCCTAATCCAAGCTGTTTGCAAGTTTCAGATTCATTACTGAAGTAGAGGTGTTGCTATTTTACATTTAAAGTTGTGTTGAATTCCTTAGTAGTACTCATTGTTTACATTATGTGCATGTAAACAAAGCAGCAAAATGTATTACTCCAGAGGAAACTTATCAGAGGATTAGTCCTCCATTTTTTTTGACAACCACTTGGCTAACATGTTTGTGATGTCACTGCTTGCCAATGGGAATGCAAGTATTTGCTGTTTTCTGATATCTTGCTTCATTGTTCAATTAAATACTAGAGTTAATATCAGTTGTAAATTTATATAGTATAGAGAAGTCATAGACTGCCTCCGTAGTGTGTCTGCCTGTGGAACGGAGGACCCAGGTTACCGGCATAGGGATTTTTCTCCTGCTGGGAGGTCTGGCATGGGTCTGTCAGTTTGGGGCACTGACTACATCCCACCCTATAGTACTGCACATCACTGTAGTGGGCAGAGGTGGGGGATGCAGTGGCTGGGCAGTAAGCCTTAGCCCATCAGGGGTGTTGTGCTAGGAGTTAGTTTTAGAGAAATCATAGGAAGCTAATAATGGAGCAGAGGAAGTGGCAATCAAGAAACCAATTGAATTGATATGGGGAAATATTGTACAGAAGAACATAAAGATGACATAAAATTTTGGTTCCTCCATCTAACACACATGCACACCATCACTCTTCCATTTACTATTTACTGGAACTGAAGCTTTGCAGATCATCATTAGTACTGCATCACTACCATTGCCACTGTCACTGTCACTGCCACTGCCACTCCACCCACCTGCCCCCTCAGGCAGTGGAATCTGTAAGGTCAGAAATTGAAAGCTTTCTGCCTTCAGTTACCTGATATGGTAACATCTAAAATTTTAGGCCAAGGAAACAAATAACTGAAACAGCAGCAGAAGCAGTTGATATAAAGAATTTAAACCCCATAATCCTTACATTTTAAATTCTGAACTGATGTATAACCTGAATTTATAGAGGAGAATTAATATTAAGCTTGTGATGGTGAAAAATATAATTTGAATAATTTCTGAGAGTACTCAGGATGCTTTTCATGCTTCACTGTATTTAGTGTATAATATTATGTCATGTATTGGATTTCTAGTGCTGAAGAAAGACAAATAGGGTCTTTCATAAGTAAGAAATAATGCAAATAAAACTAAAATTAACTAATCTTTTAAAAAATGCTTTTGGAAGGAAACTTTTACACAAAAACAAAAATGTTCAGTCATTACTGTACTCGGTGTTCTCAAAAAATTTTAAATTGCCAATCTAAAGAAAATATTTTCTTTCTTTATCTGATCATCCCCCCAGTATGGAGGACTGACACCCCATAGGACTTATAAGCCTGTGCCTAAGGTCAGATACCTGTTGGGAAGCAGATGACCAGACAGAGTGAAGAGCTGGAAGTGGATGGTCACCCAAGCACCAGATAGGAGGGTGAGGAAGAGGATGATAAGAAATGCAGGGAAATGGGTGAATGGAAACATGATGATGTAGCATTTGGTGGAAAGAGTGGTGGGGGAAACCGGAAAACTCAGAGAAAACCTTCCCAGATGCCGCTTCATCCACCACGAATGCCACATGTGGATCCCTGGGATTGAATCCGGGCCACCTTAGTGATAGGACAGTAGTCTAACCATTCGGCCACAGTGCCACCTAAAGAAACTATTAACAATCATAATTTACAATATGTAAGAACATATAATAAACAATAAGTACTATTTACAGCTTCTTAAACCTAATTTATCTATTTTATTTTTTGTTCACTTGTATTTTTTACCTTAATGTTACAAATCAGCAGCAAGCGATCCTGGGGCAGCCCAATGGAGTATAATTAAGCATACTTAACTGTGATGCATTGAACTGCTGTAGAAAAGAGGGGGTTGCAGTGTGATGGGTGAGAATGAGGACTTGAATGGAGGTAGGTAGGGAGCAGGATTGCTACCCACTTCAAGCCTCAGGGCTACTGGTCAGTGTGCAATATTCTGCACTGCTGGTATTATGTGCTTTCCAAAATTAATTTATCAATAAGAGGTGCTATTGTGAATTTTGAATCCAAGCATCTTTTGAAAGGATTTTAAAGAAGCTCAGCTTAAGCCACTATTTGATGTTTTTCTTGTGTTACCAGTCATGCAAGGCAGAAACCAGATATCTTGCATGTAAGTGTGTATGTGTGGCTGGGAGTGGGGGCGTATGGGTGTGTGAGTGCACATGTGTGTGTTCTAGGAAGAGGATGATGAAGGTGAAGGATGATTCCATTGTCTCCAGGGTGGGGGGTGTCAGTGATCCTAGGGTTAGGAAGAACAAATACTTTGAGGCAAGCCACACAGTCTCAATCAATTTCTCGGTTTTGAACCAAGAAGTCTGGCTTGCCAACCCTTTTGTCGACCTCTGCCAACATGTATAGTGGTCTGAGTGTAATGTGTTTGATGTGAGTGATATAGGTAAGGGAAGTGCTTGATGATTGCAGAGTCAATGATGGACACTCATCCTCGAACTTGTGTATGGTAAGGATTGATGGATTGTCTACTCTTGAGATAAGGGTGTATATCTATCATGTGTTTAATTTCATTGTTTCTTGCATCTGCATGGGTGCTGCAATGCCAATGCGGATCTTTGAAATTTTAAGTACCTGGCCAAGATAACATTAGAATGTAGATTGAGGATGGAAAGGTAATTGTTGAGTGTGAACTGCTTTTGGGGTGGGTGGGAAATAGGCACCCGTATGACTTCTGTTTCATGAAGTCCGTGCAATGGCTGTGGCCTCGTAAGTTTTGAAGTGACAGGAACTGGATAGGTCGATGGACCATGTTGTACCTCATGAGGATTACTGTGCCTCAGCAACCTGCATAGTCTGTCCTCAGAAGGCAGAATGGGGTGTTAAGATGGAAATGTTTTGTTGAGATTAAGATGACTTCAAGGGTATAAAAGCTGGCAAAATGCAGAAGCTCATTCCCCAGATTCAACAGTTTACATGTGTTCCAGAACACAAATCTAAACAAAGTTTGGGATCTTTTAGATTTACATTCTGGGTGACCTAGGTAACACTGGTCAACAGTCTGAACCCCTCCATGCCATTAATTATTTTGATGACTATTACAGTAGAGTGAACTCTGACCAGCAGATTACAGGTGTGCTGGACACAGGTTTGCAGCAGCCTGAGAGCTGTAGGGAGTAGAAGGAATTGGGTTCTGTTGTGGAGGGGAGAATCTGACCTGACATTGACTGTATTGTCCTTCGACTGTTGCTCTGACATCGGGTGTCATGTCCGCTCATAATCTTGGAGTCTGACAATGGTTCCCTAAGAATCTAGTGTCTCTTAGCCCTTGAGATTTGGGTGGCTGTAGGGGTTGTGTGTTTCTGGGAGTTCATGATATGCCAGACCCACTTGCTGCTCCATGCACCACTTTAAAGTACAATGGTCCTTGGTGGCAGCATGCTGATGACTCCTGGTGACATGTGTTGCCTCTCTACATTAGGAGGTGTCAGCTGATAGTCATCAATTACCTTTGCCTGAAAGATGAAGCAGCTTTTCTTTTGTGTCACTGCAGTCAAATGACTGGGTTGGTATAACCTTTTTAAGGAAGTTGACAGGCCCTGCAAAGTCATCCACAATGATTAGTGGAACTTTCATCCCATATCTACTGTTCTGCTTAGGACCCTTTGCAGCCAAATGGATGCTCACTTTTTCCTGTGCAAGATTACTTCTTAAAGATGGTTTTGTTACCACTAACTGATAACTAGAAAGCAATTGAATACCTACAAACTCTGCTTATTTTATTGCTTACTTGAATTAGTTTTGGTTCTCAGCAGGATTACCTAATAAGCTTATGATGTCTGCCTCACCAGACCTCTTTGCAGATGCCACCTACTACCAACAGAAGTTGTTGTTCAGCAGTGGCACTGGGGATTAATTGATTTGCATAATTTTCTCCCTGGCTTTCCAATATAAAGTCTGCAGTTGTCACTTTGAAAGCCTTTACATTTGACGAGATGCTATTTGTTCAGGATGACATCATCTTCATAGAGTGTGCACTTGAGTGTAGGTAGGCAGCATATCTAATTGAGGTTCTACGAGGCAGTTGTGGCCAGTTGCCATTCTAAATAGGCCACTGTAGTTTTTTGTAGCATTATTTTATATGTCAACTTTATCTCTAATATTCTTACTATCCTTATCTTTTAATTTATCTTCAGCAAGTCTCTGCTGTCTTTTGAAATATTGCTTAATGTTGTTTAATGTTGTTGTTGTTGTTGTTTTCTAGTGCCTTGCATCTGGCAATGAAGCCATTAGCATTCGTGCTTTCCAATACTTTTGAACTGTAGTTTCTTCTGATCTTAATGCTTCACAGGTCTTCAAGTGGTCTTCATTCATTTCTGCTGGATCGTTACACAGGACACATATTGTTGTTTAATTGTTTATTTCTATTTGACCTACAGGTTTTATTTGTTGTAGTTCTTTGCTGATTGATCCACATGTTTATTGCTCAAAAGTCTAATATGGGCTCTCATCCATTGTAGTCTGACATTATTTCTTGTTTCAACTGCTTTAATTAGTCTTCTTATTTCTTTGATATTTTTTGTTGTTTTATTGTTGTAATATACTATCCCATCTATGTCTGATTTTGAATCTAATAAGATATTTATTTTTTGTTTTGTGTATGGTCTGTATAGGATGTTCTGTAGTGCTGCTTTTACAGCTGTTAATTCTCCATCATAATGGTTTGAAGTTGTCACCAACAGAAGCTGTCCTGATGAAACATTTCCATCCAGTAGTTGGTCTTCAGCTGATAGGACAGTCCAGTTCATTTCATTAACGTGTTCTTAGTGCATAGAATTTATCAAGTTAGTACAAATATTTCAAATTCCGTAGTTACATACCTATTTTTAATTCATTAATGCATGAATATTCGAGCCCTATTGCCTAAATTACATGTCAAAGTTCCATTCCATTTGAGGATTTTGTACCAGCCATGATGAACTGAAGAGCCTCACTAAAGCTGGCTAGAATACCATAAAGTTAATCTGCCTAGATTGGAAGTGCTTGCAGATATGCTTTTTAAGCCCAAACTGGTCTTCATAGAGAAATTTCTTGCTGGGTATGAATATTTATGTGCTAACAAACTTTCATAGAAGTGTTACTTAATAGTATTGTTTACCCTTGAGCCTTTTGATGGGTTAATAAATTGTTGCATTTTCTAGGAAATTATTTGAAGATGAAATGCGTGGGTACGATGACTTACAACAGATATTCATTTACTCATCAAATAAATTGTTGATACTTTTTGAATTGCTTCGACGAAACTTGCCTGATAGTTCAAGAGAAGAGGAAGAAGAAGAAGAGAAAGAACAGATGGAAAACTACCCACATGTTCAAAAAAGAAGAAAGTTTTGTTCAATTGTTTTCGTCCAAAGGCGTTACACAGCTAAGATTTTAGCTTCTATTCTAAAGGTAAGAAATTTTTTCAATTCAGTTCAGTTTTATTAATCCTTTAAAATAAATTCTCTCCAGGTAATTTCATATAGGATACATCAATAATTAAATTATACAATATCTACACACATATAATGAAAATGAATTTTCTCTGAGGTGCAATCATGCAAAAGCTACTGAATGCAGCGATATGGAACTAAGACAATTCGAAGCAGAAATGTTCATATGCTCTGTCGTTTTTTCTGCATTCAAGTTATTTTTCTACGTATGCCATTCTTCCTCTAATTACTAAAGCAGTTTCCATATCCCTCTCGGAGGCACCTTAGCCGAAGTAATTCAAATAGCAGTGATTGATAGGGCAATATGCCGTCCATTCAAAGCCAAATGTAATCAGTTTGAATCCCAGCAGCTACGGTCAAATGTGCCATTGATAAAAGAAGGTGAGAGCCCAAGTAAAATAATTGGTTTAATGGCAGGCTTGGAAGTTGATGGGGTTACGTTTGACTGCAATTGCTTGGGTTTTGCTTCTTATTCTTTAAAAAAAAAGAAAGAAAAAATACATATATATTGAAAAAATTCTATATTTTAATATTATTTATTTAATATTGAGACAGCTACAAATACTTGAATTTCGGTCATTTAGCTTTGTATAACAAGAAATTTGAAAGAAAGAGCCAACAAGATATCTCAAAACTTAACAGTTTATATGTATCTTATAAATCTACTAACCTAACAACCTAAATGACTTATGCGCCACCATATCTATATCTATATATATAAAATGAAAATGACTTTTCTTTGAGGTGCAATCGTGCAAAAGCACTGAAAACATTGGTATGGGACAGTGGCCATTTGAAGCAGAAATGTTTGTAGATGGTTATAGGCCATTTATTTTTTCAATTCCATTTCAAATTTCTTGTTATAGACAGTTTTTCTGCCTATGTATACCATTCTTAAAATCGGGTTGTATTTTACCCAAAGTACCAAGTCTTTACTAGCTTCGTTTATTGAATTATTTAACATTTCATTGCTCTTTTCTGCTATTAGTAAGTTAATATCATCTGCAAAAGTTATGAGCTTGAATATTATTGGTTAAATAATTTATATACAAGATAAATAGAAATGGGTCAGAAATGAGTCCTGTTCTACTCTATAAGTTGTATCAAGTAAGTTAATCCTACAACCCAAACTTCACCCTGCAAAACCCCACATCCCGTCATAAAGTGGTTAAACCCTAAAAGGGCAGGTACACGAATGACACACCTTGGGCTGTTCTCAGCCTGCCAGCAGCTTGAACAAATGAAACTAAGTTAAATGTAATTGCTGGGTTATGGATTGCATCTACAATCTACATGTTTGCTTTCAGTGTGTGAGGTAAGATTCAATTGAGTTATAAGCTAGTGTTTTTATGTCGAAATCAATTTTATTAACAAAATTTGATGGTTAACAGTATCAAAGTCTTTGCTTGAACCTAAAAATATGCCAATTTCTTATTTGTATAATTTAAAAGATGATATATTGCAGTCACTGTTATTTTTATGTCAAAACGTGAGTTATAATTGTAGTAATTATTTATTTATGCCAACAAACTTATTGTTGGTGTTTTTAAACACACAAACCGTGTGTGGGCAAAGTTTGAGAGGTAGAACTGGAACTTAAAAATTGTTGACACAAAGAAGAGCATCCTGTATGTTATTTTTTCCGAACTATTTGAAATATGTAAGGAATAGAAATAGCTCCTCTAGCCCTGACAATGTTCATTACCCTTAGCAACATGTTTCTGGTCTCTATTTCTATCTTTTCATAATCATGTTCTATAAATAATTTTGTCCCGTTTAATTTTCTGGTGCTGGAAAGAGTACTCCATTTTATTTTCATTGTGATAAGTCTAACTTATTCGTTTATTTTAAGTCTAACAATAACACTGAACAACAAATTTCAACTTTTGTTTTTGCATTCAAACAAAACTAGGTGACTTTGTACATATTAGCTATGCTGAACTCAAATCTGAAATCCAAAATTCTTTATCATGTACCATTTTTTGGAGAAATTGGTTTCAATGTTTCTCAGAAATAATGTATACAATAGATGCAATTAAAATATTGTAATCAATCCTGAGGTGAAATAATTTATATAGCTCAAAATTATAACAAAAATTTATGCAGAATCCATAAATTATGGTTAGAGTGAACTAACAATCCACCTTTAGGTAACTTTCATGCACTTTCAATGCTTGTCTTGAAACATCTCTTTAATTTGGCCCCATAATCCCTTCGATGATCACATTCATTCTAAAGTAAGAACAAATTAGAAATTAAAAACTTCACTTATCTTAGTAATGTTCGAACAAGAACTTGCAACATTACTAAGATAAGTGAAGTTTTTAGTTTCTAATTTGTTCTTACTTTAGAATCTTGTTGCTTCACTGTTAAGAGCTTCAATTTCCTTAATTAACTTGATCACATTCATTTTTATTTTGTCTACTAGATATAGTAAGAGGGGAAATATTGTATTTGATCCAAAATTTCAATGCCAAGGTTTCATTGGAAATTTATGTTTTGAGGCCGCTTGAATAAGAAAAATGCAATTTTAGAAAAAGGTCTGTGTGTGTGCATGTGTGTGCATGTGCATGTCTCTCTGTCTCTCTATCTCTCTCTCTCTTTGTGTGTGTGTGTGTGTGTCTGTCTGTCTGTCTGTCTGTCTGTCTCTTTACAACATAACTCAAAAATCAGATGTGTTACACTCATATGATTTTCTCTACTCTTGTACTAACCATTCTTACAAACTTGTTCCTATATCTTCTTCGTGTTAGCTGAGTTAAACATTTGTGAAATTATCTTATTGCTTATTTCCTTGTAGGTGCAAGGGGAATATTGGAATACAGTAGGCTTTGTGCGATAGTCAAATCTTTTAAAGCTTTGACTTTCCATTCTCTTTGAACACTTAACATATAAAAAAAAATTAACAATGTTCCATTTCACGAAAATTTTTAAGTTTTCTGAAACTCATACATATAACAAGGAATATCTCTGAAATGGTTCACTCTACAAGAAAATTTATTGAGACATAAACTGTGTATTTTAGCAAGATCTACATTTTTTGTATAGTATGATTTCGTCTATCTCTAACAGTTTACCAGTTATGCAAAAGTCGTCCAGAGTAAATATGACTACAGGGGCTATAGCCAGAAAATTGAAGATATACATTTCATTTGTCATAAAAATGACTCAAACATACAACATTTTAATCAAAATTGTTAGAGCCATTTTCAAGAAGATCAAAATTTTCGAAAAATTTTCCATGTAAAGGGTAGTTTAGGGTGGGGCTATTTTCTTTAAACTTTCCGTGTCACATCCTTGAAAGACATTAAACTTAAATACCAACTTTGCTTTTTAACCGACTTTTTGTTTTTAAGCTATGCTTTCCGCACACTGACAGACACACACACACACACGCACGCACGCACGCACACACGCACACACGCACACACGCACACACGCACACACGCACACACGCACACACGCACACACGCACACACGCACACACGCACACGCACACACGCACACACACGCACGCACACGGGGACACGGACTGGACTGTCACTGTCTTTCGCCGTCACTATAAATATCCATTTGAAGTTCCTTTTATATTCAGAAATCACTCAAATTATTGCGGACAGTAATGATTTTGTAAAGCCGAATCAAGCCATTTAAAAGAGGCAATTGAACTTAATCTTTACTAACTATATTTACAATTTGTGGTATCAGTAGGCTTTTCTGTTGCCTCTATAATCGTGTATTTAATTGTTTTAGAGGGCTTACGTGGAAATACTGCCTCAATCTTGAGGGATGTCCAAGGACAGAAGGGTAGGGACCAAGTTCATGGCAGCCCAAATGTAAATGGTTTAGTATTCAATGAACATCTAACTCGGCAATGTCCAACCTTGTCTCTTTGGAGACTCTTACGTAATTAGCTGCTATTCCCCACCCCACTCCTTCAGTTGGAGGGTGAATCAGCTCATGCCTGTGACATGTCGAATCATAACCCAAAAGTCAGTATCCAGTGATGGACACAAACAGCCAATTCCATGGCAGTTTCTAAGTCATACCTTGAATTTTCCGAGAATATCCCCAGAAGACCTTCATTTTGGATGACTTTTGCATAAATGGTAAACAGTAAGTGACGGACAAAATCTTACGAAATAAAAGATGTGGATCTCGTTAAAACACACAGCTTATTTCAGATTTTTCTTTTGAGTGAACCATTTCTGAGATATTCTTTACTGTTTGTTTAAATTTGGCAATACTTATACTTTTCTCAAATAGAAATGTTATTAATTTTTTTATCTCTTTACCTTAGAAATAGAACAGAATTTCAATGGCATTGCATAGTAACCAGTTCTTAAAACATTTCACTATCGCTTAAGACCTTCTGTATTGTTGTATTTGCCTTGCGCCTACAAGAAAATTAGCAATGACATAATTTCTGAAAATGTAGGAGATAGAGAAATAAGCATTTGCAAGAATAGGGTGCATAAAAGTGAATATAGCTCTACATATATTTGCAAACAGAGTTTCTCCAAATTGAACTATATTAAAAGTCCGTATTGCAATAAATAATGTCATGATCATTTGTTGGATCTTCTAAGGCTATGCACTTCGACTTCATTGCCAAATATTGATAGACTTCTTAAATGTACGAGTAAGCAGTACCAAAGAAGTCACTAATGAACAGAGTTTATCACATAAGACTTGAAGGTGCTTTCATAAATCAAACACAATGTACATATAACCAAACTGCCACTGTGACACAGTTGAGTGTTAAAAAGAGCGGCAAAGTCTGCACAAAGTGGAAGGAGGTAAGTCGAACCTCCCTTCTTTTGCAAATATTTGACATTTCTGATCTATCTAGTGACATGTAAAATGGCGTTATAAAAAAAAAGAAAAAAAGAAAAGACAATAAATCATGTAATCATAAAGTATGAAGTAATTTAGAAAATTGATGAACAAGGAGAATTGTATTGATTATGTGTGGTCTTAGTTTGTTAACATTCAGTTATGTTGCAAACTGAACTACTGTAAGAGACAGTTGTTAAGATGGCATGCTAAAAGAATGTACTTAAAATGGTTGAACAATTATTTAAATTTATTGTATAGTTATTGATGAATTAATGATATATTGTGTGTATTTGCTTATTGGCATATTCATGTCCAGATATATTCATTTAGAATAACAAAAATCTAACTTGCATGACCTATGTTAAGACACCTCATCCAATACCATAGAAAGATATATATGGGTAGATCTTGCTGTTCGTCACCACAAAATACAGTAGACCCCACTAATCTGAATTAACTGGAGGTGTGCACTGTTTGGATTTGGATAAGTTCGGATTATCCAAAAAATGAAAAAAATGTATATAAATTCAACTATAGGGTTAGGGCTACAAGATAAGGTATGCCTACTCACAAATATATTTATTATAGTATATTTTAGTTTCAATGTGTAGTCATGATGGGGAGAGACGAAGGGAGAGGGGAGAGAAATAGAGGGAGAAGGGGAGCAAGGTAGAGGGAGAGAGAGACAGATTCAACTGCAAAATAGACATTGAGAATCACACCTCTAAAGACGCAATGAATTCAAGTTAACTTTATTTGTATTGAGAACAAACTACTTTTTTTTATAGTAGGCTAATACAGATTACATCTGCATGCTTTCACTGCCATGAGATAAACCTGAACGCTTGTTTATATGTCTCGAGTATTAAGGATTATCTGCTTCTTGACAACACTGCAGCTATCCAGGTAGAAGTTGACATCTGTCATGTATCTTCTTTTAAAAATCAGACTGTAATTTGAAAAACTTTCCAAACGTTGAGACCCTAAAGATAGAAGAGGAATCAGCACCCATTCTTTCAAAAATCTGCTGCACTTGCATAAAAAAGATACAGCTTGAATTATGGATGTATCACTTTTAGACATGAATAAGAAATTCACAGTTTTGTAAAACTGATGATGAAAGTGAAATGTTTAGAACGGTGGAGCATGTTATTAAAATATTAGTTAAAACACTGGTCTACATTTAAAAATACTTGTTGCTTCACTCACTTTAAAATCCAATTTGGGGAGGGTCCTCAGGTTGGCCGACTGTCCATACACAGTTTTTGGTTGTGATTGAATATCATATTTACTTATGTATATGGTTATAATTATTTATTATTTTTAAAGTCTTTAAGTCTTTGTCACAGCACTGTCTTTTTTTTTGTCAGTATCTGATAAATTCAACGTGGAAAATATTTTGTTCAATGTTCATGTAACTCACATTATTTCATAGCATAATGAAGCAAGAGACATGTAATAAATGGTCTTTTAGTACATGTAAATGGAGATAAGTTTTGTAAGGAAACATGTAAGAGAATTTGAGAGGTAGAACTGGAACTTAAAAATTCAATGCCACAACTGGGATTTGAACCACATTGGCATTGAATTTTTAAGTTCCAGTTCTACCTCTCAAACTTTGCCCACACACGGCTTGTGTGTTTAAAAACACCAACAGTCAGTTTGTTGGCATAAATAAATAATGTAAGAGAATACTTTTGTATCATTGTAATATATTTCTCTTTATTGGTTTTGTTTTAGTCTCTTCGCGATAAAGATCCTGAATTTTCGGCCATGAAACCAGATTTCATTGTGGGGTATAATAGCAATCCTTTTAACCAGACAAGAGAGATGCATCTGGAAAGAAAATGGAATGATGCGTGCCTGAGAAGGTATGGTATAGTTAGTCTCTATTATGGATAGTTTTCTGTTTCTTATTTATACTTCTTTAGGTGAGGTATGCAAATGAGCAGTTGTTTTTTATTATCTCTGCTGGTAAGTAGGGGAAATATTGTATTCCACCCAAAAATTTGATATCGAGATTTCACCGGAAATATATGTTTTCAGACCCCCTGAATCCAAAAAAAAGCATTTTTAGAAAAGGTCTGTGTGTGTGTCTGTGGACAGCATAACTCAAAAACGAAAAGTCGGTTAACCTCTTGAGGGATATCGACGTGAAATTACGTCCATTTAAAATGGCGGATGAGCGATATGGGCGTCCTGTGCGTTTAAGCATTTAACCCTTATTTATCCCTTATCCAACTCAACTTATTATAATTTTCCCTTTATGAAACAGTTTAGTGAGGTCTATATACTTTATTGGCTTACCTTAATATGTTCATTCTGCAGTGATTTACCTCAAAACAGGGATAAACACACAAGGGCACGTACATCTCCACATTCGCGAATTCCCTTCTTGCGGCACACGAAACACTTTCGAAATGGGCAGGACTTCTTTGCTGTTGGTGGTATCCTTTTAGGATAATGTTTTCCTTGAAGTCTGAGGGGTGCAGGGGTTTTGGATTTTCAACCCCCAACGTGGTATTGTTCAATTAGGCTGCGAGTTATTTATAGTCGGTAGTCAAGGTCGGTCATTGTCTTGTGTGGATTTAGAGAGCTGTCCAAATCCCCAAACAATTGTATATGGTTATATCCAGTTGGTGCAAAAACACCTTTTTATACCACTTCTCCCTTCAGCTACAAGCAGGAAAGAATACGTATGTATTTCAACAAAGAAAGACACGGACTCTACTCAGTTACGAAACTCGCGTAAGCAAAAGTTGTAATGTTGATCTATTCTGGTGACTCAAGAGGCCACGCATGCAGAGCGATTTATTACACAGTATGCTGACACATTAGCCACACATACAATGGGTGTTTCTTTACTGTATCTTTCCGAGAACTAATATTAGATGTGTATGACAGAGCAAAGTTGACTTTTCACCACAGTGAAACAAAATTGTGCCATTTCAACGTTTTGTAAATACAACTCAACTTTGCTGATGATGTACATTTATACTGCAAATAACGAGTTTTATACCAGTTTTTGTTTCATTAAAATAACTTAATATTTACACAAAATACAGCTGTGTATATACGAAGCGCATTTAAGAATTTAAATGCTAGCAGTTCTCGGCTCGCGGACGTTTAAATGGCCATCGCTCAAGAGGTTAAACACCAAAGTTGGTATGTGATTGCAAATTTTGATGTTCTCATTTTTGAAAGTTTCTTCCAATTTCACTTTCTCTACTGGTAAGTAGGGGAAGTATTGTTTCCCACCCAAAAATTTGATGTTGAGACTGGTAAGTAGAGGAAGTACTGTATCCCACCCAAAAAATTCAATGTCAAGATTTCACCGGAAATATGTTTTGAGACCCTCTGAACAAAAAAAAGCATTTGTAACAAAAGGTCTGTGTGTGCATGCGTCCGTGCGAGCGACTTTTGACTAAGTCGTAAAGCACAAGAGATAGACAAAATCTTACTATAGAAAAATGATGTTAGCTAATGCTGGATTTCTGACAATGAAGTCATTAATCCTCTTGCTCTCCAATATTTTTCACTGATGGATGGGGCACTAGAAGTGGTTGGGCATATTTGAAGGTGGTCTCGATCCATTTCCTCTTGCAGATCACATAGAGGACAGAGTGTATAGAAAAATGTAGATGTGAACCATTTCGGAGATATTCCATGTTATTTGTGGCATTTTCGGAAAACTTAAATTTTCCTGAAATGCAACATCGGTGTTCATTTTTTGATATGTCAAGTGTGCAAAGAGAACGCGATCTCAAAGCTTTCAAAGATTTGACCATCACTCAAAGCATATATTCTAATAGCTTTCTAATATTTCCCTTGCACCTACCAGGGAATAAGCAATAAGATAATTTCAGTAAATGTTTTATCTCAAGTAACACGAAGAAAATATAGGAATAAGAGATTGTACAAATGGTTAGTATAAGAGTAGAGAGAGCCATGTGAGTGCAACACATCAGATTTTTGTATTTGTATTTATGCTATGTTTTCATGTACTTAAATATTCTAAATAAAAAATCTTTTGTCCATGTTTATTTCCCTTTGTCATCTTGGTGTCCCGTGGCTTCTTCTTCAATGAATTTAATGATGTGTTTAGTTGTCTCAATATATATAGTGAATCCATTGTTGTGGACGAAGCGGTGCTGGGTCAGATTTTCTCCAGGTTCTCCGGTTTCCCCTGCCATCTCATTCCACCGGTGCTCCATCTTCATTCCATGTATCATCAGTATCACCGCCTGCGGTAAAAGCAGGCGTTAAACACTACCAAACGAACCAACCAATGAATCCATTGTTCTATAATCTATTTTGGAATTCCAATAATTTAACATGTCACTGCCAATGATTAATGATGTGAGTTTTGAAGCCACCAATGCTATGAAATCAAATTTCCAGTCCTCTGTCTCAATTTGTAACCTCACTTGATATCTGATATGCCCTTTTGTTGCCTGCAGCTGTACTACATATGTTGTGTATACTGGTAGAAATTCTGCTGCTTTTCATTGACAGTTCTGAATAGATATCATCACAGAAGTAATAAATATTTTGTTATTATTTTATTTATACCAACAAACTTACTGTTGGTGTTTTTAAACACACAAGCTGTGTGTGGGCAAAGTTTAAGAGGTAGAACTGGAACTTAAAAATTCAATACCACAACCGGGATTTGAACCACAGACCACAGGAGAAATACGAACTGGCTTGAGAATTTAATGCCATTCTGGCAGTTGGTCACAATAGCTCAGTGGTTAGAGCGTCCACCCGGCAAGCGGAAGGTCTGTGGTTCAAATCCCGGTTGTGGCATTGAATTTTTAAGTTCCAGTTCTACCTCTTAAATATTTTGTTGTTTAATGACACTGTCAATTGCCAGGATCACATCAGCGTCACTGGTGTCCGGCATTTTGTTCCACGGGAGTTCTTTAACTGCCAGTAAATCTACTGATATGGAGTTGTTTTTAAGCGCACTTAAAAACCTTTGATCTGAGCCAGATTTGAACCTGTGAGCTTGGGATAAGTAGGCTAGTATCTAACCAATTGAGACCGACATCACAGAAGTACCTGCACCAGTGTTAATCATCACAAGATTTTAATGTCCTATATTTATATAATTTAATCAATGGCGCATTTGTCATTTCTTTGCTATTATTGTCATCTTTTACTATAGTTTTAACATGGAATTTTGTTGTCATGTCTCTTATGCACATTGTCCAACTTGAGTTGCAAAATTAACCTTGACCTAATTTCTCTATGTATTGACATGTACATTTTCTTTGTCTCCCCTGTGCTGAACTTGGGCCTCTGGTTCACTATTGTTATTTGTATTATGCCAAGATTGTTGATTATTCCAATGAATTCTGTTCCATGTATTAATTCCATGTGTATTTGTATTATTTTGATTTGTTAGACATTCTCTGCAAAAGGTCACCAAATTAATTTGATTACCTGTTCTTGAAGGTCTGCTAGTATAATGTGTCCTAATTCAACTTCATTGATTTTGTTCATTCCTTGGTATTGTCCCATGGTATCTGTCTTGTATTTTTTATTCTTTCCCTACAGTTATTCATGTACTATGAGTGTCATGGCTCCTCCAAGTTTCTTTTCCTGTTGTATTACAGCATATTGGTCAGCATATTTCTTTGTTGATTTTGAGTTTGCTAGCTGTACCATTTCTGTTTTGTGATCTACTGATATAGAATTTTGCGTTTTAATGGCAATAGTTTGATCACATCTGCAAAATCTATAGGTTCCACTACTATTAAGCCTGTGTAACCTGTATCCAAAAAATGTTTTGTATCACTTTCAAACAGCGTTTTCGGACATGTGCGGCTCCAACAATTTTCCATTATTTGCCACTTTCATAAAATAATTGATGAGAAATATCTTCCCTTGGCTATTTGGTTTTGCTTGGCAGAACCCAATATAGATCAAAATTAATTTCTAAATCAGATGTATATTTCATGACCTGCCAACGTTAATTTTAACCATTTGAATGCCCTATTTTTAAATGTTTTTATCATAATTTTCAGTTCATTTGGGATTCATTTAAACCTAAAATATTCTTCTAATTCCTTTTGGATCATCCCCTTATTCCTCATTAAATATAGGTGGTGTGATTTCATTCAAAATACTGTGTGTGCATACACATTTTGCTTTTTCCCTCCATCTGTTGACATGTCATTTTCTTAAACTCTGTTATGCATCAGAAACATCTATATTTCAAAATTGCATCACAAGAAGCTACATATCAGTCATTGCACTGATTTCTATTGATATAATTTGTCTAACACTATCACTATTTACAATTTCCTTTCTTATAATCTCTGTCTCATGACTTAATGTTGTCTTCATTTCCTCTATTTGCTTTACTTCATAACTATGCCCTTTTCTCTATTCCTTGACTACCTCAGGTTTCGCTTTTTATTTATTTATTTCATCCTCTAGCATGGCTTTGCTTTCCCTCATATTTATTTCTAAAGTATTCATTTTACTCCTAATATGAAAGTTGTCCATAAAATAAGGTTCCCAATTTTCTTTCACAATGAAAACCACATTTATCGACATTGAATAATATATTTTAGTAGAGCTTAGACTTTTTCCTATTTTTCGACATACTCACTATTCTGATCAATGCATTTTTGAGTATGGTGTACCATCATTTGTATGCCGGCATCGTAGAACTCTCCCGCCACATGGCAAAAATAGCTTGAAACAGTTTCTTTCAGTTCTCTTCGGTTCTGAAATGCACCCCACCCATGTGTTTCTTCAAGTCAGGGAAGAGATGGTAGTCACTTGGGACTAGGTCTGAGCTGTAAGGAGGGTGTGTGACAGTATTCCATCCAAATTCGTTGAGATTGGTTGTCACATGAGAAATGTGCAGACAAACATTGTCCCGATGGAAATGCACTCCCTTCGTGAGCATGCCTCCACCCACCTTGGTATACCTAAAATAATTGGTCAAAATTTTGTGAATGTAGGTCTTGCTGAAACAGGGATCATCTCGCAGGTCTTCCAGGCCGTCATCCTTCGATCTTTCAGCGTTGCTTCTTCCAGTTTCACAATCGTTTCGTTTGAAACCGATGGCCGTCCAGAACGCTGGTCGTCCTGGACGTCTGTATGTCCGTCTTTGAATTCTCTGCACCATTTGCGCACATGTTGTGTGCTCATACACTGCTCTCCGTACACTTCACACATCTGGGAATGAATCTCCACCAGTGCAGTCTTTTTGCACACAAAAAATGCATCACAAAGCATAATTCACACCTGGCGGGAGAAGCGAGTGTAAGCTCCATTTGTAATGGCTGCCAGGCTAAGACTGAGCGTCGCAGACAACTCGCAGGGTGGGGTACTGAGAGAGCGAGAACCAAGCTACATGCCAGTGTTGCCGGATCTCCTATAACAGCATTGCTCACTACTGCAGAAATTTGGGAACCTTATTTTACGAACAACCCTCGTATTTTCCATTTTGCTTTCTTTCAAGGGTACTTCGCTTTCATGTATTTATTTTATATGCACATCTTTGAACTCATTTTACATTATCTATATATTTGTGTTACATTCTTCTCTACCCTTTTCTATTTTATTTTCTAAATCTAATTCTAATTTTTTGTGCACATTACTATCTCCTGTTTCAAACCATTTTTAGTATTTTTTTCTTCTAATTCTTCCCTGCTGTGTTCGATTTCCTGCTGTAAATCAATTCTACTTCTATCTCCTGTTCCATTTTATTTCCTATGTTGTTTCTAATTCTTTCTATCTCTTATCCCAAGCTTTGCTTCAAGCTATCTAGATATTCCTTTCTACTTTTTTTCCATTTTATGTTATGATTCTTTCCTATTTTGATGTCATGTTCTATTTTATTTCCTAAGTTTTCTTCTGATTCTTTCATTTCCTTTCTCTTACTTTCCTCAGATTATTTTATAAATTCGTATAAATCTGCTCAGCACAATTCTCCTCCTTGAGCTATTTTCTACTCCACCTACTTCAATTTGTATTCCTGCCTCATTTTATTGTTCATTAAATTTTCACTATTTTTTTAAAAATTCTAATCTCTATCCAGACCTCAATATCATAAATGAAATAAAGTTTTCATTCCTACTGTTTGTAAACTTCTACTGTTGGGAATCCTCTTCATCATACGGAAGTCTTGAAGGTCTTGGAATCTTGATGTCCTAGTAATATCCTTAGGGTTGTAGTATGAAGTACTTACTGTCATGATGATAGTTCTCACAACTGTCATGATGCAATGTCTTTGGATAATTAAGTTTAAAATTTGTTAAATTTTAAATGCAAATTATTTTTAATTAATTATTTTTTCTTTTATTTGTGCCCCACATTCGTGATGTCAAATGTGAAGATTCTTTCTTGGCAATGGTATCTCTTAAATTTCTCCCTCATTGAGACTCCAAATGTGATGGTTCTTTCTAAATGAGTTGTATCTGCAGGATTGTGTAGTTTTTTGAAGGCAAGGTTTTGCTATAAATAATCTAAGTTCCAATAAAAACTGAAATGCATTTCAATTTATTATTTGGTGAATATAAAAGAACTTGCCATCCACATTTATAATTTAAGTCATTTATATATGCAGAACTGTTGGATAATATTTTTGCGTTGAAAATAATTTTAGATGTGTCCTACCTTGATTGAGGCTGAAACTATGAACTACACAACATAGTTACATCAGCATGGTGATGAATAACAAGCTTATGATACAACAGAACAGCTGTTCATTGCAAGGTCATGAACTGTAAATTAAGATTTAGTTTTAATGTAAAATGAAAGATAACTGAACTTGCCACTATGTCAGGGCCTCTCAGGGTGCATTGTACAGTGCAAGGTGCAAAATGTTTTTGTTTTCTAATACCCAACATTTGAAAATGAAGCCATTAGTCTTCTTACACTCAAATATTTTTCAGTCATTTGTATATTGATAACTGATGGACATTTTTGAAGATGATTGTAGTCCATTTCTTCATATAGACTGCATGGTGGACAAACTGGGGTTTATATTAAATTATTTTTTATGTTTAACAACACTGTCAATTGCTAGGATCACATCAGCATCGCCAGTGTATCAGAATTTTGTCCCGCAGAAGTTCTTTTACATGCCAGTAAATCTACTGGCATGGAGCTGCCATTTTAAAGCACACTTAAAAGCCATTGACCTGGGCTGAGTTTGAACCTGCAACCTTGGGATCAGTCGGCCAGCGTCTAACCAACTGATCCACCCAGACCAACGACAAACTGGAGACTTGAATATTCCAATTCTATGCAAATGTTTAGCCATACAATCATGTCCTGTTAACAATCGAAAGGCTGTAACTGCTGTTTTCCTAGGTAGACCTGGTATTACTTTTGGATTCTGAGCAAGAACTTTACAATTTTTTTCCTTGAGAAATTGTAATGTTCTTGATTTTATTGACATTTTATATTGGTTTTTATAATTGTTTTACAGAATCAAATGTTAATTTTCTGGTTGATCCATAAGTGAGAAGGCATCCTTTTTTGGCTAGGTGCAAAATGTAACTACAAAAAGTTGGCCCCTGTGCTATCATGTACTTGCTCTATCCTTATGCTTGTCTTGATCGCTTTGCCATCGCCCTCATCCACACTTTAACTGCTGTTTCTTCCTTGCTGCATAATGTTTAGTACCTGGGTGACCGAGCTTCGCTCGGCGTTTTTCGCTTCTGTTTTTGTGAAATCTTGTTTCTTGTGGGAGAAGATACTTATTTAGATAAACTGAAAGTCAAAACGTTAACTAAAACTAAATAACAATTTTAGTCGCAATTGTGAAGAGTCATTTCCAAGATACAAATATTTCATAAACACCATCATTTCAGCTGTAAAACATCTACTGTGGAACGCAGACCTCCCCCATAGATATCCACCCAGTTTGACGTTTTCGTTGAGCATTTGTTCCATTATGGAGTTCAATTCCTTGCTGCTGCGATTGACTGCAGGGCGTTAACACATTCGCCAAGGTCCTTCATCTTTCCGTCGAGTTCTTCCATGGCTTCCTTTACCCTGGCCAGTCGCTTGTAGGTATTCTCCGATAGATCTATCTTCATATTAGACATTCCTGTCTTAATGTTTTCTATTTTGGAGTTTACATTTTCAATTTGCCTTCCATTTTTGTTTCCATTTTGTCCGTTTTTGTTCCTATATTTTCTATTCCTTAGTTTACATTTTTCCAATTCGGTTTTCATACTTGTTTCCTCTGTCGCATTCCGGAATTCATTTCATTTCCCATTATGCCCATCTTGGCTAACATTTGTTTCATCAACTGTTCCATATCGCGCTTTTCGATGCACTCCTGACATCAATTGTGATTACTTGACTTACTTTACTTACTTTATGACTTCTACAATGGAATGCGCGTGGTCTCACATCGAGACCACCTTCAAATATGCCCGGCCACTTCTAATGCCCCATCCATCAGTGAAAAATATTGGAGAGCAAGAGGATTAATGACTTCATTGTCAGAAATCCAGCATTAGCTAACAACAACAACTTTTTTTTTTAACTATTTCTTTATTTTGTATTATAACACCGGAGCAACACTAAGCAAAAGCACTGTTGAACAATAACAAATACTACAGGAGGAAAAGCTGGTTGATAAAGCCATGTGAATGTACTACACATTTCTGTTTCAATCATATAGAAAGTTGTATGAATTGTTCGTAATTGTTTGCCGAAGCGGGAGTAGTGAAAGAAATGTGATTGTGTTTAGTAAAACAAAAATGAGTAGAAAAACGTGTGAATGTTATATGTTGCACTTATATATCAAGTGTATGGAAAAATGTATGGATTGTTTGTAGAAGAGGGAGTAGTATGTTAGGTAAAAGAAAAGGGAGTAGAGAAAAACATGTGAACGTAATACGTTGGGTGGTAAAATGGACTGCATAAAAACCTTCGCCATGAAAACAATTAGATATGTCACTTTTCATGGCGATTGGTCAACCTGTTTTGGAATTTACCCACTCTTCAACATACGATATGTATAGCCGTTGGTATGTATGAAGTTGATAAACCATAGGGAATAACATGTGAATTGTTACGTAAAACAAAAGTGAGTAGAGAAAATAGTATGAATGTAATACATTATATTTCTTCTTCAAACATATAAAATTATATGAATTATATGTTGAAGAGCGAATAGCGAAAGAAGACTGATGGTGCCTCGTAAAGGAAGAATTAGTAGAGGAAGTCATGTGAATGTAATACGTTGCATTTATATTTCAATCATAGAATATTATATTCATTGTATGTTGAAGGGCAAACAGAGGATAAATGATGTGCTACGTAAAAGAAATGCAAGTAGAAAGCCATTTGAAAGTAATATATTGTGTAGTAAAATGGTTGCCATAAAAAATTTCCCCATAAAAAATACATGTACATGCCGAATTTCACGGTGATTGGATAAGCGGTTTTCGAGCTTAACAGTTGGATATATATGAACAACCAAGTTGTATAGATGATATGAATTGTTTGTAGAAGAGTGGAGAAAGAGATGTGAATGTGTTACCTAAAAGTGAGTATAGTAAACAGTGTGAATGTAATATGCAGCATTTCTATTTCAAATATGCACAAAATTGTATGAGTTATTTATTGAAGAGTGAGTAGAGAAGCAATTATAAATGCGTTTCCCAAAAGCAAGTAGAGAAAACAGTGTGCATGTAATACGTAGCATTTCTATTTCAAACACACACGAAATTGTATGACTTATTTGTAGAAGAGCGAGTAGAGAGAGATGTGAATGTCTTACCAAAAAGTGAGTAAAGAAAGCAGTATAAATATAATAGAGAAAGAGATGTGAATGTGATAGCTAAAAGTAAGTAGAGAAACCACTGTAAATGTAATATGTGGTATCTCTATTTCAAACATACAGAAAATTGCATGACTTATTTGTAGAAGAGTGAGTAGAGAAAGAGATGTGAATGTGTTACCTAAAAGTGAGAGGAAAAAACAGTGTAAATGTAATAGCATTTATATTTCAAACATACAGAACATGGCATGACTTATTTTAAAAGTGGGGATAAAAGTGTTTTTTGGTCCAAAATCACGTTTTTTATGGAAAATTGTTTATAGAAGAGTGAGTAGAGAAAAATGTGAATGTGTTACCTGAAGGTAAGTAGAAATAACACTGTGAATGTAATATGCAGCATCTTTATTTTAAACATACAGAAAATTGTGTATTTATTTGTAGAATAGTGAGTAGAGAAAGAGATATGAATGTGTTATCTAAAAGTGAGAGGAGAAAACAGTGTAAATGTAATAGCATTTATATTTCAAATATATAGGACATGGTATGACTTATTTTAAAAGTGTGAATAAAAATGTTTCTTGGTGCAAAATCACGTTTTTGATGGAAAATTGTTTATAGAAGAGTGAGTAGAGAAAGAGATGTGAATATGTTACCTAAAAGTGAGTAGAGTAAACACTGTGTAATATGCATGTATACAAAAATTTAATCAAATCTTTGGCGTCGTTTCTGAAATACCGGGAATATTTATACAAGAATTGCACAGTAGAAGCGGGAATAAAAAATGTTAATTTTTTATGCAAAATCACATTTTTTCGGGAATTACACCTATATAGCTGAACTTAAAAAGCAAAACCCTATCTGAATACAAAATTTGATCGAAATCGTTAGAGCCGTTTCCAAGTTGCTCGGAATAAATATATATATACAAGAATTGCTCATTTAAATATATTAGATGTGCAATGCACAATGATAAACTGGTTAATTTGATTTTTTTATGATCAACTTTGGTCTTCTGTTTTAATGATCTAGACAGCACTGGGACAAACCTCATTTTTGGATAAAGAATGCTCTTCTGTAACATATAGCAACCTCCTTAATTGCTCCCCTCAAGCACCCCCTATGCTATGATTTTACCATATGTTTCTGTGTGTACTCTGTTGTGGCGTTTTTCTATAGATGATTTTCTTACATACACAATTATTGTATCATAGATGAGGTATTTGGCTCTATCGTCATGACTTTCAAAATAGTAACAAACTTCCTATTCTGATTTAAATGAACTGTCAGCATTCTTTGCTTTAGAATTCTTTGCTTTCTTTGAAGTAGATCACTCCATTATTTGGTAGTTGTATTGCACCTATCTATTTCACTATGATATAAGTGCCTCCTAGAGTGAGGAAAAGTGTTAATGCACATAAAATCAGATAAGGGACTAGCAGAAAGTAAGCTTTGAGTATTAATATTGGTCTGTGAATATTTAATGTGTAATGCAAAAGAAGATATATGAAATTATTGAATGGAGGTTTTTCTATTTTTTGTCTACCTTCTACTAGGTTTTGCAGTGGAACAACTAATCTTCTAGTAGCATCTGATGTACTGGAGGAAGGAATTGACATACCTCAATGTAACTTGGTCATAAAATATGATTTACCAAAGCACTATCGATCATACGTGCAGTCCAAAGGAAGAGCACGTCAGAAGGAAAGTAAATATTTCATAATGTATCCACAAGAAGATACCAAGTTTAAAGGTGCTTATGAAAATTACCGAGCAATTGAGTTGAAACTGCAGAAAGTGAGTACCTTTATTTTTATCTTCATAGATACAATTCTTCTGTTTATATAACGAATCTAAGCCCACTTTCTGTTAATGGTCCTAAAACTAGAGAACAAAAATAAGAAACATAACTTTTTGAAATTAGCTCCAAGAATAATCTTTTTTCCCTTCTGTTTTCTTTCTTTTGTTCTGCTGTAGTCATTGAGAGTTACTACTCCATCCAAATTTAAACAGTCATAATAATAAATACTGGAAGTTGATGACTTGTTGGATCACATTAAAATATGAATTTTGAGTTGATTAATAACACTAAACAACAATAAATTTTCCTGGTACATATTTCATAGGCTAGCTTTCCTCCATTATCAACTGGACATTGACTGAACAGTAGAGGCTGGTTCACAGAGCTGGTATCTCCTGTAGACTGCTCTGTGGTGGTTTTAGGAACTTGTACAACAGATCGCCTTGTGGCATATCAAAATTGAAAACTGGGGCTTTGTTTTTCCAGATGAAGATCTGTTCCCACGTTGACAATATTTGGTTTCCTGATAGGTGTTTTAATAATTTTGGATCCAGATTAATGTCATGATTTTCTTTCCAAAAATGGAAACATGAAACATGCTTAGTTCAGTGATGAGTTACTCAGTATTTTAACAAAAAGCTCTACATTTAACAGTGATGGATTGACCTAACTGTATTAGTAAATAGTGTTACCATTATCAATTTTTCATTGTAGTGAAGCATATGCAATTGAATATTTTGGAACATTCACACTTGCTTTATGTTATTATTTTGCAACCATAATCATGGTTTAAGTTTACATTTACCCATAAAATATATTTAAGGAATCATTAAAGGGGAATGAAACACAAAAATTAATATTTCATTTGACAAAGTTGGTTTGCTATTGAGAATAGATATCTCACCATCCCAAGGTGAGTGGTTCTCATATTACTAAGAGTTGATGCTTTGATATGTGACATCATGGGCCCCAATGAACTCAACCAAGTCATGGTTGCTAAATGACAACAAGGTTCATATGTTAATACCTAGTGGGTAATAAACATCAGTCCAGCATCTGCTTTGAAAATGAGTGAATGTGGTATCCATCCTTACAAGTTTGAACAAAAAAGGTACAATTTTGAAGATTTAAACCATTCTGAGACAGTGTTCCGAGACAGTGTGAACACTTAACCCTTCCCGAGCAGACTGTATTATGGCTCTGAGCAGAAGACAATTTTGCTAAAGTATGAAACTCTATTAAATACAGTTAAAACTGTATAAAAATGCTCAAATGTACTAAAACACATAGTATACCTTGCTTTTTGTTGAATTGGATCATAATTGTCCTCCAGGAGTGAAGTTTTGTTAATCCGCGTAAAAATGTTGTTAAAAAAACAGCATAAGTAGCACTTCTCCATTTACTACAGCGTAGTTCGTACATAAGTATTCATAAATAAACCAGCAACGCTTCAGGAACTAAATAGTGTCACATTATGATATTTAATACTTCCATTTGTAATAATAACGGTAATGATGATAAATTATAAAAGTTTTGAAAGAAGTGTGCAGTTACACCTAGCTAGGGCAGGGTATCTAAAATGTGCATATGATTTTCATAGCGACTTGTTTATCTCAATACTATTGAGTTAATACTATCTCAGTGCTTTTATATTGGCAATTTCTGGGAGATTCCAAGAAGCAATCCTGGGTTTTTTCGTTGGTGGTGTCGCCTGTTGTTGTTTTTTCTTTTATTATATATATATTTCTCTGAATACGTCTCCTCAGTAATTATTTCCATAATTCCGTCATCAAAAAATAGGCCGAAAAATTCTGCTGGAAGTGCATTCTCATCAAAATGAGAAGGAAGTATTGGTCCCTGCTGGATATTGTGCACTGGAATACTAGATGTAGGGCCAGGGTCAAAATTACTCATCTCTAACCAGCTAGGTGTATAGCTGTCTCCAGCGTCACTTATGTCACTCTCGCTCTCACTTGCACTTACACACAAATTCTCGCATATATCACTCTCATCATCACTGAGCACAAAATCTGATAAGTCACTATCACTTTTGTTCAACAATTCTACAATTTCTTGCTCCATCAACCCTTTCTTTCCCGCCATTCTGTCAAAAAACGAAAAAAAACTCTCGCTTACTGGATGCATTCACCATACTGTTTATTCCTTCATTACTGAAAACTATGACAGAAATGATTAAATATGGAAAATTGGTGATGAACTGACCACAAACATCTGAAAGAACATTTCCTGCCATCTATTGGCAGTATATGTGAATTATTTGAGCGAGAGGAGCCGATCACAATAACTCTGACTCCAAACCCATATATGGGTTTTCGCTCGTCAGGGTCCGGACAGATCGCCCATATAATATATATATATATATATGGTTTTCGCTTGCAAAGGGTTGAGATCATGCTGGTTTCATTCATTGGTGCAAGTTGAAGGCTATTATATGAAAAACATGCTCTTTTTGGAGCATATCTGAGAACATGGCTGTAATAGTTTTCCAAACTGCCAATGTGTATATAATGTTGAATATGAGCCAAATCTTTTAAGAAGCTGTTATCCAAAGTAATTTTCTACAAAGCATGATAGGTGTTTGATTTGCCTTTAATCCATAATTTATTGCTTTGGTCTTCTTCCAACAATTCATCATGTTCACAAAATTTCAATTCATCATTTTGTAGCCATTTATGTTCATCTTTTATATGACGAAGAATTGTGAATTTTTTAATTAATATGGTACCGTTCTCACCACAGTTTTGTGCAACCCACCAAAAATGGTTATTTATACCTTCTTTCCATGTCATCAGCCCTGGATATTGTTTCACTACCAATTTAATTTTGTTTTCATTGATCTTTTAGACAAATGCCATACTAGAAATTCATGTTCTATTTTTGGAAACTGTTTTTAACAAGTATCTTACACCTTTATATCTGTCAGTGAGAAAAACTTCTAATCTACACATTTCCTGTTTTACAAGCCTAGTCATTATGTTGTCACAAACAGTCTTTCCAAATACCTCTGGAAAAGTTCAAAATCTACAATTTTGTGGAAATTTAAATCCATGACCAAATAGACTATATATTTGGCTGAAAATCCTGGGAAGTCATACTGCCCATCCCCTGCCAGCCTTATAGGTAAGCCACAATGTTTTAATGAAATCAAGTTCCTTTTTCTTTCTTGAACCTAAAATGTTCTAATAACTGGTGCTGCCATATTTTGAAGGGTTTTATTGAATGTAAGCCTTGTAAACATTGGCAAACCCAGTGATTTCCAGGACTTATATTGCTGAAACAACATAGGTACCAGATGATTATAAAGAACCTGCTATTAAAGCATTTCTTCCAGTTTCTCTCCTGATAAATTTTGTGAGTTCCAAGTGAATGTATTACCATAGTAACACAGTTTTAACACTTAGCACTGTCCTTTTAATGTAATGAGAAATTGTTTTGACTTCATTTCTATATAAAACACATACATTGAAAAATAAAAGTAGAGATTTCCAAACAACAATGAAATATTCTGCCATAGCTTCATTTCCATGTAGGTGAAAGTCTGTTCTTCTTGTTCCTCATCACTTATATCAAAATCTGATCGAGTTTGTAGAAATTTTCATTTGCCTTATCCTGATCTTCCTCATCATTTCTTGCTTCTTAGATATTTTAAGTTTTCAAAAATGTATATATCCTTATTATTTTAGTACTTTGTTCACATTGTACTACTGAATTCTTGTTTTTTTTTCCCCATCACCTTCTATTCTGAATTCTCTTTTACTACGTTTATCATCACCTTTGTTGTCAGTCACATTGCAATTAATGCTATTACATAACTCAGAAGCAATGTTTTCACAATTTCTAGCCTCATATTGTTCTGTTCTTTGCCTTTGCTCTTGGATGAAGATGGTAAAGGATCAATTGTCTTGCTGGAACTTGATAACTGAACAGTATCTTCATCTTTCCTTACAGTAAGAATAGTTCTAGATTTCAATAAAGGCCCGGCATAAGTTGCTTTTTACTTTCTCTACTGGTAAGTAGGGGAAGTATTGTATTCCACCCAAAATTTTGATGTCAAGATTTCACCGGAAATATGTTTTGAGACATGCTGGACCCAATCTCTCACAACCCCCAGATGTATGGAGGACCACACCTGTCGTTGGTTTACGGGTCTCACCGACCTGACTGGGAGAATTATCAAAATGAATTCACTGACCATATCCTCTGATTACCAATCAGAGGACGTATTACATGCCATGACAGGTCAGCATATTAGGGGTTAATATTTTAGAGAAATGGAGAGGTTGGAAAAATAAAGATTCCTAGCCCTCGGGAACCCTAATAGCATTGGGGTCGGAAGAGAACAAGAGATGACCAAGGTAAGGTCAGATAGAAAAGTTACAGTGAGGAGCAAAACACCAGTAAGTGGAAGTAATGTTCTGCTCAGCTTGGGTACCTTGTGGTCGCTATTCACATATCCCCTAGACGGAGACCCCTGAGGCATGTCAGCAAAATGTCTGGGAGTGGAAAGAGGAGCCCAGTGGACCACGGCCTCCCAGCCCGGAAGTCTATTTTACAAATTCTGACTCCAGCCATGAAAGCCTTCATTTATTCATGTTAACATCATTTAACATTAGTATGCAGTTACTCTTATTTCATAACTCTCCCAAACTCTTGTAGTAAAAGGTGCACAGTGACCTGCTTGACAAAATTGTGCCTCACCCAATGCATAATTTGAAAAGCATTAAGTCTGTTGGCTTGATATAGACATTTACTGGCATACATTTCCTGAAAGAAAACACTTTAAAAAAGCTCTGAATCGTGCTTTAAAATTACTTGATGACTCACCCTAAATATGCCATATAATTATATTGGATATTTAAAAAGCTTTATTTATATAAGCAAGTAATGTTATATATCTGCACTGCAAAAATATACACACTGGGTGGAAGGCACTGCTTTTGCCATAAGTCAACCAGGATTCTACATTATTAACAAATATGCCCAATATCTCACAGAAAAAAGAAACTATCAAATATATGGAGCGATCTAGCTTCTTGATGAATTGATATGAATGGTCCATCGTCTCACTGTCACACAAACATTGAGTGAACAACGCTGCAATGCCTTTCAATTTCAATGAATGAATCTAATCACAATTCAATGCTAATGTGACATTGCCAAATCTCTTAGAAGTTAAATTTTGCATGACACTCCAACATCAAATTGTGACCAAACTCATTCAAATTAAGGTAGAAATGCACCACAGCACTGTTCACACAATGCTTTTGCAACAGTCAGTGAAACAACGAACCATTTACACCAATTTGTAAAAAGCTCCAAATATTTAGTTGTAGTAGTAGATGCAGGTTTAAGGGTGCTCAACTGCATGGTCATGAGCACCCTTATAGAGCATTTCATGGCAAAAGACAGATATAAACTTCAATCAAAAATAAAATTACTAGTAAAAAAGAAAATATGCACATAAATATAAAAAAAACAGAGTGGCAATAGCCAGAATTAAAACAAGGTGATAAATATGTCAAAAAAAGCATAAAAGAAAAAGATATATATTAAGTTTCATATCCTCAAACTCATGTTACATGCCACTAAAAACTTAAAAACTATCAACCACTGATTAGTTGTGCAGTCTGGCAGGCAGCTGCAGAGAGTCTCAAAGGTGTGCTGAGAGGAACACTCTCACTGACAAAAGGTTGTCACACAGTGGACATAGAGGTGCAAGGTGCCGTCTAAATAGGTAACCATGCGAAAAATTGCAGTGGCCAATTTGCAACTGAGCCAAGTTAACCTCCTTGCAATGAGATATGCGAGAAGAAGTTACCCAGTTTATCGGAAGTTCTTTCACTTTTCTAAGCTTATTACCGCAGAGCTAACCACTCTTCATGCCAGCATGACAGCATCGCTCTCCGCACTTCAAGCCTAAAGTCTTCCGAAGTAACATGAGAGATGGTAATGCAGTCTTTGCTGCCAAATCCACCATTTCATTCCCTGGCAAATCTAGGTGACCAGGAATCCATGCACACACCATACCAACGACAGAAGCGTGTAAAATATGGAGGACATCCTGGATACATTGTACAATAGGATGGTAGCTGTACAGCTCACGAAGGCTCTGACGTGCACTAAGAGAATCACTCAAAATCAGGCAGTCACCTAATTTACGATGGCACATATATAAAACAGCTCGGTATATTGCATACAGCTCTGCAGTATAAATGGAAGTGCTATTATGAAAACCAAATGCATGTGGTTCCATTCCATAAACATAAGCACATCCAACACCGCTGGTGCTCTTTGATCCATCGATGTAAATAAAACATCGGTCAGAGTAGGCTAAAAAAAATTCTAAAAAACAAGTGCGAATACTACTAATAGGCATCATGGACTTCCTGTGTATGGTCATCCCAAGATCTACAGGGGACATGTGAGTTAACCAAAGGGGGTAGAGCTCCAAATATTTGACACTAATTATCCTTTCTCGCAAAACCGTTCTTTATTGATAATAATTGTATTGGACATATATGTTACAGTCATCATGTAGAATTTCTGGTCAATGTATAGCCAATGCAGTACCTTCCACCTGTATAATGCATTTTAAACTGATGAAACTTATGCATTTAATTGTAGTATAAGATATTAAACATGTTAGACCCTGGTACTATATTCTTATCCTTAAAGCATGATAAGGATTATGCTGTTGTTACTTTAGGCAAATTCTTCTGAAAAGTTTGTTAGCTATCTAAAAATAGTTTTCAGAAAACTCAGTACTTTCATTTCAGATGAACATTCTACCGTTGATTCAATTTTGAGAACTGGGTTGCAGTTTCTGACATGAGCAGCATCTTTTTACTATTTTTTATTATCCCTATAGTTAACTAAGTAAAAAATGTCTTTCAACCAAATAAAATTCATAATGTAAACAGCAGTATGCTGGCAAGATTTTATCTATCTCATTTCTTTTTACAAGCAGCTCAAATTATATATAATTACCTTGTATTACAGGTGTCCATTACAAACTATTGTGCAAGTCTTTAAATGCAGGTGCAAACTTATCTACATATGCATGCAAGTAGGAATGTGCAATAACACAAATAATAAAAATTAACTACAAAAAATGTAGATCTTGCTAAAATACTCAATTTATGTCTAAATAAATTTTCTTGTAGGGTGAACCATTTCGGAGATATTCCTTTTTATGTGTGTGAGTTTCGGAAAACTTCCAACTTTCATAAAATGGAACATCGTTGTTCATTTTTTTTATATGTTAAGTGTGCAAAGAGAACAGAATCTCAAAGCTTTAAAAGACATGACTAGCGCACAAAGCCTACTGTATTCTAATATTCCCCTTGTACCTACAAGGAAATAAGCAATAAGATAATTTGTACAAATGTTTATCTTAACTAACACGAAGAAGATATAGGAATAAGAGTTTGTAAGAATGGTTACTACAAGAGTAGAGAAAGTCATGTGAGTGCAGCACATCAGATTTTTTTATAACTGTGTGTTTGTAATGTGTGTTCTTAAAATGGAAGGAACATAAATACTGGGACCAAAAAAGTCTATCGTTTTACAAAATTCGACCCATATCCTATATCTTTTGTGAGATTTGTGTCTTTTTGGAAATGAGTGAAAATGATTTCCTTGTGTGTTGCACTTCTCACATTGCAGTTGCAAACATTGAGGCATTTATTTTTCACAATATTATGTATTATACTAAACTGACTTGGTATTATATTAAACTGACCAAAACACTAAAGTACACTACTCTGGAACTTAACGTATTAGTGCCCATGCAACAGTAAACTAATTGTGAAATTCCCTGTACCTGTAGCATGCCAATGTAGTTAGTGACTTATGAAGTGTTTATTATTTTGCTTGCACAGCAATAACAGTATCGTGTAGCAAAAAAAAAATAAAATAACAAAAAAAATTACCACTTATTTCTTCTCATTCAGAAGAAATACTAGAGAATGCAGCAAGTTTTTCAAGAACAAATTTATTAGGTTTTGAAACACAATTCATCTTCTCTTGTAATATCTTATTTGTTGATAATATTTAAACATACTCTCCTGATGCTGAATATAGCTGAAATGAATTGTTTTAGATCCTAGTAGGGATGCAGCGGGAAGGACCATCAGAAGCAGATGTGATGGATGAGCTATTTCCTCAGACACCTTCTTATGATACAGGAATTGCTAAAGTTTCCTTAGCTTCAGCATGTGCTCTTGTCAACAGGTACAAGATTGCTTTATTGTTTAAAACAGTACAGCATTTTATAATTTTTCTATCACATTATGTTTCAACTGCTTATTATAATAGATAAAAAGAGAAAATTCCTTTCTTTTGCTTCCACTTCAGTATACTGAATGTCCATGAGGTTTCTTTTATATGGTAACATAAGCTGCACTAATGTGTCCACATAGCTTCCAAGAGTAATTAAAAGCTTTGGAGGTGATGACCTCTCAGACACTGCCAGCAGTCATAGGCACTTTTCTCTGAAGGGAGATACTGTGGCATTTCAACTACCAGTTGGGTGCTGCAGCCAACACAGCAGAGCAGGCTACTTCACCATCCCTTGGTACCAGCAGTATCACTATTTCTCGATGCAGCTTTTAAAAGGTTCAAGGATTCAGAAAGCACAATCTGTCACACTGTTGTTAACAAGATGAGGGGCACTGGGCAGGCTAAGCAGCTCCTACAATAAACAATAGTGAGATGAGTCAGACCAGTACTCTTGCCAACGACACTATCACTTAACTCTATAATTGATTCTACTAATATAACAAATCTTTAGAGATTATAGGCTTCACTTATCTTTATATATAGTGTAAGCTGTTGAATTAATCACCGACTCGAGTTTCATCAGTATTCACTAGCATTCTCAAGGCACTTTGTATATTTTGGGTTGCCGTCGTTATGAATGTTCTGTGATGTTTCTCTGTTATCAACCACTGAAAGTAAAACAAGTTTGTTAACAGAGTTTATCAGCAGTATATCAATATTCATAATTTGGTCCCTATTTTTCAAAATGAGTATCTTTTCCCAAATCATTAAATCTTTGGGTACATTTAATTGCTTTAATAATTTAACCTCTGGATTTATTTCATGATTAAGTGGCCAGAAATGATCTGCTACAACTGATTTATCCATCTGTTTTTATATCTAATATTTTTAAAATGTTTAAGCAAAACTAAATGTCATTTGTATACCAGAATAAAGGAACATTTTAGGAATATTAAATTTTTCATTCTATAACTGATATTTGCAAACTAATCATGCTTGTAGTGTTACTAAAATAATTCACAAGCAGTTACTAAAATATTTATTGTTTAGGACTCCTGGGGTTTTCTTGTTGCAAATTGATTTTTATTTTCTTAGGCCTGGTTGTGAGTACATTTAGTGACAAGGGAGTTCACTAGAAAACGTCTGACCAGTCAGATTTAATTATGTTATGATACAGATGTAAAAGAAGATTGCCTGATACGCTATCTTGTAACTTTTAGTCATTGGCATCAGGGTATCTGATTCTGATTAATCAGAATCTATCAAGGCAATTTTGATAATGATGATTATGTTATTTGCTAATGCTGGATTTCTGACAATGAAGTCATTAATCCTCTTGCTCTCCAATATTTTTCACTGATGGATGGGGCACTAGAAGTGGCCGGGCATATTTGAAGGTGGTCTCGATCCATTTCCTCTTGCAGATCACGTAGAGGACAGAGTGGTGAAGAATATATCCCAATTCTGTTTAACTGTTTTGCCAGACAATCATGTCCTGTAATCAACCTGAAGGTTGCAACTGCTGTTTTTCGAGGATACTCAGGAATTACTGTTTGAATGTTTGATAGTTCCCATCTTTTATTCTTTGATTTTTCATAGTAATATTTTGCAATAATGTTTTTGAATTCAGAGTTGACTAATCTTTTAGCTGCATAAAATGGTAGATTATTTATTTATTTAGTCCTTTAAAATCAGATACTGTACATGGTACACTGATATACGATATGTCAAAAGTAATTATATTACATAAACTTATTTACAATAAATACTTGTACAATTATACATAAGGGTATTTGTTAAATTTCAAATATTCTTCTACTGTGTAAAAACAGTGTTCCTTCAAAAAAACCTTCACACCGCATTTAAATTTATTAACATTTTCTATATCTTTATGGTTATTCGGCAGTGAATTATATATTTTTATACAGGAATGTAAAACTCCATTTTTGCATAGATAAACTATAGATTTTTGTACACCGCTGGTACCCTTTTTTGCAAGAAAATCAGCTTTCTCATTACCACTCAGTCCACAGTGAGCTGGTATCCATTGGAAGACTAGGTGTTTTTGAAGTGCTGTTAGATGGGTAAGAATTTTCCAGCATTCTATAATTGTTTGGTTTTTTGGTGACAACTTGGAAGTAATTGCTATAATTGCTGCCGTGGAATCTGGGAGAATAACTACTTGCTGAAAATGTGAAATTCTGTACAAAAGATTTTGTAGGGCCATTCGAATTGCTTCAATTTCTCGATCAAGTGATGATTATGAAATCCTTTAACATGAGTTAAGTGAGCCAAAATTATGATTTGAGTATTAAGTTAATGTGTATACTGGGTGGATGGGAAATCATTACATTAATTTAAACCAGTGATACATCTTGATATTTGGAACACATTTTGTATCTTACATTTTTGTCTCTGACCATTTTCTATGGAGATATTTTAGTTTTCTCGAAAACAAGCTGGCACCACTGCAGATTGTGTGTGTCACTTTCCCTAGCTCAGTACATAAACGAACACAGTAACAGTGCTTCTTGAGAACACAAATACCCTGCTGTGTCCTCTTGTGTTTACTGTGCCAGTGTAGGCCAATCACAAGTGCTAGCTCCCAAAACATTAAAGTGAAAGCGAAAATGCCAGACATGTTTACATCCACAAGCCAGCTCAATTCCCTGACCAACCTCAATGCAACGTTGTCGACTTACTGCACATGTGAAAAAGCTGCTTGGAGTATTCTTTCCGATCTTTTAAGTGATTATTTCAACACCCTGTGTGATGTTGCATAATTACTACCGAAGCTATGTCAGATATAAGTTACTCTACGCATCTTACAAGTAACAAACTTATCCTCATACATTCCTGTGGAATTACGCATCCAAGTTGGATTGAAAACCATTTATTTTTTCGAAATTAGCTGATCAAATAACAAAATGCCATTAGACTTGTTTGTTTGTAATGCTTCTATGAAGCACATCTTAGAAGTAATGTAATGACTAGGGCCCAGATTTTTAGGATTTAACCTATTTTTTCCCTTGTCTTTTAATTAACTAATTTCAAAACATATGTTCATTTCATACATTCTGAAGCAGAATATATGACATTGCACCTAAAAATGCCTATTTGAAGAGTTGAGACCTAAAATGACCTAAATAGCTGTTTTTCCTTATTCAAATTGTCATTTTTCCTTGGAAATCTATTGGATAAATATTACTTCTACCACTACAATCATTAGGGCTGAGATAGTTCAGCGTAATACCGCTAAGATGCAGCACATCCCATTGCACATGTGACATCTGGTGACTCCTTGAGGCAGTAAGCAGAAGGTCAGGAGTATAATCTGTGGTCAGGAGCACAAATTGGTAAGGAAGAGCTTGCAGTTGTAAGAAGAGAGTTCAACAAGTAGGACGTATGATGAATCGTTGCTGCAATACTTTTCAACTTGAATTGTTATATAGCAGAACAATGCCTAAATCGCACACTGAGACAATGGATTGCTACAGATCCCAACTTTACTACAGATGTTCGAGTAGTCTTTTGTCAGGCATGCTCAAAACAAATAAGTTTCTTGTAAATAACCTAAACACTGCATGCATTATCTTACTGAAGTGGATTTAGGATGTGTATTTTTAGTTTCAGGTTAAATGTGAGAAGAAATGCCATAATGAGCAGCACAAATCTGCAGTTTTAAATAATGCTAGTGTTGCTAGGAGAAATAAGTCCAGCAGCATCAGTAGGCAAACGCTTATTTCTTCCACAGTTGGTAAACCTGAAGCTAACTTTAACCTTTGCCTCTGCCAGGCGTTGGTATCTGCAAACGTCCCATGGAACGTGTTAACGAACCCGACCATGAAAACATTTTTAGAAGAGATCAGTGGTCACATTATACCTAAAGAATCCACTGTAAGGAAGAATTATTTATTTTGGTTCCTGTTTACCAGAACACACTACATAAAATAAGAAAAGATATAGGGGATCACTATATCTGGTGTTCTGTTGATGAGACAACTAATAGTTGTGGTCGCTTCATTGTGAATGTTGTTAGCTAATGCTGGATTTCTGACAATGAAGTCATTAATCCTCTTGCTCTCCAATATTTTTCACTGATGATATTGAAGAGAGCAATAGCAATAATAGTAACCGCTTTTTAGAGAGCACCATATTTTTATGTTTTGGCGGTCACATTGCTCTCTCACAACCCCCAGAATGCCTGGAGGATCACACCTGTCGTTGGTTTACGGGTCTCACCGACCTGACTGGGAGAATTATCAAAATAAATTCACTGACCATATCCTCTGATCACCAATCAGAGGACGTATTACAGGCCATGACAGGTCAGCATGTTAGGGGTAAGATTTTATAGACAAATGGAGAGGTTGGAAAAATAAAGACTCCCTAGTCCTCAGGAACCCTAATAGCATCGGGGTTGTCATTGTGAATGTGGTTGTAGGGAAGTTGGACCCAAAAGAACCAGGTAACCCTTATCTAATTCTTTGTAAAGAAATAGAAAAAACTAACAATAGCCTGTGCAGTGAGGGATGCTTTACGCATATTGTGGCCAGAAGAGAATCGGGATAGTAAGTTCCTGTTGTTAGTGACAGATAGTGCTGCCTACATGTCCTTCTATCCAAGCATGCTGTATGTTACATGCTTGGCTCATGGCCTGCATCGCCTTGTGAAGGAGGTTAGAAAACTCTTTGATAATGTGAACAGCTTGATATCTTCGGTCAAGTAGGTTTTCTTGAAAGCCCCAATACATATACAGTTACTCAAAGAGAAGTTACTGGCAGCTCCTCTTCCACCTGAGCCGATACTTACCCGCTGGGGAACTTGGCTGTCTGTTGCCTTTTACTATGCTGAGCACCTAAATGACATTAAAAGTATAGTAAACGACTTTGATTAAACGGATGTTTCCTGCATCTCCAAGGCCAAGAAATCAATCAAGGCTCCTACCATCGTCGCTTCCCTTCCGTATATTAAGGAGCATTTTTATTGTATTCCAGAAGTTATCATTGCATTGGAAAGCACAACCCTGACACTCAAACGTGCTATGGATATCTTCGACAATGTTTCCAGAAAATAAATACCTGGATATGGGGAGTTGCATGTTCTTCAAAGCTGCAGAGAATTGTTCAATGTAATCCTGGGTTTAATTATGTGAAAGTCATCTCTTCAATACTGCAGGGTGAAAAGTATACCGGAGTAATATCCCTAGTACCTTCAGCATTAGCATCAATGACTTCGCTCCTATGACATCATGTTCCATTGAAAGAGCTGTTTCTTTATACAAGAATGTGTTATGTGATGATAGAAAGTCGTTCACAGCAGAAAATTTGGGTACGTATACAGTTATATATAGCAATACCAGAAAATAGTCAACAAAAGAGTAAAATTGATTATCTGTGTGCTGTATGATTTATATCTCAATAAAGTAAGCAAACCAGAAAATTATTTGTACCACTATTGATCTGCAAAGCTAAAACCTAAAAAAAAAAAAAACAAAAAAAAAAAACAAACCTGTTTTAATTCATGTGAAAAACCTATTTTAGGCATGTGAAAAACATAAGTTTATAGGACCTAAAAATCCGGGCCCTAGTAATGACTTCCCTTCCACTCGGTAAGCAAACAGCTACCTGTCTTTGCATTCATTGACCTTCTTAATGAACATATCTTTGGTAACCTTAACCCAGTAGTACCTAGCACTGCCATATGGTAATGCACATAACACATTTTGGTGCTTTCAAAACTTAAGCTGGCAGTTTGGTACCACTGCTGATCACTCTAAAGAAAAATCATTGTCATGCTTGTTAAGATAATAGTGTGCAGACTAATTGTAACTTTTTTAGTTAAATAAACACAAAATTGTTTCACAAACTGTGATTTACGCACAACTAGTTTTGTAGAAATTTCTCTACATCCTCGGCTGCTTTTAACTATTGGTTATAATTAGTTGATCATGCACCGTCAACTGTGTTCCCTCTGGTGTAGAATGGAACAAACTTCATGAGTAGGTTTTCTTCAAATGGAAGATCAAAATTCATTAGACATTCTAAAGTAAGAACAAATTAGAAACTAAAAACTTCACTTATCTTAGTAATGTTGCACGTTCTTTTTGCACAAACTGACCCAGGGTTTCAAGTTGTCTCCAACTCATTCTCAAAGCTATACAAACAAATTCGTTACCAAAGCTGCAATCTATCATTTTTTTCTGAAAACAGAAAACAAATACTGACATTCAATTTTTATTTACCAATCTCTGAAAACAAAAATTTATAAATACAATCTATAGATGGTAATTCAAAGTTCATAACACACTTCCTGATTTTTGAAATAAAAATTGTTTCCCAAACCATTAAATCTATAGGACCACTTAATTGTTTTAATAATTTAACTTCCTGGATTAAATGACCGAAAATGATCTGCCACATTTCTAAAATGTTCTTTTATTCTGGTTTCTAAATGACGTTTAGTTTTATCAATATAAACCTTATCACAATCTAAACAGCTAAATTGATAAATGCCAGATTTTTTATAATTTGGTATTTTATCTTTTTTAGGAAAATTAAGTAAATTTTGTATATTAAATTTATTTTGAGGGACCAAATTTATTCCATATTCTTTAAAAATCTTTGTAAATTTTTTATTGGCCCATGGATGGTAAGTAAACTTTTTAAAAATACAATTATCTTTTATTTTTTTAAGGGTTGAAACTTCTTTAACACCTTTTTGATACTTAAATTTTTCTATCTTTTTATGTATAAAATCTGTATTAAAACCATTAACCTCTTCAGGGATATGGACGTGAAATCACGTCCATTTAAAATGACGGACGAGCGATATGGACGTGTATACATGTCCTGTGCGTTTGTGCATTTAACCCTTATTTATCCTCTATCTAACTCAACTTATTTTAATTTTCCCCCGTTATGAAACATTTAATTAAATTCTATATGCTTTACTGGCTTACCTTTATATGTTCCTTCTGCAGTGATATGCCTCAAAACAGGGATAAACACACAAGGGCACATCTCCACATTCGCCACAGATCATCCCAGTTTCCTTACGGATTCCCTTCTTGTGGCACACGAAACACCTTCTTTGCTGTTGACGGTATCCTTTTAGGCAAACCAATACGATTTGAATGTACTGTTCCAATTGCATTAGTCTTTCTTTTGTGTAAGGCCATGAATAATTTAGGAGAGCTGTACCAGTTATCTATGTACACAGTCCTACCCTGATCAAGCACAGGTTCCATTAGGTGCATTACTATGGAGCCAGATAAGCCCAAATCTTTGTCTCCAGTATTGTCAGTCCCTTGACCAGTGTAAATGCAGCTATTGTAAAGATATCCCGTTTTACTTTCACAAACATCAAAGCTCTTTATGCCAAATCTAGCCCTTTTTGTTTTGATGTATTGCTTCCAACCTAAGCGGCCCTTCCAAAGCATTAGGCTTTCATCAACAGTGACCTTTTCACCAGGCACATAATTTTCTTTAAATTTTGAAATAATATAATCGAAAACAGGCCTAATTTTGTGGAGTTTGTCATTTACATTCTCTGTGCAGGTGAAATGAAGGAACTGCAAAATTGACGTAAACCTGTTATTTGACATGCATTTTCCAAAAAAAGGAGTAGCTAGCATGTCATCTGTGGACCAATACATGTATAATGCAGGTTTACGAATAACACCCATAAGTATAATTAGACCAATTAGCCTGTAAATCTCATTGAGTGTTACTTCTGTCCACCTTTGAATTCTGCTCTTAGGCCCTAATTTACCTTTAGGGAGCAGGTCTTCCTTCACCTTACACGCATATACATTTGTTTCCGAAACAATGAGAGACACTAAGCCGGTAGTAAAAAATTTTGTAAAAATGTCAATTGGTTGGCTGTCAGAAGTCAGCTGAGCCTGGGATTGAACACCAGACCCTGTGCTCGTGAAGATGTGCCTGTTTGTGTTGCAATTGTTTTCAGCACTCCACAATGCTGACTCTTCACGAACACCTGAAGGAAGTTAGTCACATTCTTCCTCACTGCTACTCGTACCTATATCCTCCACACTCCACTCGTTCGATCCCAGGGACCCGCATGTGGTATTCGCGGTGGACGAAGCGGCATCAGGGCGGTTTTTCTCCTGGTGCTCCGGTTTCTCCCGCCATCTCATTCCACCGGTACTCCATCTTCATTCCATGTATCATCACTGTCACCGCCTGCGGTGCTGTAGTAGTAAAAGCGGGCGTTAAACACTACAACAACACCCCCCTCAAATTAGGAAAATTTGCCATCAATATCCAAATCGCTGTCACACAGCAAGAAGTCCTCCACATTATCGTGTGTAATTTCAGAAGCCCTTACACTTCCACCACTCGCTAACCTTTGTGCAACACTGCTTGTTGATGCCATGTTTTAGCTCTGAGATGTAACACTCAAAAGCTTCTCACTTCAGCTACAAGCAGGAAAGTATACATATGCATTTCAAGAAAGAAACAAATGGAGCGTATCCAAGTTACGAAACACGTGTAAGGAAAAATTGCAAACCTGCTTTATTCTGATGACTCATAAACCACGCATACAGTAGTGTTCTATTTCACATTGTACTGTGATTTGCTGACGCATAGCTCACAGATACAATGGGTCCACTACTGTTTCTTTCCGAGAAATTATATTAGGCGCCTTCGACAAAGCAAAGTTAACTTTTTACCACAATGAAACAAATAGTGCCATTTCAACGATTTGTAAATGCAACTCAACATTGCTGATGATGTACATGTATACTGCATATAATGAGTTTTATACCAGTTTTTGTTTCATTAAAATAACTTAAAATTTACGCAAAATACAGCTGTGTATTTAGGAAGCACTTTTAGCGCATTTAACAATTTAAATGCCCTGCGCTGGATATTGGGTATCCGTTCTCGGCCTGCAGGGCTTTTAAATGACTGTCGCTCAAGAGGTTAATTACTGCAGTGTTAATAATGTGTTTATATTCTATGTCAAATTCATGTTTATTAAGGGGTATATTTATTAACCTATAAATTAAACTATTGAAAACAGCAAATTTATGTGCAAAAGGATTAAAACTTTTATATTTTATGTAATTATCAGTGTGAGTAGATTTTCTGTAAATACCAAATTTCAATTTATTGTTATGTCTTTTAATTTTTAAGTCCAGAAATGAAAGGAACCCATTATTTTCAGTTTCCAAAGTGAATTGTGTAGCTTTATCTTGTAAATTTAAAAGTTTTAAAGCATCATTTATCTGTTTTTAGGGACAACAGCAAAAATGTCATCTGCGTATCTATACCATATTTTAAAAATTAGAGGGAATGATTTTATAATTTGAGTTTCAAAAAAACTCGTGAAAAGATTAGCAAGAAATGGCCTAAGTGGACTACCCATTGCTAAGCCAGAAGTTTGTTGAAAAAAATTACCATTAAAACTAAAGAAATTTTGATCTAACCAAAGATTTGTAAATTTTACAAAATCATCTATTAAATCTTTGTTTAATTCTAAAGAATTTAACCATTTTTTTAAAAAAATCAAAAGCTTTTTTCTAGGAATGCTAGGAAATAAAGCAGTTACATCAAAAGAAACGAGTTCATAATTATCAGACAATACTATGTTGTAAATCTTTTCCACTAATTCAAAAGAATTTTTAATACTTAAACTTTCAAATTTATCAAAAGTACTCAATTTTTTAGTTAACCATTTAGCTAATTTATACGTAGGTGAATTTATAGAATTTATAATGGGTCTCATTTTATTTCCTGGTTTGTGAATTTTTGGAAGTGCATATAACCTGGGTAAAACAGGATTATTGACTTTTAAAATACCTTTTTCTTTTTTAGGTATCATTTTCAGTTCGTTGATAGTTTTATTAAAAGTTGAAAGTTAAAGGATCATTGTCAATTTTTAAGTAATCTTTACTTTCAAGCAAAAGTTCTACTCTATTAATATAATCAGATTGATCTAAAATTACAATTTTGTTGCCTTTATCAGCTTTAGTATAAATTACATCCTTTTCTTACTTTGGAATCTTGTTGCTTCACTGTTAATAGCTTTAATTTTCCTTATTCATTATACATGTTTGGCACTTCTTCATATAAATCTTTTTTTTCAAGTGTTGAGATCTCTTGCCAGTTGTACCTACTTCAAAAGATGGATTTTATGTTGACGATTATTCCGCCCCTAGAGCAAGATGGAAAACACTACATCTCCGACTGTGAGAAAAGAGAACTATTTGCAGATACTTTACAAAATTCGTTTAGATCTAATCCAGGAAGCAACGTAGAATTCAACCACGAAATTGAACAGTTTACTGGTTCTTACGCCACAGTACCACTACCCATTGACTTCACTTCACCCAAAGAAATTCTTTTTATCATCCAGCAACTTCCCGCAAGAAAATCGCCTGGGCATGATCTAATACCAAACTTTGTATTAAAACATTTGAGTCGCAAAGCACTTGCTATCCTAGCTTCGTTGTTCAACAGTTTTATGCGAATGGGTTATTTCCCAAGAATCTGGAAACACGCCATAGTTATTGTTATTCATAAACCTGGAAAATCCCCTTCCAATCCAACAAATTATCGTCCAATAAGTCTGCTGCCAACTCTGTCCAAGGTGTATGAAAAGATTATACTGAAACGTTTAGGAAAATTTCTAGAACAAGTGTCACTATTACCTCCCTTTCAATTTGGTTTCCGTCGCAAACATTCAACTACTCATCAAATTCTCCGAATTACAGAGCAAATAGCACAAGGCTTCGAGAAGGAAGAACACACTGCTGTCGCATTCCTTGACTTCACTCAGGCATTTGACAGAGTTTGGCATCAGGGTCTACTTTACAAACTGTTTCTCTATGGCACTCCAGACTACCTCTACAAAATAATATCTTCCTTTCTATCATACCGTACCTTTTCAGTTCGAATAAGTAACAGTCATTCTTCTACCAGACCTGTAACAGCAGGTGTTCCACAAGGTTCAATATTGGGTCCAATTCTGTTCAACTTGTTCACTTCTGACATACCTACAACGCCCACAGCTCAAATAGCAATGTATGCCGATGATACTGCCATCTATGCAACCCATCGTAATTTACACACCGCTAGAAATCGCCTTCAAGAGGCCTTAAACTTAATCATACCCTGGCTTGACAACTGGCGCATTTCTCTCAACCATGAAAAATGTGAAGCAATGGTGTTTACATTATGCAGACCGGAATATCCACCATCAGTAGCGATAGCAACAAATTCTATACCCTGGAAAAGTGACAGAGAAACGGTGAAATACCTTGGTGTACTGTTTGATAGAAAACTCACGTGGAAGCCACATATAAGTAACAAACTCAAACTTGCCCAACTAAGACTGACAAAACTTTATCCACTTCTCAACAAAAAATCTTCGCTTAAGTTAAAAAACTACATACTACTCTACACAACTCTTTTAAGGCCGCTTTTACTATATGCCTGTCCAATTTGGGGAGGAGCCAGTGCTACAGAAATTAAACGCATCCAAACGTTTCAAAACAAAATCTTACGTATCTCAACTAATGCGCCATGGTTTGTCAGAAACAATCAAGTATACAGAGAAACTGGAATCAGTACCATTTAACAGTCCATTTCTTCACAAGCCGAACAGTTTTACAGCAATCTAAAGAACGTTCCTGGATCTATTCACTACTCTCTTGGCAGAAAATCCAGCTTTCCAACACGCATCAAGAGTCGTCTACCACTGGACCAGTTATCACAGCAAGATCTGATTTAATTTCAACTAATACTGTCAGTGAGGGGCCCAATGGGGTTTACCTCATTTCAATGTTACTTATTATATTTTATTTATTGTTATGTGTATTTCAACAATGGTCTGTAGAGCGCACATGCGCTGATCGATCAATAAATCATTTAAAAAAAAAAATGTTGGATGTCATGGTCCTTTTTGCAGAGATGGGCTGATACTGCTGATGTTTAAATCTGTTTACCCAATAAGGAAAATTGAAGCTATTAACAGTGAAGCAACAAGATTCTAAAGTAAGAACAAATTAGAAACTAAAAACTTCACTTATCTTAGTAATGTTGCATGTTCTTGCAACATTTACTCAATGATTAAAATGCTACTCAAGCATAGTGCCTATGTCCCTTTTTGTTCTGCCAATATAGACTTTGTCACAATTACTGGAGTCTATTTTGTATATTCCTGGTTTATTATTTATGGGAATTTTGCGTATTTTGCTCGATGGATTGAGGTCTTATTATGCTGATTCTGTTCTGGTGTACCAGAACTGTTTTGTAATGATTGGATATCCTTTGGAATTTTTTGGTTGCCCATGGGTGGTAAGTGAATTTATAAATTTCTTCTTGTCTTTTTCTGATTTAAGGGTGGACTTTTCTGGTTTTCTTTTCGATTTTCTGCAGTTTTTTTATACTAGTTCCTTGCTATACCCATTATTCTCTGCTGCTTGTATGTATTTGAGTTCTTCTGAACATTGTTTTTCCTAATGGCAATTTTGTAAATCTTAATAAAAGGCTGTTCAATTCTGCAAGCTGATGTGCTTTCCAATTGAAACTGTTAGATTTTATATAGTTAGTGTGTGTCTTTTCTATGTATCCCAAATTTTAATTTACCATTATTCTTAATGATATTAATGCCTAAAAATGCAATTACATCTCTTTGTTCCAGTTCATTGTAAATTTTTTCTTAGGTTCTCTTAAATTTAGTAGTTTTAATGCATAATCTGCTAATTTACCATTTAGAACTGCAAATACATCATCTACGTTCCTATGCCATATTTTGAAAATGTATGGGGAAGGATCTTGTAATGTGAATTACTAAATAGGTAATAAGATTTGCCAAAAATGGAGATAAAGGATTTTCCATAGCCAAACTTGTTTCTTGTTTGTGAAATTTATCTTGAAATTTGAAAAATGACTGATCAATGCAAATTTTGGTGAGTTTTACATATTTGTCTATTTCCGTTTGTCATGTGTATTGATTTCAACCAGTCTGTGTGGTATCAAATGAGTTTGTCTAATGGTAGGTATACTAGGGAAGAGCACGATTACATCAAATGTGCCATAGTTTTAAGGAATTACTTAAACTGAGACATTCAAATTTTGGTAGATTATTGAATTTATTTACAAGTCACTTGACCAGAAATTATGTAAGGGTATTGATGTTATTTATGATAGGCTGCATGGTGCTACCTGATTTATGGATTTTGGAGAGTCCAATATCATAGCCAATGTTCGGTTGTCTCGGTTTGGTCTTAGCCTATCTGACTTGCATTACTTGGCAACTTTTTATTACTTCATTAACTTAGATGATGGACTTATTTAGAGGGTTTGATCTGATCACTGAATTTGTGGTATTTTTAAAACATGTTTTCCATGGCAATTATTACTATGCCAACAAACTTAATGCTGGGGTTTTAACACACAAGCCATGTGTGGGCAATGTCTGAGAGGTAGAATCAGAACAAAAATTCATTGCCACAGCCGGGATTTGTACCATAACCTTTCACTTTCTGTGCAGCTGTTCTAACCATTAAGGTACTGTGACAATTTGCCAGTATGACATTGAATTCTTCAACTGATTCATATTTTTCCTGGTAGACCATAAAGGGAATCTCACATCAGACATAAGTATCCTAAGAGCAACTTACCATTGTAAGTACTTTATAACCTGGGATTAAATAACCGTTAGATGATAGTCATTATTGTTTATGCCAACAAACTTAATGCTGGGTTTTTAAACACAAGCCATGTGTGGGCAATGTTTGAGAGGTAGAATCAGAAAAATTCAATTCCACAGTTTTCCTTGCTTGTGATATAGTCTGTTTTGTTCAAAGCTACGATTTTATTGCCTTTATCTGCTTTTGTGAAAATTGCCTTCTTGCTATTTAGGGGTTTGATGATTTTGCTATAATGTTTGTTGTGAAATTTCTCATTTCTCATGTTTTTGAAAATGACCTCGTATTCTTTCTGTGCTATATTTTTGTCTACATGATTGAAGTCCTTTATTGCTCTTTCACTGTCTAGTATGAACTGTTCTGTTATTTGAAAAACTTACGCATGTCTTCAGTGCTTTGTTTAAGAAATCTTTTCTTTTCATTAGTGAAGTTTTGATCAGAAAGTTTACTACATTGATATTGTTTTTTGTGGACCATATTTTTCTTCAAAGAAATATTCCATAAATCTTTCTTTTTGTGTCAAAATTTTTTTGTTTGCTTTATTGCTAATGTGATCAAAAGAATTTTTTCCAAATTAGTCCAAAAAATTTAACCTAGCTGTTTTGTTAGCTTTAAATGGAGTTTGTATGATTCCAGATCTAATTTTGCCAACTTGCTATAGTGTTTAGAAATTTCAGCTTGTATTATTTTCTTTTATTTGTATAACGAGTTGAACAGCAATGCTAGATTAATAGGTCTTAAAGTCAACGCAGAAAAAACTAAAATAATGTTACAAAATAGACATAATTAGAGAAATAATGTTGTTTGGACGATAGGCAACGATAAGATATAGGTAGTGGACAGTTTTAAATATCTAGGTACAATGGTAGATCAAAATAATGACGAAAGTTAAGAAATTAAAGCTCGAATAATGGCTGCAAATATTCATGTATGTCAAAGCCGAAAGAACCAAGTGTGCAGAAGATGTACAAAACTGGAGAAGAAAAGCAGCCATTTTTAAGAAAGAAATAATTACAGCAAAAAGGGCCAATTTCACAAATTTTGTAGAACATATGGACTATAGGAAAGATGGAAATAAAATATACAAATTCCTTAATAAAACAAAATTATCAAAAAATACAACTGAACCATTAAAATATAATAACAAAAGCTTAACTACAGATAGGGAAATAGCAGAATCCCTTAACAAGTTTTATGCTCAGTCACAAACAATACCCCAAGCGTATAAAAAACAAGATAAGGCTATCCAAAAAACTATCAGAGAAACTAGTAAGCCAAAAGGTATACGAAATGATATTTTTATTCAGGATTTTAATGAAACAGAACTGGATTTAGCAATAGAACAATTACAGAACAAAAAATCTCCTGGACCTGACAAGATCCACCCAGAGTTTATTAAACACCTTGGCAGGAAAGGAAAAGAAATCCTACTTAAACTGTATAACACATGTTGGAGAATGACTGGACCTTCCGACTGGAAAAAAGCCATTATCATCCCGATTTTAAAGAAAAACAAACCCTCAAACAATATTAATAGTTTCAGACCAATATCTCTGACCAGTGTTATTGCAAAAGTGATGGAAAGAATGGTGGCATCTAGACTTAACTGGTTTCTAGAATATTACAACTTAATTAATAGTTCACAGACCGGCTTCAGACAGAATCATAGTACAAGTGAAAATGTACTCCTACTAAGCCAAGACATCAAGGAAGCTTTCAATAGAAAGGAGGATACCTTGGCAGTATTCATTGATTTTAAATCAGCATATGACTCAGTCTGGAGAAATAAATTAGTTGATAAGTTGCAATCAATAGGTGTGAAAAGTAACATGCTTAAGTGGATAACTCAGTTTATTTCACAAAGATTTTGTGCCACAAAATATAACACATACATTTCCAAATATAAACAAACACACCGAGGACTTCCACAAGGTGCTGTTCTGAGCACAACACTCTTTAACATATATATAAATGACCTTCCATCAATAATAAAAACTTTAGAAACCAAAATTGCTTTATTTGCTGACGATGTAGTCATTTGGACTTCAGGCTCTTCAAAAAAATCTGAATTAATTAAAGACAGAATAGAAACAGCCCTAAACAAAGTACATGAATGGAGCTCCAAAAACCTCATGACTATCAATGTGGAAAAAACAAATTATGAATTATTTACACTAAAATACAAACCAGTTAATGTTAGCATAAATTATAATGGTAAACCACTCAAAGCAGTTGATGATGCCAAATACTTAGGCATCACTTTCGACAGAAAGCTAAGTTGGAAAAAACATATACAAACATCTCAGAAAAGGTTGAAAAGAAATTGCAAATCCTGAAAAGGTTAGCTGGTGCTAAATGGGGCTGCTCAAGGAGAGTCCTTAACACAACATACAAAATGTATATTAAACCAAACCTCTTGTACTGTTCTGAAGCTTTAATAACAGCAGCAAATGCTAACATCAATAAACTTGAACAAATACAAAATCAGGCTCTTCGCCTAATCACTGGAGCAGTTAAATCCACACCTATTGATGCCATGCTTGCCTTAACACGGACCCCATCAATAACAACAAAAATAGAAGAACAAGCATTGCTTCAACACGAGAAAATGTTAGGACTGCCAAACTCTAAATGGAAAGAAGAGAACCTCCCCCATTCAATCCTTAAAACTCATAGTAGTTTCCTAGAAAAGGTAACACAGATTAAATCCAAATTGAACATTCCTAACACCAGAGAAAATCTACTTATAAGAGAAAATCCATTGGAATTATTGCAACCTACCTTCAATTTGGAATTAATAGAGGAAATAAGTAAATCAGACACACCAAAAGAAATACAAAAACTTCTAGCTCTGGAAACAATCAATACTAGGTATCCCACAGAAGAATGGCTGCACATATATACTGATGGATCCTCGAAGGAAAACCTTACTGGAGCTGGAGTTACGTGTTCACATTTTTCCTTTTATCATTCTGTTGGCAGAGACACAACAAATTATGATGGAGAAATAGAGGCTATATACATTGCTCTCCGACAATTATTAAATCTTCCCTTAAATAAATTTAACAAGGCAGTAATTCTTTCAGATTCTAAAGCTGCAATTCAGGGAATATGTTCAAATACTACAAAGAAGTAAAAAAAAATTAGAGAATGCTACAAAATGTTAACACAACTCCAAAAAGTTAATAAGACTGTTCATCTCCAATGGATTCCAGCACACTGTGGAGTCATGGGGAACGAAGCTGCAGACTCACTTGCAAAGAAAGGCACAACAATAAAACAAAAGTCTAAATTCAATTTCTCATATTCCTCAATAAAACGCTTGATCATAAAAAATTTTTGTCATTCATATCTACAAGAAATAGAAACAAATGCCAAAGATAAAAAATGGATTACACTACTTTCCAATCCAGATATAATCCCCCAGAGACCAAGGAAAACAGCTGTTGCAGCCTTCCGACTATTGACAAATCATGACTGCTTGGCAAGTCATCTCTACAGAATAGGTATCTCAGCCTCACCAATATGTGTCCTGTGTAACGATCCAGCAGAAATGAACGAAGACCACTTGAAGACCTGTGAAGCATTAAGATCAGAAGAAACTACAGTTCAAAAGTATTGGAAAGCACGAATGCTAATGGCTTCATTGCCAGATGCAAGGCACTAGAAAACAACAACATAATGGCTGCAAACAAGACATATTATTCGCTTCAGAATTTGTTTAAAAACAAAAATATAAGCAAAGATCAGGATATACAAAACGTTAATCAAGACTGTGCTGATATATGGTTGTGGATGTTGGACATTAAACTCCAGTTCTGAGAAAATGTTAGGCACATTTGAAAGGAAAATCCTGAGAAGGATCTACGGTCCAATACAAGAGGATGGAAGATGGCAAATAAGATGGAATAAAAAAATATACGAACTATATAAAGAGGTGGACATTGTGAAAGATACAAAACTAAGGAGACTGAGATGGGCCGGACATGTGGCAAGGATGACAGATAAACATATCCCCAAGAAAATTTTGGATGGAAAATTTTATAAGACCAGACCAAAAGGAGCACCAAGGGGAAGATGGGAAGACGGTGTAAGAAAGGATGCAATGCAACTACTCGATGTTAGGATATGGAGAAGGAAGGCTATGGATAGGGATGAATGGAAGCAAAAGCTAAGGGAAGCTGAAGCCCACAGTGGGCTGTAATGCTTAGAAGAAGAAGAAGATTATTTTCTTTTTCCTGCTAATTGTTCCCAGCTATTTTGATTGTGTTGAATTATCTTCATCACAAATTTCAGCACTACTTCCAGTTTGTTAAATTATAGTGTACAAACTGTTTGAAAACTGCTGTCATTGAATGTGGAGCAGAAACGGGCACCCCTTTCAAGTAAATGTATTTTTATATGTGGTGCAGGTTTTATTAAAAGATAGTCAACACATATCAGCGTGAATATAGCAGCAGGAATAATGTTTTTACTGAATGATGTAATAGTTAGATAGTAGACGCTACTCTTATCTTCAGGGTCGTGGTAACAGAATGGAATGCATATATCAACGTTCCTTTATCACAACATATTTATTCGTTAATTTACACTTTTAGCACCATTAATTATTCAAAGACTTTACACAGGATAAAAGTTTGGTGAAAGTTCCATGTTCACACACTACCAAACACACGTCTTATCATCATGAGCATACAGACGCCAATGAATCTAGTTCCTGGTGTCGGTATGACGCAACACCGCCATTCTTTTGTATTCATCCACGCAACAGTTCTCATTGGTTGAACACGAAGTGACAAGAAAACATTGGCTATCTTGAATATTGAAAAATAAGTCCCTGATACACCCAAATTAAAAGAATTAGAAATTTACACACTCTTACAAAAATATTTACATGAACGACCCTCCATTGGTCAATATTCTGTCTCATATGCCCCTTGTTTTGTGTTTCAAGTTGTCACCTTATTTACAATCTTGAAACACAATAGAATACTTCTCCCTACTCCTATGATTCAATCACTTTGTACAATTTTTTTTTTCAGTCCTCTTCACTGTTTGTCTTTGTCTTTTGTTTTGACATGATACTGCATGTCTTTATAAATTTCACATATTCGATTACTACACAATGCATTCAGTTTTTTTATACAATACATATCCAGTTATTGTATAACACATTTAGTTATTACACAACATGTCCAATTATTATACAATACATATTCAGTCATTGTATAATATACCCAGTTATCATATCACATATGTTGTTATTATACAATACACATTCAGTTATTATACAATACATATTCAGTTATTGTACAACACATTTGGTTACTACACAACATGTCCAATTATTATACAATACATATTCAGTCATTGTACAATATATCCTGCTATCATACCACATATGTTCTGTTATTATGCAATACATATTCAGTTATTACACAATACACATTCAGTTTTTGCATAACGCATTTAGTTATTACTCAACATATTCAGTTATTACACAATATATCTAGTTATCATGCAATACATATTCAGTTATTGTACAACACATATTCAGTTCTTATACAACACATACTCAGTTATTGTACATTTGACATTGACACAAATATAATTTAAGTGTATCATGGTTTATTATGTGGTTTTTGACTTGTATTCATTGCTATGAGGAGAGAAAAACAGGATACAAATTTTGAGCTAATGATTATGATCATGTTTATGGCAATATTTTATTCAGTTCTTTGCCTTCTTTGTCTTATAAGCTTATTATGTATAGGCAGGTTGTTGAGTCGGTTCTTAAACTCTGATGTTACTTATGGTACTAATTTTCTTAATTGGGTTATTATTCATTGTTGTTTGGTTCAACATTTCTTCGAGCTTAGCATTGGCTATATTCATCTTAATTCATGGGCATTGTTTTTCTGATTATGGTTTTCCTCACTTCACTAATTGTCATTTCTTTGCCTCTTATTTCTATAAGAGAAAACTTCTATACTTACAATTATTCTGTAATTGTATTATTTTTCTTCTCAATTTACCCTCGACATCTTTGTGTCGAAATATTATATCTTTTTCATCATAATTGATTCATTTTTATTTTTGTCCCTGACATCCTTATGTCAAAAACATAATATCTTCCGTCGCTATGATTCATTTCTTTAATGACAATCAGTGTCCTCGTCTGTTTTTGTTGACAATGCTCTTTGTGGTCGATATAGCCAATGACTATGTTGATTTTCTTCCTTATTGTAATTCCTAATCTGAACATAATTTTCTATAAGTAACCCATTAAAAATTGTTATTTTCTTTCATCTCTACTACTCCTGCCTTACACATTCGTTGACAAAGACTATTTGGTCCTTTCTTTGTATGGCTTCAATTTATTTTTATGGTATCTTCCTACCAACTTGCCATTTGTATTCTGTAGCTCATACGTATGGACACCCAGCTGTTTTGTTATGACCAGTGGTTCCATCTTTCTCTTCGTGTAGCCATCATGGTGTCGATGTCAATTGTAAGTTACTAAGATTTTGTTGTTTGTCATCCAGCCAGTTGGGACGAACTTAGTTGTTGTAATTTCCCTGAGTGTTGGTGGTGGTGGTTGTTTCTGTATTTTGTGCAGCATCTGCCCTATTTGGCACATTTTCATCTACTTCCTGCTGTCTTACGTTGTCGGTGTTCCCTTGGTCTCTGCCCCTTTGGTGTGAACCTCTGTCATATGACGGTCTGTGGTTGTTCAAGTGTTCCCTACTGAGTCGCATGTGATTCACTTGATGGGTATGGTCTCCTGGTCTTCCACGATCATATGTATATGTTCTGTATCTCGATTCACCATTCGGTATTGTGTCGTGGTACCACTGTCTTGTGTTCTCCATCCTCTCGCCATGATTATGTGGTTGTGGGAAATGGTGTGCCCCTCTCCCCCTTTCATGGGTACTCCTAGTATTTCTATGTTCTCCCTCACTCTGGTTGTTCGTAGCCGTGTTCCGGTTTAGGATGGGTGAGTTTGGTTGACCGTTCCTATGTCTATGCTCATTAGGCCGACCATTTTGTGTTTCGAAGGCTGTCAGCAATTCTATCATATCTGCAAAATCTACTGGCCTTGCAACAATTAACCCTGTTCTCACTGTGTCTGGGAAATGTCTTGTTATGCTGGTAATTAGTTCTGCCTCCGACAAGTTGGGGTCTAATAGCTTTCCTTTGTTGGCTACTTTCATAAAATAATCGACTAACGACAACCCTTTGGTTGGATCGTATCTACCTGTCGCTAGCTCTACCCTAGTTTGGTTGGATCGTATCTACCTGTCGCTAGCTCTACCCTAGTTTGGTTTTGTTTAGCTGGGCCCCAATACCTTGATAGGAATAAATTTCTGAATGAGCTATACGACTCATGACCAGCTAGTGTTAACCTGAGCCATTCTAATGCCTTGTTTTTTAAGCCTTTCTTAACTATCATCATCCTAAGCTCGTTTGGTATCCTTTTCACTTTAAAATACTCTTCCATCTCTTAAACAAAGAGTTTTGGATCGTCTCCCTTCTCCTCGTCAAATGTAGGTGGTGTGATTTCATGTAATATGCTGTTGGTGTAACATGTGTTGTGTGTCGTGTCATTGTTTGGTTGTGAACCTCTTTCTCTGTATGGTGAGTCAACATTTTGTACATTATTCAAATAACTCTCATCTTGTACATTACTTACATCTAAATCATCTTGTCTTTGTAATGCCTTCACAACATCATTTACATTAGCCAAACTTTCTTTCCCTTTTTTCATTTCTTCACAAATTGATTTTAAATCATTCTTTATTTCTAAGTGGCTTTGTTTCATATCATTGATAGCATCCTGTTGTGAAAGCATCACATCATTCACTGTCTTAATTTTAGGAATTACAATTTGTTCTACAGTTTCATTAATAATGTCTTTCTTTACTACCTCAATCTCTTTCCTTAATTCCTCAGTTATTTCTGCTTTTACATTTGTTATCTTACAGTCTACACTTGTATTACATTCTGTTATTTCATCTCTACATCTAGCAATTTCTCCTTCTAACACAATCTTATTCTCTCTCATTTCTGATTCTATCTTTCCCATCCTATCTCCTACAATTTCTATCCTAGCTTCTAAGGCTTCCTTTGTTTCATTTAAGTTTTTATGTACTAATTTTAAATTAGTTTCCATTACTTTCATATTTTCTGTACACTCCTGTCTTCCTAATTCTATTTTCTGTTCTAGGTTCTGTCTACCTAATTCCATTTTCTGTTCTAAGTTCTTTCTACCTAATTCCATTTGCTGTTCTAAGTCTTTTCTCACTTCCTCCATTTTCTGACCTAATTCTACCTTATATTGTTCTAGTTTCTGGCCTATACTCTGACCTAAACTTTGTTCTATGTCATGTTTTAATTCTGCCTTATTCTGTTCCATTTTTTGTTCTAGTCTTTCAAACATCATCATCATTAACCTTTGGTCTTTGCTTATTTCCACCTGTTCCTCACTTTCTAATTCTACCTGATAACTAGGCCTATCTGCCCCTTCCCCCACTCCTGTTTCTATCTCTTTTCGCGACATTTTAATTTCTTTATTTAATTCACTTAAGGTTAAAAGTCCCACTATTTTGCCACTTCTCAGTAGCATATACAATGGAAATAAAATGTATGTAAAAACAAAAAATTTTGATCCTACTTTCTTTTCTGTTGGTTCTCCGTCCAGTTATTTACGTCTCCTGGGTAGTTGGCTTCGCTAGATGATCTCCGGTGTTTTTCCCACGTTGATTCTCCGTATATCGATGATATCAAACGATGTTTAATGGCGTCTTTTTTCTGCGCGATGAGATGGCGTCATTTGATGTTAACACTTCGTACTCGTAATTTTGCATTCCATTCTAATTTCGCGCTCCACGTTGGGTAAGCCATTTTGGTGCAGTTTTTATTAATTAGTCTTTACATAGCATACCGGAGATATAGCAGCAGGAATAATGTTTTTACTGAATGATGTAATAGTTAGATAGTAGACGCTACTCTTATCTTCAGGGTCGTGGTAACAGAATGGAATGCATATATCAACGTTCCTTTATCACAACATATTTATTCGTTAATTTACACTTTTAGCACCATATTAATTATTCAAAGACTTTACACAGGATAAAAGTTTGGTGAAAGTTCCATGTTCACACACTACCAAACACACGTCTTATCATCATGAGCATACAGACGCCAATGAATCTAGTTCCTGGCGTCGGTATGACGCAACACCGCCATTCTTTTGTATTCATCCGCGCAACAGTTCTCATTGGTTGAACACGAAGTGACAAGAAAACATTGGCTATCTTGAATATTGAAAAATAAGTCCCTGATACACCCAAATTAAAAGAATTAGAAATTTACACACTCTTACAAAAATATTTACATGAACGACCCTCCATTGGTCAATATTCTGTCTCATATGTTTGGAGTTATGATATAAATTGTTTCTTCACAGTGCATTTCTTTGCATAGTGCAGTATATATTGTCTAGATGTTATAAGGTGATTCTACTAAAACTAACACTTACGGCTTCCTAATTTCAGTGTTACCACATGGGAATGCTTGGTAGATATGCTTATGGACATATTGTGTTGTGCTGTTTAAGGAAAGGTCTTTCACTTGCTGAAGCATTGGAGATAATTTACTGTGATATTAATTAATGATGTTTATTTAGTCATCAGAACCAAATGTAGACACAGGTGAGGATTCCGGAAAGGAGGATGAAGGCGGATAAGCTGACAACCTGATGTCTCGTCACTTGCTGGCTAATGGTGATATAAGGTTGCCAAACAATAAAAGAATAGGTGTACCAGTACAAACCATCAGCAAAGCCATCTGCACTAGAGGCTACTAAGCCTCTAATTATATAATATAAATAGGTATATCTACCCCACTATCTGAAAATGTTATCTATTGGGTTGCTGAGATGGAAACATCCAAGAACTGATGGAGAAAGGAGCTGATTTTGATATAGATAAATCTATTGCATTTCCCACTCCACAGTTATCCTGTATATGAACACATGTCAGTAATTGAAATGCTTGAATTGTTCCTTGAATAAGAATTCTTGAACGTTTGGAAACCAGACCTGTGAATTACTTTTAAATTTTCAGGATCCAAAGAGAACAGCAGAAGAAATACACTGCTTCATTATGTTAGCAGCTATCATAACTTGCCTATTAAATGGCACTTTTGGGATAAAAATGATGGTAATGAAGAATCTGGCAGTTCTGAGACAATGAGAAGAAACAGATGTTTTCAAATCTGTAGGTTTTTGTACCTTGCAGACGACACTAGAATTTACCATAATGATAAGGGATGGAAAATGTGGCTTATTAAAGGAAAGTTAAAGGAAATTGATGATAGTTTCTCGGGCTAACAGCCAGGTCAGATTAGGGTAACTACCCAAGCTTTCAGCGACTAACTCTGCCGCCATCCTCAGGGGAACTGAATCTAGGCTACTGATGTTGCGATATTTATACCTAGAGCACGGCCGATAAGAACCGCCCACGTTTTTACCATTGGCCGAGCTCCGGCCGATGGAGGCACGTGCGGAACCAATCAGGTGATTGCCGGTGCTTCTCTGCACTGTGGAGGAGAGATATGTTGAATGACTGGTGTCCATGCTTTGCTGATTTGAAGGCCTTCATCCCTGTTGAAGTTGTTTTTATTCGCTTTAATGTATAGAGCTTCTTTAATCACCCTATCGTAGTACCTAGATGACTTTTCAAGAATTTTTGTAGAGGCGAATTTGATTTTATGATCTGTATTATATGTGTGCTCAGCCACTGCGGATTTTTCTGGGTATCCTAGTCTAATACAACGTTGATGTTCTTTGATACGATCTTCTACAGTTCTACCTGTTTGTCCTATGTAAACTTTGCCGCAACTGCATGGGATTTCATAAATGCCTGGTGCACGAAGACCTAAATTATCTTAAGCAGAACCTAAAAACTGCTTTATTTTGGTTGGGGGTTTGAATACGGTTTTTATTTGATATTTCATGAGCAATCTTCCAATTTTTCCTGACAGGGCGCCACAATAAGGGATGACTGCTAAGCCTGCATGTTCTTTCTTTGTATTAGGTTCACGGTTTCGTTTGGAGTGCATTTTCTTAAAAGTACTGTTTATTTCCTGGTTAGTGTATTGATTCTGTCTGAAAACTGTACGCAGGTGTTGTATTTCTTGAGGTAGATTTTCAAGATCAGAGATAGCAATTGCTCGATATATGAGTGTTGAGAGGACTGTCTGCTTTTGTGCCGGGTGATGACAGCTGGTGCTATTAAGGTATAGATCAGTGTGAGTTGGTTTCCTATACACCTTATGCCCCAGGTGACCATCGTTTTTTCTATAAATAAGTAAATCCAAGAAAGGTAAGCCGTCCTGGTGTTCAGTTTCCATGGTAAACTTAATGTTGGGATGGATGCTGTTGAGAAATTCATGGAAAGCTGTCAGGGCATCTTTTCCGTGTGGCCATACCACAAAAGTATCGTCTACATAACGCAAGAAATGAGTAGGAGCTAGGGGTGCAGTTTTGAGTGCCACATGTTCAAATTCCTGCATGTAGAAATTGGCTATAGCCGGAGATAAAGGAGAACCCATAGCAACACCATCCACTTGTTCGTAATAGGTGCCATTAAACAGGAAGTACGTTGAAGTTAAAGCATGGTGGAATAAGCTGATCATCTTGTCATCAAAGTGGGGTTTCAACAGTTCTAATGTCTCTTGGAGGGGCACTTTAGTGAAGAGAGATTCTACATCGAAACTAACCAGTATGTCTGAGGTAGTTACCTGGATTTCCTGTATGACTTTGGTAAATTCTGAAGAATTTTTCACATGGTGACTGCAATTTCCAATCAATGGTTGCATTAGCTCAGTTAGATATTTAGCCAGAGCGTATGTCGGAGAGCCTATATCGTCAAGAATGGGCCTGAACGAGATATTTGGTTTGTGTATTTTTGGCAGGCCATAAAGTCTGGGAGGAGTTGAGTGATGCGGCATTATCTTTTTGATGATTTCTAGAGAAAGACCAGAGGATTTTAATAGAGCGGCCGTTTTTCTTTCCACTTTGTTGGTAGGATCTTTAGGAATCTCTTTGTAGGCTTTATCAGAAAGCAAATCCAATAGTTTCGACTGATATTCGGTTCTTGATATCACAACAGCTGCGTTCACCTTGTCTGCGGAAAGTACCAAAAGCTCTTTGTTCATCTTAATGTCACATAGCACTTGTCGTTCAGATCTAGTGATGTTCTGTTTTGGAAGAGTTGCCTTTTTTAATGTATTGCCTATTTCCTGTCTAATCTCTTCAGCCACTTCCTTCGGGATGTTAAACATAGCACACTCTACTCCACTGATACACCCTAGCTCCTACTCATTTCTTGCGTTATGTAGACGATACTTTTGTGGTATGGCCACACGGAAAAGATACCCTGAGAGCTTTCCATGAATTTCTCAACAGCATCCATCCCAACATTAAATTTACCATGGAAACTGAACACCAGGACGGCTTACCTTTCTTGGATTTACTTATTTATAGAAAAAACGATGGTCACCTGGGGCATAAGGTGTATAGGAAACCAACTCACACTGATCTATACCTTAATAGCACCAGCTGTCATCACCCGGCACAAAAGCAGACAGTCCTCTCAACACTCATACATTGAGCGATTGCTATCTCTGATCTTGAAAATCTACCTCAAGAAATACAACACCTGCGTACAGTTTTCAGACAGAATCAATACACTAACCAGGAAATAAACAGTGCTTTTAAGAAAATGCACTCCAAACGAAACTGTGAACCTAATACAAAGAAAGAACATGCAGGCTTAGCAGTCATCCCTTATTGTGGTGCCCTGTCAGGAAAAATTGGAAGATTGCTCATGAAATATCAAATAAAAACCGTATTCAAACCCCCAACCAAAATAAAGCAGTTTTTAGGTTCTGCTAAAGATAATTTAGGTCTTCGTGCACCAGGCATTTATGAAATCCCATGCAGTTGCGGCAAAGTTTACATAGGACAAACAAGTAGAACTGTAGAAGATCGCATCAAAGAACATCAACGTTGTATTAGACTAGGATACCCAGAAAAATCCGCAGTGGCTGAGCACACATATAATACAGATCATAAAATCAAATTCGCCTCTACAAAAATTCTTGAAAAGTCCTCTAGGTACTACGATAGGGTGATTAAAGAAGCTCTATACATTAAAGCGAATAAAAACAACTTCAACAGGGATGAAGGCCTTCAAATCAGCAAAGCATGGACACCAGTCATTCAACATATCTCTCCTCCACAGTGCAGAGAAGCACTGGCAATCACCTGATTGGTTCCGCACGTGCCTCCATCGGCCGGAGCTCGGCCAATGGTAAAAACGTGGGCGGTTCTTATCGGCCGTGCTTTAGGTATAAATATCGCAACATCAGTAGCCTAGATTCAGTTCCCCTGAGGGTGGCGGCAGAGTTAGTCACTGAAAGCTTGGGTAGTTACCCTAATCTGACCTGGCTGTTAGCCCGAGAAACTATCATCAATAATCAACACCGGGAAAGCTTCAAGTCATTAAGTTAAGGAAAGATATATTCATAATTTCATACCTGATAAACACATATCATGTGATGAAAGTATGGTCAAATATTTTGGCTGCCCTGGGTGCAATCAATTCATTTCTGGCAAGCTCATTAGGTTTGGTTTCAGGAGATGAGACCATAACACCAAGCATGGACTTTTGGCAAATTTTGAGTTGCATGTAGCCTGAACTCCAAGGATAGATATTTGGCAAATTTTGGGTTGTGCCAGAGTAAAGGGTCAAACTCTATAATGTTGACTATGACAAGTCATTTGGTAAGGCAGTTAGTCTCTTACTCTTATTGCTTGACAAAGCTTCAGAGGAGAAGAGAAAGCTAAGCTACAGCTTCTTCATAGATTATTTTTAGTTCAGCACTTCTTTTGTTTCTTAGCAATTATGGCTATTCTGCCATAGTTACAATTATAGAAAAGGGAATCCGTAAAAGATGACCAGTGGAAAAGAAGCAAATATTTTCCAGAAAAGGTTGTAGCCTTTTTGAGATAGCAGTAGAGAAGAATGATAAACTGCTTTATGTTTAATGGATGGATAACTCATTAGTCATAATCTCTTATGTATGTGGTGCACAAGAGATTGGTCAGATGAAAAGATTTTCACAGCAGTAGAAGTGAAATGCAATGATTCCAAGACCAAGGTTGTTGGCTGAATACAATACCTTTGTGGGAGGTGCTCACCAGATGGACCAGTATAATAGCTGCAATTGTCTTGGAATGGGAAGCAAAAACTTGTACTGGTCTTTGTTAACATGGATGCTAGCTATTACTGTTCAGAACTACTGGATTTTGTACAACGAAAGCATAAGACAAATAAAAGTTCAGCTGGATTTGAAAAGAGAACTACTATCTCAAGAGATACAGGAGTGTATCAAAACGAGCTGGAAGACCACCAGATTCATGCATATCTCTTTGTGATCACATACCAAATTCTGTAAAATTTGATTTGCTGGAGGTTGACCATCCAGCAAACAGAGGGAAGAAAAAGGAAAAGGTGCAACTGTAAATTCAGTATGAGAGCACTGTGCTTGAAGTGTGGTGTTGGATTGTACAATGCCTATTTTATTCCCTTTCCTACTCACTACCTTTTGGTGATTTTATAAGTGCAGAAAGAATTTATTTGTGTATATCAAGTGCATTTTGTGAAATTAAACCATATGTTTTCATATTTAGTTAATGTAATTGTTTTTAGTAATATTACCTTTAATAATGATGTAGAGCGGTAGGCTGTTAAAGATTAATACGTAATTTCTTAGTGAAAATTATATGTTATAAAATTAGCTAGTCAAAGTGCCTAGCATTCCATATTGCAATATCAATTATTTTTGAAACTGACTAATGAATACCTATTTTTATATTTTATTCAGGATACTTGTATTACATAGAGATGTAGTATTTGTATTTAAGTAACTGGAAGCCAGCTACTTCATTCATTAGTGCTAAGTAATTATTTATGGATATAACTAGGCATTCAGCCCAGGCTTTTTGCCAGTTATATCCAGTTACATGCCACTTATAACAACTTTTTAACAAAAAAAAATATTCATTACATATCGAACAGTAAGTATCACTAATATTCACAACTATTATTAATAATCCAATCATTATTTATTTATGCCAAGAAATTTACTGTTGGTGTTTTTAACACACAAGCCATGTGTGGGCAATGCCATAGCTGGCATTGAAGTTTTCAGTTCCAGTTCTACGTCTCAAACATTGCCCACACACACACCTTGTATAGGTTGCGCGTTCGTTCTTGACGAATGACCTTGAGCAGAAATCCAGTCAGCTTGCCTACCCTTAATAAACAGGTCAGCAAATGTTTATGCTACGATAACAGACACCTCTGTTTTCCTCTGTCACGTGTGTGTATACAGTCGACTGCAAAAGTTTTATGCGGTACGGATGCAGCATGCAAGTGTTTTATAACAGTGATTAATATTACCATTCCATTATCTTGGATAATAATTTGCTCAATCCTTTCTTCCACAATGACATCTTTATCCCAGTATTCTTGTTCAATTTCTTCGACATGTCGGCATGCGTTTTCCCATTGATTTGAGTGTTGTACTACTTCAGCTCAGAAGCATGTGCGTAAAGACACATCATCTCTCTGCAGACTGTACCTCCGCTCCATGGCACCGTTCCTGCAAAAGGTGAGTAATGACTCGCATCCAACCTTTAATATAAAATTTTCATTCGTCAAGAAGTAACGCGCGACCTGTATGTTTAAAAACACCAACAGTAAGTTTGTTGGCATAAATAAATAAATTACCATCTAAGGTTATATAATCCCAGGAAATAAAGTACTTACGATAGTAAGTCGCCATTGGGGTAATTGTCTCTGATGTAAGACTGCCTTTGTGGTTTACCGGGAGAAATACGAACTGGTTGGAGAATTCAATGTCATTCTGGCAGGTTGTCACAGTAGCTTAATGGTTAGAGCACCTGCCTGGTAAGTGGAGGGTCTGTGGTTCAAATCCCAGCTGTGACATTGAATTTTTCAGTTCCAGTTCTACCTCTCAACCCAATCATTATTTCTAGCACCTAAATTCAACACAATTTTCAAACTGTTTATTCTCGATACTCCCATTTACTTAACTTACCATATCCACTTCTTGTTTATTGTAAATGGAAACTCTCCTAAGTTTGAGAGGTAGAACTGGAACTTAAAACTTCAATGCCAGCTATGGCATTGCCCACACATGACTTGTGTGTTAAAAACACCAACAGTAAGTTTTTGGCATAAATAAATAATAATTACCATCTGAAGGTTATTTAATCCTGGGACACAAAGTACTTACAATAGTAAGTCACCATTGGGGTAATTTGTCTCTGATGTGAGACTGCCTTTGTGGTTTACCAGGAGAAATACGAACTGGTTTGAGAATTTAATTGCCATTCTGGCAGTTTGTCACAATAGCTCAATGGTTAGAGCAGCTGCCTGGTAAGCGGAAGGTCTGTGGTTCAAATCCCAGTTGTGGCATTGAATTTTTAAGTTCCAGTTCTACCTCTCAAACTTTGCCCACACATGGCTTGTGTGTTTAAAAACACCAACAGTAAGTTTGTTGGCATAAATAAATAATAATCTCCTAAGATACTAATCTGTGAATGATTGGAGAATATTTTTTGTATTACGACTCTTTGTATGAAGTCCTTCCAAATATCCATTCCCTTACATTCTAATACAATATGCATTGCATCCTCTCTTCCTTTGTATCTAGGGCAAAATTCTTCCTGTAACCCTTCCCTGTATCCTTTTAATCTCCAAATTCCCAATTTGAACCATGCAATACCTTCTCGTTGATCCTTATTACACCTCTCAATATATGTATTTTCTCCATCATTACTTCAAACCTCCTAATAACATTTTAATGAACTTGTTTTCTCCACCATTGCCCATAATGTCTATCCACATCTTCCAATTGATGTCTAATTCCCAGAATTCTCTCATCATGCTCTTCCGATCCATATATCACCCATACTGTTAACTATAAGTTGATGCCTTATTTCACCCAGCCAGCCAGAATGGTCTATCTAATTCCTCTATGTAATAATATGTTGTTAGCTAATGCTGGATTTCTGACAATGAAGTCATTAATCCTCTTGCTCTACAACATTTTGCACTCATAGAGCAATAGCAGTATAGTAACCGCTTTTAAGAGAGCACCATATTTTTATGTTTTGGCGGTCACATCGCTCTCTCACAACCCCCAGAATGTCTGGAGGACCACACCTGTCGTTGGTTTACGGGTCTCACCGACCTGACCGGGAGAATTATCAAAATAAATTCACCGACCATATCCTCTGATTACCAGTCAGAGTACGTATTACATGCCATGACAGGTCAGCATGTTAGGGGTTAAGATTTTATAGAGAAATGGAGAGATTGGAAAAATAAAGACTCCCTAGCCCTCAGGAACCCTAATAGCATCGGGGTCGGAAGAGAACAAGAGATGACCAAGGTAAGGTCAGATAGAAAAGTTACAGTGAGGAGCAAAACACCAGTAAGTGGAAGTAATGTTCTGCTCAGCTTGGGTACCTTGTGGTCGCCATTCACATATCCCCTAGACGTAGACCCCTGAGTAAAAATTCTGGTTATAAACACATGTGATATTCGAGAGATCCTCGAAAGAAAACCATCTATCACACCAAGAGATTTGAATCCCTCTGTGAAGCAGTTAACATCATTTAAAATGCCACAATAATATCTTGTGACGTGGAAATTAAATTAAATTATTTTCTTGTTTAACGACGCTGTCAATTGCCAGGATCACATCAGCGTCGCCGGTGTGCCGGAATTTTGTCCCGCAGGAGTTCTTTTACATGCCAGTAAATCTACTGACATGGAGCTGTCACTTTTAAGCACACTTAAAAACCATCGGCCTGGGCTGGGTTTGAACCCGCGACCTTGGGATCCGTAGGCCAGCGTCTAACCGAGCCACCCAGACCGACTTGTGACGTGGAGAGGTTTTTCACATTACAAATAATATTCGCTACCCGATTCCACTTATTCAACCTCACTATTTTTATCTCAAAAATTTTTTTTAAAATGCTTAACCCATACTCCTGGTTCAACTTACACTGGTTCCAAGTAGCCTTGTGTACATTTTCTAATAACCTCCCATATATGTTGAGAGATACCTGATCTTATTTCCTTTTCAATTTCCTTGCCTTTCTCTGCACTCCACTTCAACCCTTTTTGTTTCAATAACTCCCTATACTGCACTCTCAAACCCAAAACTATTAACCTCTTTTCTTGCCCATTTCTTCCCTTCATTTAATTCTGGCTTCCTTTAACACTTAAGATTTTTACATTCCATATCAAACCTAAAAACCTTTTTGTTTGTTAACTTCAAGTTCTCACCTGCCCACTTTAAAATAAATTCCAAAATATTCAATATATGCCCCAACTTGTGCTCTGTCACCATTTCATTAACCCAATCACATCATATTTAAATGCCTTGACAACTAACCAAGGAATTGGATTAAAATACCCTAGCTGTGAGGGCGGTAATGGCTCAATGCTTAAAAAAATCACTTAAAATCAGCCATTAACTATTTTTTGTTGAAAAGTGGGTGCACAATATTAAAAGCATAAACTCACCAATACTGTTGTCCTAATACTGCTGCTGTGTGTGAAAGAAATGGGAAATCAGTTTGAATCTCTCCCTACTCATTGTTTCGTGAAAAATTGGGGTGTCAGGGCATCAGGCTTTGCTCCAGTACAATTGAATAGCGATTTTCGCACTTCAGACATCAAAATAAGTAAAGCAATGTAAGCCCTGATTTCATTTTTCATTGTCTTTCAACACTTTCTGCTGGGATAGTTCAACTACTTTATTGCACAAGCATTTGTATCATCACATATTTTTTCAAAGGTTCCATGTATGCTGAACAAAATTGAAAGTACATACAGCAACTGTTCTGCATGCTTATGCAGTAAGTATTTACAAATACCACTATTTGCAGTAAAAGTGCAGATAATGATATTGTTGTCAGTTTTAGTCCAATATCAGTTACACTGGTTTTTCTGCGTCATAATGCAAATGCATTTCAAAGGGCCTGCCGCGTCATCATTGACTCCATAATTATTTTCTTTGCTGCTTTCTGCACTAGATTCATTATCACTGTCACCAGAATCTTCTTCAGACTGTTTCATATTCAGAAAAATCACCACTTTCACTCTCTAATACACTTTGTATCAGTTTTCTCAAACCCTTCTCATCATTGGCACAAATTGTTTTTGCCGCTATCATGGCTACTGAGGCAAGTGAAATAATGCTAAAATAAAATTGTTTTTCCTTGATTGAAACGCAGGTGGTTACGTCATACTGATCAGAATTACAAACACCACATGTTAATATTTCATCCCAGACCTGTACAAGTGACATCTATGAGAAGGAGTCTAAACTATATGGAATTGTATGGAGCAATGCAGCAATGAACTGGGCTTATCATACGATTCATATGTCAAAAAGACATACGAGCCCTGGTCATCAAATGATGCGAATGGGTTAATACCATGAACACACAGCCTACCCATTACTGAGTTGATAATGCTACTAAATTCATCTCCTCTGTCATTCCATTTAAATCTCTCAATTCCCACAGCTGAACTATTTGCATAATTAGTTACATTATTGCCTCTCCATTTGCTAGCTATGTTAACCTCAATAACTAATGGAAAATGGGCACTATTACTTGCCACGTTCAACACTTTTTCATACAATATCAACCTAACCTACATCACACATACCATTATCCAAACACTCTGGCCATTAGCATTCACCAATGTATATTCACGTGGTGTATCCACTCCCCAACCCCCATTTAATATCATAAAATTATTATTCTCACAAAAATTTATTAACTTCAACCCTTCATCATTTATCACTCCATCTTTACTCCTTTTAAAATCTCTAGATTCACTTTCACCTATTTCACAACCTCTTGCTTGTAAATCCCTATTCTTCCATTAAAATCCCCTACCATCATAAATTCTACCATTGGATACTCATTTATTTCACTCTCTATTTGATGGAAGAGATCTAAATTACGAAACAGAGCTTCTTGGTGGCTTGTATACTATTGCTAAAAATAATGAAATTTCTTCACTTAATACCCACATAGTTTAATTTATTCTTGACTTTCTGTAATTTTACTAGCCCACTCATGCACTAAAAATAATCCTGTCCCCCAAGACATCCTGCCCTTTGCTTTTGCTTTCATCCCTTGTTTTCTTATAAGCTCAAACCCTTGTACTCTAATATCATCATTACAAACCCATGTTTCCACCACTGCTAAAAGATACACTGTCTTTAAAAAACACCCAAACATAACCTAAACTCGGACTTCTTTTCAAACCCTTGCAATTCCAGCATCCCAGCCTTAAAATCCTATACCTTCCTTCCAAGCTCTACTGCAAACCACTTCTATTCCTATAAGTCTTTTAGCTTGTTCTGGCTTCTGAGTTGAATACCTGATTCTTTCTTCTTTGTTCCATTGTCAGTTCCTGCGTTCCACTACTGCTCCTTCAATCACCATAACACTCCCATGTGATGTTGACACTACACTAGAATTCAATGCCAAAGCAGTTTGCTACCCTCTCTTCCCACACTCCCCTCCTCTCTCTCCAGTCAGCTGGCTTACAGCATGTGTTAAGCTCTTCACCAATGAAACTCTCTTCCATGACGTCGTTGACACATGCTGATCCGTTCTATGACCTTGGTCGAAGTGACCATATGTCCAGGTGCCCATCCATCTCTTCCTTGACCTTTGGACTTCCTCCCATCTTCTGCTATGGCATTAATTTTGTTTCCTGCCTTAGCCTTAACGCCGTGCTTAAATGACCTGCTTGCCTGGTCATGGTGTCCATTAAGCCCCTTGTGCTGTCATCTAGCACTTCTCTCCCTCAATCCAAAATTTCATGTTCTTAATAAGGGCTCTCATGCCCCTGGCTCTTGTTTCTTTCATCTGTTGAATTAACTCTCTTTTCTTTACTCTTTGGCTGTAAGTCAGGTGTTTATTAATAAATATATTGATCCCCTTCAGTTTCTTTGCATCCTTTAATATATTAGTTGCATTGATGCAAATTTCACAGTTATCATCCTCTCTCCAGTGCTTCGTCCCACTCTGAAAGCCCTGTACTATTTCCCAGCCTTTTAATTCCATTTCTAATTTATCTCTTAGAATTAATTCCACTTACTCCACAGGTCATTTCCCTCTTCTCTCCTTTACTCCTGTAAAAACTAAATTAAATCTTCTGCTTCTCTCTTCTACTATTTCCACTCTTGATTTCAAATATTCCACCTCTTATGAAATTTGTTGAACTCTCTCCATTGTTTAGCTATTCGAGTCATTTTGTTACTTAATTGTTGCTCCATGGTATCCATTTTAGTTAACATGTTCTCCAGAACTTCCTGCCACTCCAGAGGTCCAAGATTCATTTCCACTCCTCTAATTATAAGGAGCATTAAAATCACATCCCAATACCACCATGTTAACATTTTCTCCCATTTCCTCCTTCCCTTTAACTCATAACTGTCTTGTTCCAAAACGACCAATTCTTGCCTGATATATGTCCAACTCCACACCCATAGTTCCTTAGGTCACCCTTACTCACAAATTCCTAGCTCTCTCACTGTGCGTCCTACCTATTCCACTGCTGACTTAGCACTCCACTTAGAGACATAATAAAGAGAAAAAAAAGTTAACAATAAAATAATTTTGGCATTAATGTATATTGCACATTAGTAAACGGATGGAACATTTTAGTATTTGTAGTGGAATTTGAGTCTTTTGAAATGCAGTTAATGAATTTCAATAAATTCTTCAGGTATTGCAGTATACTGCCACAAGATAAGTTCACAACATTACAACCTATCTGGTTCTACATCAAAGAGAAAGGAAGTATCAGAGTGTTTCTTCAGTTACCAATGAATTCACCGCTGAAAGACGTCATCAAGGTGAGAAAGACAAATGAGGTTAAATATATGGTATATTTTGCAGTATTATGAGTAACAATTGAGGTGTTCTTTGAAACAGCTTAGCCAAAATATATCGAAACCAAGATACAGAAGATTAAACATTTTAAATTGTTTTTCTATTCATTCCAAACTGTCACACATAGACAAAAGTTCATCCAAATATAGATTAAATATTGTGACTTCAGAATATATAATGCAATAGTGTAATATGTAAAATTTGTTGACTGATTTGAAGTGATAGTATAGTACTGAACTTAGTTTTTCCATAGATCATGTATAACATAAAAAATTTCCATATTTTACTATTAATTAATTAATTAATTATGAAATATGATTTGAAGCTTTCCTGGCGACGAACATATTCAAGATTTAAGAAGTAGAACCGGAACTTAAAAATTCAATGCCACAACTGGGATTTGAACCACAGACCTTCCGCTTGCCGGGCGGACGCTCTACCACTGAGCTATTGTGACAAACTGCCAGAATGGCAGTTGTTCAAATCCCAGTTGTGGCATTGAATTTTTAAGTTCCGGTTCTACCTCTTAAACTTTGCCCACACACGGCTTGTGTGTTTAAAAACACCAACAGTAAGTTTGTTGGCATAAATAAATAATAATATTCAAGATGCTCTCGGGCTTCGAGCCAGGTGTAGTGATGAAAAGACATCGACGTTTCGGGAGTGTACATCTCTCCCATCTTAAGGATGAATGACTAGCAAAAGTGAAGGGACCAGTACTGTCAGCCAGTACGTACCGAGTAGAAAACACCCAGTCTAGTGTGGAGGTGGTTCACCAAAAAACGAATTACACTTTTAACAAACATTTACATGGACGATTTTCTTTTTGGGGTCTTCTAATATTCTGTCTCAATTGTGAGCAAATTAGGACTTTAATGTGCTACTACTGTCTCCTAAAATGAATAGTGACTATTACCCAAATACTTTGGAGTAGAGGTCTTCATTTCAGTGAAAACAACCGACCATGACACAATTAGCTTGGTTCAGTCAAACATTGGAATGAACGTGCAGGTGATTGCATGCTTATCTGGTTAAACTTCTTTGCTCTCATGTTTTACTGCCCAAAGTATTTCCCTTCACCAACAGCTCACAGTTGTCTTGGATTCTGCAGTTAAGTGTGCCATCCCAATAAACTGACAGATACTGGCTTGCTGGAGCAATGATGATGCTTTGGATTGTATGTGTGAACCAAGCAGCTGGTGTTGATAGAATAGCTATCTCATTACTTACCCATTTGTAAATGCTTAGCCCCAGATATCTATTCTCCATTACTTTTAACAGTTTTTGGATTAAACATGTCAACGTTAAAATGTCAACATTTAAAAACACATTCTACTCCAACTTACTTGTAATAATATTTAAAATAGGACTGGTTTCAGAGAGAATCCTCTCCATCATTCAGCTGTTCTGTTAACTGATTCAACATTAGGTAACTGCGATATCCAAGAAAGATACTATAAATTCACATATCATCCTAAAATGTTCAACAGATTTAACAAAATTTGTAAGGATTATATTATAAAACTGACTCTGCAAATTTAAAACCATCATCTTTCACAATGTGACACCACAGTTTTAATAAAATTACTCCCTGCCCAAACTCATTTACATGGAAGAACATTAGTTATTTTCTAAATGTGTGAACTTGTGATTCAAATGCCATATTTTGAGATAGTGACATCACAAATAAAACATATCTTGAAGTTTCTGGGAACAACCTATAACTCACTTTACTCTTAGTGGATTATATGTAGTTGAAAACCGCAAGACCAAGGACGGGGAAAAAAAGGAACATAATTTGTTCTAAATATATTTCTATTTTTGCAACATCAACATAAATCTTCAATATGGTACGTTCGCATTTTCTAAAATATAAGTAAATGTGGCAGAAAAAACACGAATTCCATTAGGATCCTCCTTACTTACTTTGTTTACTTTAATTCAGGCATGATTAGCTGAGGCTAGTTTAAAATCTGTTTCAACTTAATACCTGTTAAATTATAGTTTATAGAATAGAATTTTAGTGAACTATACGGCATGTTTATGAGAGTCACTTCTTAAGTTTTTAGCAGCAGCCCAAATATTTTTCAATTGAGTAAAAACTTTTGCAACTTGTCCAAGTATTCTCCATTATAATTAATACAGTTCTACATCCATTCAAACCACTTTGAAAATGCTTCTAACTAAGCATCTTTTGGGAGATTTAAAAGGTGAGTCAATTAATAACACTGAACAACACTTACAACATAGTTTTCCGGGACACGTTTCGAAGGTTAACTTTCCTCCATTATCAACCGGACAATAACTGGGTTTCCATGGTGTTTCATGTTGTGGATGGTGATGCTTCTTCTGATGTTTCTTCTGGTAACGGTTCAATGAACTTACTGAAAATGTCTTTTTGAGGAATGTCGAAATTAAATACTCGGTTTCTATTTTTTAAAATGAAGATTTGTTCCCATGTGGACAGTTCTTGTTTTCCGGTTATGTGTTTGAGAAGTTTCGGTTCTAGCTTTATGTCATGATTTTTTGTCCAAAAGTGAAATGCAACCGCTGATTTTTCTAATTGTTTACTCTTAATGTTCCTAAAGTGTTCCTTGGATCTAATTTCTAAATTTCTTTTGGTTTTTCCTATGTATATTTCATTACAATCACTGCATTCAATTTGGTATATGCCAGATTTTTTGTTAGGTGGAATAGCATCTTTGATGTTTGAAAGTAGTAGGTTTTTTATGGAGTAATGGTTTACTGGTGCTAGCTGAATGTTGTATTCCTTGAACACTTTTTTAAATTTATTAAAGGCCCATGGATGATATGTGAATTTTTTGAATATCATTTTTGTTGTTGCTGCTGTGAGAGTTGTAGTTTCTTTTAATAATTTTTTCTTTTCTGCTCGTTTTACCTTTTTATCTACTAATTCTTTGGGGAAGCCGTTTTTTTGTGCTATTTCAATTATTTTGATATATTCTGTTTTATATTCTACTGAAAGAGGGATGTTCACCAATCTATGTGTTAAACTATTGAAAATTGCTTGTTTGTGGCGTCATGGACTTCAACTACGAGGGGCGTCTCAAAAGTAACTTGCACTATTTTTTTAAAAAATAACAAAACGTTTAAATATTTTAAAAAGGGTATATTTTGAAAGCTACATTCAGTACCTATCTTTCCACATAATTTCCTTGAACCTAAATACATTTTTGATACCGTGGTAACAGTTTTTTTAACCCAATGTCAAACCACTCTCCCGCCAAACTGGATAGCCATCTTTCCACTTCTTGTTTCAGTTCCTCGTCATTTACGAAACGCCTTCCCCCAAGATGTTGCTGCAGCTCCGGAAAAAGATGGTAACCCCTCGGTGCAAGGTCAGGTGCACTAGATGGATGACCGAAAACATCCCATCGAAACTGTTCAAAATGGCTTGAGTTTCACGGGCAGCGTGCGGGAGAGTGTTATCGTGGACCAGAAAACCTGTTTTGCTCAACTTTCCCTTCCTTTTGTTTTGTATGGCTCTTTTGAGTTTTCTCAGCACCTCACAATAGCGAGCAGCTGTCATCGTGGTCCCATGGAGCAGGTAATCGATTAACAGTACTCCCTTCGAATCCCAGAATATCGTTGTGATGACCTTGACAGCCGATGCAACAACTTTTGCCTTTTTTTGGAGTTGCCTCATCCATTCGTTTCCACAACTTGCACACCCTTTTGATAGACACAGATCCTTAGAAATAATCTTGTGAAGTGATGCACGGCTTATTTCAATATACGGAGGAAGTTGAAACAAACCTGCATCAAGTGTAAGGCGCTGATCGGTGTTCACGACTGCTTGAAGCTCGTCAACAATATCCGGAGCGAGGGAAGTGGAGGGTCAGCCGCTTCATTGCTCATTGTGTAATGTTATTCTCCCTTCAATGAACGATTGGGGCCAGCGAGAAACCATTTGTCTTGACAAAACGTCTTTTCCATAAACACTGCACAACTCGCAATGAATTTCAGTCGCACATTTATTTTTTCCCTTTAGAAAACGGATTACAGCGCGAACTTTGCAATCGGCGGTAGGAACGAGTGGAGTCTCCATTGTTACTACTGTTTTAATGTCCAAGCAATAAACTTAGGGGCCTAGGAATTTTATGGTGCTGCTACTACACCCATACCTATATACCCTGACTTTTTCCTCCTACCGTGCGGATTTAAAAAAATAGTGCAAGTTACTTTTGAGACGGCCCTCGTATTAGCTTTTATGTAGTTGTCTGTCTGTGTTGGTTTTCTGTGAATACCGAAATTTATTCTATCCTGGTTTTTGATTAATTTTAGATCTAAAAATGGTAATTTATTATCTTTTTCTACTTCCACTGTGAGATTTATACTTTTGTTCTGTATGTTCAGAAGTTTTAATGCGTCACTGATGTGTCTTTTTGGAACTATTGCAAATATGTCATCTACGTATCGCTGCCAGAGCTTGAACATCCACAGGAAACCTTTTGTCATCCTTATTTCCAATGAATTCATGTAAATATCTGCTAAGAATGGCGAGAGAGGATTGCCCATTGCTAAACCTGAAGTTTGACGGAAATACTTTGTTTGGAACTGGAAGAAATTTTGTTATATGCATAATTTGGTGAGTTCTATGTATTCTGCAATTTCTGATGATGACATTCCAAGTGATTTGAGCCAATTTTTGATCAGTGATGGGAGTTTTTCTATTGGTATACTGGAAAATAGTGACTTTACGTCAAAGGAGACAAGGGTGTCCTCTTCTGTTAATTTGTAGTCTTTTATGTGTTCTATTAGTTCATAACTGTTTCTTATGCTTAAACTTTCGAATTTAGGAAATGAATTAAATTTATTAGATAGCCATTTTGCCAGTTTGTAAGTTGGTGAATCTATGCTGCTAATTATGGGTCTCATGGTGATGTCTGGCTTGTGTATTTTGGGTAAACCCTAGAGTCTAGGTATGAAAGGAAGATAATCTTTTGAGAGGTTTATACCATCCATGCAAGCCCCAATGGCATCTTCATGTGATGAGAAATGACGACCACAGAGTTTTTCTTTTGTATTGGGGTTAAACAAAAATCTACTTGTAACAAAATCTGGAAAGTAAGGGGGGTTAGGAAGGACTCTGTTTTGATTGGCCAAGAAAGGGGGTCTTCAGTGTGTGCAGAAGTATTGTCATGATCAAACAATAGGCAGGTGTCTTTGATCTAGAATGTTTGGTTTTCCATGCTGCAATTACAGATGGCAGGGAAAAAAATATCAGTGGTGCTGGTGTGCCACAGGAGTATTTTTACATGCCAGTAAATCTATTGATATGGGAATGTCGCTTTTAAGCATACTTGGAAAACATTGTTCCGGGCAGGGTTTGAACTCGCAACCTTGGGATATGTAGGCCAATAGCTAACCAACTGAGCCACCCAGACTGCCACTGATGGCAGAGGTATATTCACTTAAAACTCTGCAGTAACTGCTTTTTGGATATCCTGGGTGACTGATGATAAATGACCAGTTTTGGAAGCCACAATTTTCTTTCCTGAACTTTTGCATCTTCATACCTTTGTTGGTGGGTCATCGTGAAAAGCACTATACTGCTGATGCTTCGTTTCATGTCATTGTGGTATATCCAAGATTCATCTCCTATACAAAGTTGTAGTATCCTTGCTTCTCCCATTGTTAAATTTTTTTCAGCATGAAGCAACGCCCTTCCATGTGAGCTGTTTTCCGATCCTCTGTTAATAAATATGGTACCCACCAAGAACACTTTGTGACTTCAAGATGTTCATGTAAGAAGCATTCACCACTTTTGATCCAATCTTAAGGGTACTCTGAATGTCAGTAATGGTGATTGGAAAGTTTTGGAAAACTTAATAACTTTGGTGAAATGGAACATCGTTCATTTTTTTATATGTTAAGCGTGCAAAGAGAACGGGATCTCTAAGCTTTAAAAGATTTAAATATCGCTCATAGCCAACTGTATTCCCATATTCCTGTTGCACCTACAAGGAAATAAGGAATAACAAATTTCTATAAATGTTTATCTCAACTAACACGAAGAAGACAGAGGAATAAAAGTTTGTAAGAATCATTAGTTCAAGAGTAGAGAAAGTCATGTGAGTGCAACACATCTGATTTTTTTCAAATTAAATCAATTATATAGCTGGCAATTTAATGTTTTTACCACTGACAAACTTTAGAAGCAACCCTTATATAGGTGCATTTTTCAAACATTTTCATGTTTTTCACAAAATTATTTGGAACTGTATCAGGTAAATGTTTGACAATAAATCCAAAATAAGAAAAAAGAAAAAAGAGCAAAATATGAAGTATGTTAACCAAGTGGAGCAAAGCTACATATATTCAAACTTCCTCCCCATCATTAGACTGTTGGACTGTTCTAATTAACAAATGACTTATAACTAGTTGTAATCAAATCCATTTTTATTATTTCAGGGAGAGCCATTTTCTAACATTAAGATGGCAAAGCGTTCTGCAGCTTTTGAAACATGCAAGGCTCTTCATGATTCAGGACTGCTTAATGATCACTTATTACCTGTAATGCCAAAGGATCTAGAGGATCCAGAATTGTTTCCATTGTGGGTAGAGGAAACTGATAATGCAGAAGAAGAAACTCAAGCTAACAAGACAAGTCGCCCAGGGACAAAAAAGAGGAAGCGTCTTTACCCATGCCAGGCAAGAAGGATATTCTAATTTGTGTATCCATAATTGATTTTACATGTCAGTAGTGAAACTTGATGTACTGCATGCACATTAATTCACATAATGTTTCTGTTATTTATTAGTAACTAGATGACCTGGTGAACTTTGCATCACATAAAATTGATTTGATTGTAACTCTTCATAAGTGATTATCAAACCTAATCAACCATCCAATTCATTGAGATTGATTAAATTAGATGTACAATTTGAGTGTTACTTGGTTATTAAATGAAACTCGTTTGTAATTCAAATGAATTTAAACTTGTTTTCACAGTCATTTAATTTTGTTGAACTTCCTTGAGAACTTTACAATATTGAAATCCTCAAGCTAATTCCTCGAATTTTGCTAAAACATACTTTGTTATTATGTCTGACTCTGCTCTAATTCCACAAGTCTTACTAAAGCAAAATTGAGCAATTTTTTTTTATTTCTAAGCCTGCAAAGTCAAATTTACCTTAATAGAATCACAAATCAAAATGAATGTTCGCAAAATGTAATTAAATTTGATTTAACCAAATCTATTCTCAAAATGCACTACTTTTTTTTAATGAAAAAATGATTTTAAATGTAATGGATGCAGCTAATCAAACAATAGGTCTGCCACAAACACTATATATTGAAAGTAATCCAAAGTGGGAATACCCATACAAAATTACCAATTTCGATTTTTTGATTTTTCAGCTGTTCCTTTGGGTTGTTCCTAATGTTCTTTTTTTCTAAACCATCACAGTATTGAGGTACACAAGACAAGAAATTATTCAAATCGGTCAACCCATTTTCAAGTTTTTGCAAGACTAACGCACGGCAATTAATTTTTATATATATATATATAGATAAAAGTATTTATAATAATGTAACACATGGTAGAAATATTTGAGTGGAAAGTACTACATTTTTGCATGTGCAGCTTTCTTTATGAAATGTATGCAGTAACAATCGCTGAAACAGTGAATGTGAACATTGGATGGAATTAAGTTACGTACACGAGAATTCACCTTTTATAAGTGGTGATGTTATTTTGATTTCTGCAAAGTAATAGTTGAGTGAACCAGAAGTAAATACTATTTGAGGTTTTGGATGGTCTTGAAAATTACATTTGTGTAAGGTTTACAGAGTTCTACTTAAAAAGTAAATTTGCTATTTTACTTCTCTGTGATCTCATTATTCTGAGACAGTATTATCTCCCAGTTATAAAATGACATTAGTTTGGTACCTATACATGTATTTACTTGTAATCATGAAGTGAACGGTGTTGAACAATTTAGTTTTTCCAGTAAGGTTATAACAGAGTTTTTATAATCTGTTGTGTATATAGATGTATTACGCCCCACGGCTTAGCCTCAGGTGGAGAGCTTGACAATCCTTATTAATTTATCTTAGAGGCAGTATGGATGGGCGTTGGATTTTTAGAGTAATTTGTTGTAAATTATAACTGAAATCCTGAGTAATGACCAAGCACTATGAGCAACCTTACAAGACCTATATCATAGTTCAAACTTGTAACAAATAGCTGATTCGAATTATCACTTCAAACTATTTTATTCAAGTATTACATTTCAACCTTGATATCTTTTACATTGCAGTGTATACATATCTTCAATCGTTGTACATCAATGACAATTTTGTCCTTGGTTTTTATATAACAAGTGAAGTCAGCCTCTGTTGCCTCTTTTTCCAGCTAGAATAATTTCAGAGGGCTTACACAAGAAACTGCTTCAAGGTATAGAGAATATTTTGTTCTTTGTGAGCTTAGATGAGCTTTACCTTAATTTGATTGACTGTTACACACTTTTGCCAGGATCCATTCAACTTCAACAAATAGGCTGACACTTGAACTGTCAAAATATGATTAATTACACCTGACGCTTAAGTTTCTGTGAAAGAATTTCATCTCATTTTCAGTTCTTCAAAGTAAAATGAACATATCTCCTTCTTAAAGAGGAAATTGATGATGATGATGATGATCATCATCATCATCATTTGTGCAATGTTTAATGCACCCAAGCCAGACATTTAAGCCAACATGGATTCAGTACAGACTTTCGTTTGGATTGTGTTTATAGTTGCAAAAGTGTAAGGAAAATGGCATCTTTGGTCTATTAGGTATAGTATAATATGTATAATATGTTGTTAGCTAATGCTGGATTTTTGACAGTGAAGTCATTAATCCTCTAGCTCTCCAATATTGAAGAGAGCAATAGCAGTAAATGTAACCGCTTTTTAGAGAGCACCATATTTTTGTGTTTTGGCGGTCACATCGCTCTCTCACAACCCCCAGAATGTCTGGAGGACCACACCTGTCGTTGGTTTATGGGTCTCACCGACCTGACTGGGAGAGTTATCAAAATAAATTCACCGACCATATCCTCTGATTACCAATCAGAGCACGTAATACATGCCATGACAGGTCAGCAAGTTAGGGATTAAGATTTTATAGAGAAATGGAGAGGCTGGAAAAATAAAGACTCCCTAGCCCTCGGGAACCCTAATAGCATCGGGGTCGGAAGAGAACAAGAGATGACCAAGGTAAGGTCAGATAGAAAAGCTACAGTGAGGAGCAAAACACCAGTAAGTGGAAGTAATGTTCTGCTCAGCTTGGGTACCTTGTGGTCGCCATTCACATATCCCCTAGACGGAGACCCCTGAGTAAAATATGTATAATATTGGCACAGACATTTAAGTAATTACTTGGCAGCCTTTGTAAAGGTATTAAATAGAATGTAATATGTGCTTATTCTTACACGGCATGAAAAATTAAGCTTACAGGAGTACTTTATGCCATATCTTTTATTGTGAGAAGTGGAGAGTTTTACATATACCTACATGTATGTATTATCAAAGTTATTTCATTGGTCAAAGCACAGTTTTAATCTGTTTATAGCTATCTGTTGTAAGTCGAGGTGGAAAAGTTTAATCTGTGTGTACGTCTTGTCTTGCACTCAGCTGGGGAATGACAATCTACCAACGGATTGGCAACACTACATGTTTTGCACATGGCATAGTGGGAATGCACATGCCAGGAAGATTACTGTCAGGATACCCAAGTTACGTTAATTCAACTCTAACCTTCTGCATACCAAGCGGGGTACTGTAGAACCCCAACATTACTATTTTATTATTTCTAGGTATTTAAAATAGTTCATAGTTGTCAGACTATGTGACATTGTTAAAATGCCCCTATTAAATGCTGCCATTGTTGAATTTTATAAGTAAATTTATCTATATAGTAAATAATTGAGATCTTCATTTGGGTTCCTTTGGTACCCCACTTTATATTCCATGTGACAAGAAAAGCAGCAGTAACAGCATTGTCAATGTTTGGAGTCCATTGTAGAGCGGTGCAGGAACACTACCAGACAAGGCAAGAAAACGCACATGTATAAATGCATATTTTAGAAAGTTATGTTAGTAAAAGTGTGAAATGGATATTCATTGTTGTGTGATGATCATTTGCCTTCAGTTCTATTGCTACAGCACCTTCTGTTGTGAAGCAAACGTGTCCAAAAAGCTAGAGTTACAGAAGAAATATGATTTACGCAATGAACGAAATTTAGAAGCAGAATCAGAGACGGGAGATAGTGATGTGAAGTCTGTGTTCAGAAATAAAGATAATTTGGAAGAAATGGATATGGTTGAAGACGTTATTGAAGGAATGGACTATGATGAGGTGATCGATAAGATTCACATGCTGGAGAGACCTACATACATCAGCAAAAATGGAATATGACAATCAACGTATAAACAACCAAACGGGCATCAGAAAAGGATATTTTGTCTATAAATCTAGCAGTCTCATAATGACTTCTAGGAGTGTGTCTTTGATTATGGAAACTTCCATGTCATTCATTACACCTAAAATAGTGGAGAAAGTTGTAAAATATAAAAACCAAAAAGCAGAGACAGTTTATAATTTTTGAAATTCAACTCATCCTTTTAACAAACATAAGTGGATCTCAACGAATACAACAGAAATGTTTAGGGTTCCTTGTAACTACAGGAACACTGAAAGCTAAAAGAGAACCACTTTCTATGCTATGGTCCACTTCATTTTTGAGAAATAGGTTTTCTGAACCTCTTTCTTATATTATACTTCATAACAGGACTACTAGCGAGGAGTGGAAACGAAAGGACAAATTTTGTGCATTTAGAGAAATATTTACAACTTTTGCACAGGAATGCTATGTACACTGTTATCCAAATAGTCATTTGACAGTGGATGAGCAATTGGTAGCATTCGTGGGAAATGCTCATTTAGGGTTTACATGAAGTTCAAACCAGCTAGATGTACTATCTCATCTTTCTTAAGTTTGGTAATTTTTTTTTTTTTTTTTTTCAAAAGTTATCTGTTGCATTAATTGACTTAACCATTCCTATATTAGGTGAAAAATGTGTTAGGTAATAGCTGGATACACTATAAAGATATATAGATAATTAGTCATTAGCAAAACCTTTGCAGAGTATGCACAGACAATTCCTTCTATCACACAAATGGGTGAATGGGGAGGTTGGGAGAGAATTGGCTAGAAAACTACACCACATGTACATTGTGTAAAACAATTGATGCTTGTGTTAGTATACTGAAATGCTTCAATTTCTATGGCTAAAGAAGCAGGGGCAACTGGCCATTCTGAACTTAGGGTTTCATATAGTTAATGCTGCAATTTGAATTTTTTCAAGTAACAAACATTATACTATCAATTTGACTTATAAATGTTAATAATCACACACCTCAAAATATAATCAGCATATCTACATATATAAAAATGTTATGTTGGTTTGTGTATGCTTCAAAAATTCAAAAAGTTGTGCATTGATTTAGCTCAAATTTTGACATGATCTACAACCCACTTCAAAGATTGTTTTTATCTATGTCTTGCATCAGTAACATACCTGCGACTGCAAGAAAACAGGTTTTTCAATGTTCATTACCGCTAGTTGCCAATAGATGGCGTTGTTAACAATAATGACCTTTTTTTTACAAGAAAAAGATTTACAAAAAAATTTCCCTTGCGTCGCATTCAGATTATCATGCAAACAACACCAGTGATCTCCATTATATGTCCAATCAAATCCCACCTGTGGCATTGAATTTTTAAGTTCCAGTTCTACCTCTCAAACAGTAAGTTTGTTGGCATAAATAAACAATAATTACAATCTAAAGCTTATTTAATCCTGGAACATAAAGTACTTACATGATAGTCATGAATGTAAGTAGCATATGTTCATTCAAGATTACTGGCATCTGTTTTGAAGATGCAATATGGAACCATTCTTTTATTCTGTTTTATCATGAAGCACAAATTATAACATGCAAATCTGGTTTTATTTTACCATTTGTTTTATGCCATCACAAGTACCATTCTTCCAATATGATAAACCCACAACAAAGTTATAATAAACACCTTCCACTTAACTCGTTTTATTTTATTCTTCACTTCAGAAATATTTCAATTATCAAAAAGTTTCACATTTTCCTACTATCTACATTTGTTATAGGTTCTGTTGTAATATTTTTACACTTCAACAATCACCTTCTCTGTATCAATATTGCTGTAATATGACTCCATGTGGCTTTTGTACCCATTAATAAAGTTTCGGTTTTCCATGTTTGACAACTGAGTAAAACTTTGGTCACAAGTACCAATTTTGTGGCTTTTATGACTTGTGAATCAATTTGTGTCTTCTCAAATTTCACAAGCGTTGCAACTTAAGCATTTCAACTTAAATGAAAACATGGCAAAATGTATTTACTTTTAATGGATACAGATTAAATAATTCATAGCTCTCCTAAGCTTCATTTTTAGTAGAATTGCACTAGAAAACGACTTGCAGTTTCAGATGGTGAAACTTGAAGGATATTCAATTGTCAGCAAGTAGAGCTTTATACTTACAGAAACAATGGAAAGAAAAGAAGGGAGGCTAAACAAGAATCCCAAATTTTCAGGCATGTGTACTTTAAAGTAATTACAAAACCCAAGCTGAGCAGAACATTACTTCCACTTACTGGTGTTTTGCTCCTCACTGTAACTTTTCTATCTGACCTTACCTTGGTCATCTCTTGTTCTCTTCTGACCTCGATGCTATTAGGCTTCCCGAGGGCTAGGGAGTCTTTATTTTTCCAACCTCTCCATTTCTCTAATTTCTCTATAAAATCTTAACCCCTAACATGCTGACCTGTCATGGCATGTAATACGTCCTCTGATTGGTAATCAGAGGATATGGTCGGTGAATTTATTTTGATAATTCTCCTGGTCAGGCCTGTGAGACCTGTAAACCAACGACAGGTGTGGTCCTCCAGACATTCTGGGGGTTGTGAGAGAGCGATGTGACCGCCAAAACATAAAAATATGGTGCTCTCTAAAAAACGGTTACTATTACTGCTATTGCTCTCTTCTTCCATCAGTGAAAAATATTGGAGAGCAAGAGGATTAATGACTTCATTGTCAGAAATCCAGCATTAGCTAACAACAACAACATTATCTCCCAGAGGGATAGGCCATTAAAAGCCATTAAAAGTAAAAATTGACATTAATAACTCATTATAATACTCCCTTTTTTAACTTTCTCAGAACATATTTCAAAGGCTTATATTCTCCATTATCGATTAGTTGTGGCAGTGAAGCTGATCCTTCCAAAGACTATTCTGCAGATGGTTTTAAGAAACTTGTATGGCAGGTCACGCTGAAGATGCAGTGACAATCAGAGTTTTTCAGGTAGCTATAGCTGCCATATATTTAATATAAAAATAATAATAATAATAATAATAATAATAATAATAATAATAATAATAATAATAATAATAATAATAATAATAATAATAATAATAATAATAATAATAATAATAATAATAATAATAATAATAATAATAATAATAATAATAATAATAATAATAATAATAATAATAATAATAATAATAATAATAATAATAATAATAATAATAATAATAATCAAAATAATAATAATAATCAAAATTCTAAGGCTTTCACGGCCGGTGTCAATACTAGATGCAATAATATTAACCGGGCTTGTGGGCCGTGGTCTATTGGGTTCCTTGTTCTTCCCAAACGTTTCGTCTGCGACTACGGCAGACATCTTCAGTGGCGGCGAGGTCGAAGTTTCCTAGTGGAGATCTCAGCACCGACAGTCGGTGCTGAGATCTCCACTAGGAAACTTCGACCTCGCCGCCACTGAAGATGTCTGCCGTAGTCGCAGACGAAACGTTTGGGAAGAACAAGGAACCCAATAGACCACGGCCCACAAGCCCGGTTAATATTATTGCATCTAGTAATAATAATAATAATAATAATAATAATAATAATAATAATAATAATAATAATAATAATAGTAATAGTAATAGTAATAGTAATAGTAATAGTAATAGTAATAGTAATAGTAATAGTAATAGTAATAGTAATAGTAATAGTAATAGTAATAGTAATAGTAATAATAAACAACAAAATTGTATTGTTTTATTATTATTGTTGTTTGGGTTGGTGGTGGGCGGCTAGTGTCCTTTAATGGGGTAGGTTATTTGATGAATAAACAAATAGTTGAAGTGATGCATTATGCTTAAATGGGTCCAGGGTCTGTAGAGCTTAGGTTTCCTGACGTTCATCTTCTCAGGGTAAGGAAAAACCCATAAAAGTTTTATCCAGGCAACTTGCCCTGAATCAAGTTCAGGATCTCTATAATATGAGCCAGACATGCTACTGCTACACCAAGGAGGTTTGTAGTATACATATTTGTGGTTAAATCAGTTTCATTTTAAAAAGAAAATATTGTAAAAAAGAAAATATACTGACAAAGATTCAAAGTATTAAAACATATTCTTAATAAGTTGCAGTGTATTTTAATTAGTGTTGTGTGTAGGTTAAGTTGGTTATGACAAAAAAAATCTTCAAGCCTAAATTATTTCTGTTATATATTTCAAATTTGCCAGACAGAAATTTACATTTATCTAGAAAGGTTAGACTAATGTGATCAGAGTACAGGGTTACTTTCTGTTGGTAAATATGTTGTTAGCTAATGCTGAATTTCTGACAATGAAGTCATTAATCCTCTTGCTCTCCAGTATTTTTCAACATAAATACTGAAGAGAGCAATAGCAGTAATAGTAACCACTTTTTAGAGAGCACCATATTTTTATGTTTTGGTGGTCACATCGCTCTCTCACAACCCCCAGAATGTTATCTGTTGGTTTACGGGTCTCACCGACCTGACCGGGAGAGTTATCAAAGTAAATTCACAGACTATATCCTCTGATTACCAATCAGAGGACGTATTACATGCCATGACAGGTCAGCATGTTAGGGTTTAAGATTTTATAGAGAAATTAGAGAAATGTTAATATACCTTTCTATATATTTTTAATGTCATAATCATAAACAACTACTCACAAAATATAAGCCTTGAATTTCATTAAAGAGTGTTACAGTGCGCCCATCTAAAGCATCGTAACCATATCATTCTTCTCTACAGCTGACATATCTCAAGCATCGTAATCATAGCATTCTTCTCTACTGCTGACAAACCTCTGGATGTTGTTGCATTGATATGCAGTTTAACATCTTCATCTCTCTGTCCGAGAATACCTGAGTATGCCAGTTTTGAAGCATCCATATACATTTTAAATGGGGTGTTGTCTCTTGGTCTTTCCTGTAGAATTGCCTGTGTAAATAGTCCTTTTATCTTTTCAAAACACGCTGATGTTCTGGTGTCCAGTGCCATCTCTGATTTTTCTTGAGCAGTTGCCTTAATGGATCAATTTCCGTTGCATACCTGGGTACAAATTTGCTCTGGTAATTTAATACGTCAAACATTCTTTTAAGTTGCTTTATGTTCTTTGGTATAGGGATCTTTAGTATTGATTCAGTTCTTGCTGGTTCAGGTTTTATGCCCATACCATCCACAATATAACTTAGAAGTGTCACTTCCTTTGCACAAAATTTGGACTTACTGTCATGTTGTGTTGATGCAGCATGCTTAAGACATATTTGATGTTCCTCAAAGAAATTGCTACATATCCTGGGAAGTGGACTCCCCTGAATGCTTCTTTGGGAAGGCCCAAGGGATTTCCACCTCTAGGTGCTGCATTGAAGTGAATATGCTGCCTGTTCTTGTTGAGATGCATTCTTGCCTCCTGGCAGACAGGTCATTTGGCATATCTGCAGGAGTGTTCACCCCCACAGTTGAAGCAGGTTGCTTTTGTACCCTGCACAACAGGTAATTTGCAGTCTAGTCGTTTATGGCCTGGTTTGCCACAAAATGAACACAACCGGCTCCAGCCGACATCCTGCTGCACTGTGTTGAAATTGCTGGCAGTTTGTGCACTGCAGTGGCCTTGCAGATGGGCGGTAGGAATCAACGCGGATCAGGGCATTCAACATCCTTGTTTCCTTATAGACGTTATTCAAGTGGACCTCCTTCCTGAGAGCCACCCTGGAGTGGGGTATAAGCTGTGGTAGTTGGCTGTGGTTGGAGCACAGTTGTCCTATGCTGGCCTATTGGGTAGGCCAGCTCTTTTAAGTGTGCAGTGACCTCTGCCTCAGTAATATACATGAGTTTCTCCTCAAGCAGTAAGGTTGTTAGGTACTGCACTGAACCATCACTGAGCACTCTTCGGATTTTCCTGTGCTCATCCGGAGTGCTTGGCAGGAAGGCGACTGTCCCACTCATGTTCCTGATTGTATACCGTACATCAGTGTGGGAAGTGTTGAGATAAGTAGTTAGCTCACGGGCCTTGTTTGGGTCCTGGAGGAAGATGGGTGTTGTATATATATATATATTTTTTTTTATATACTGTGGAGGGGAAAAAAATCCATTATAGGTGCTATGACCAACAGTGTGAGGGTCCCTATGCCCTGAGGGGAAAGGGTTACTTACTAAAAAACCACTCCATGTGTTAGTGTAATGCTAATTTCTCTTGCATTCCCATGATTTGTCGGGTAGCATCCCATTTAGTAATTGAATGCTTTTAAGCTGGCATGCTGCGCATGCAAGAATGTCAAAAGTTACCTTTTGGTAATGCCCATGAAACCTGGATGGACCAAGCGAATTACATGCTTTGATGTATAGGTTTGGCACAGGTATTGACCTGCCAGTCAGCTAGATTATTAGTTTAATGTTAGGTTAATCTATAATATTTGTGCTATCTTATGTCTAGTGTTGCACAGGTTGCACAATACAATACCTGCTAGTCGGTAGCTACATTGTTAGCTTAATGTTAAGTTAATGAATAGTTTTGTGCTGTCTTATGTGTAATGTTGCACAGGTATGGACCTGCTAGTCGTTATATTACATGCTAGTGTTTAATGATGAGCATGTTAGTTTTAGCGTACAATAATGTGTCATTGGTGCAATTTTTATGCTTTTATCTAGTGCTGCACAGGTATAGACCTGCAAGTCGTTAGGTTGGTCTGGGTGGCTCAGTTGGTTAGACGCTGGCCTACTGATCCCAAGGTTGCAGGTTCAAACCCGGCCCAGGCCAATGGTTTTTAAGTGTGCTTAAAAACGACAGCTCCATGTCAGTAGATTTACTGGCATGTAAAAGAACTCCTGTGGGACAAAATTCCGGCACACCAGTGACGCTGATGTGATCCTGGCAATTGACAGCGTCGTTAAACAACAATATATAAAACTGCAAGTCGTTAGCTTCTGGTTAGTATTTAATGATTATGTTATTGCTTAACGCCATGTGTTTACACTAGAATTCTAGCTTTGTCAGCCTATTGCTATTGAAATTGTCCTGTTACGATGACCCGGCTGATGCTGGCAGGTCTTGGTGTTTGCTCCTTGAACCTTGAAGATCACCAGGTCGTCGGAGTGTCCTATTCCATCATACGGTAGCCCGCTTTCACTGTGCACGTAGCACACTGGAGGGAGACCCTTGTTTTCCCTGTCTGACTGCTCGTGGCGGAGACTCAGCCACGAGTGGTGACGCCAGGCAGGCTGGTAATGGCTCTCGCTCTCGGATGCTGCACTCTGGTGGTGAAGCTGGCTCTGACGTGTCGACACGTACCAAGACAGAAGTCTTATGTGCAGCTTTTGTGCTGCTCTTTACTGCTTTCTTTTTTCCCATATCGATGATCTGGTTGAGCTGAAGATCTGGGGTCTTTTTTTTTTGTGGTGGGGAAAAAGGATACATACACCCTAACCGCCTGCACGCATGCGAGTGTAAGACTCCTACCCTGGCTTCGAACCTGGGCAGCCTACTCACAAAAAAACCCCACTGGAAGTCTTGAGGTTGAGACCTCTATGCTGCAGTACCGCATTAAGCACCTGCGCATTCAGTGGTGAGAGATGGAAGCTGCCTGCCAGTGGCAGTAACTGTGAGTATTACTGATGTGCCGGAGGGCATACATGACATAAGCCCTGAGTGCCCCCTGGTAATAATTAATGGTGATGTGTTTGATAGTTGGTGATCTTTTGTGTTTCAGCCATTTGGCATCGTTAGGTGTTACATGTAGTGTAGATGGATGTGAGGGATGACTGAAATGAGCATGTTTAGTTTTAATCTCCACCCGAAGGTTTTGTTTATTGTCCTTAGTGTGTTTTTTTTTTTATTTTTTTTTTTTATTGAGGCTTCGTCATTAATCGTGTACCTGTTCTTGCCTGGTCATATAAGTACACACATGGCGGGCTGTCTGCCTGAAGTGCAGGAGCGAGCCTGTGCCACTGCCGGGGAGGCCCTCGTCTCCCGGGGTCCGTCTTGGCTAGGTAGCACAAGGACTTGTGAGGGCTTATCAGTATTAATGTCTGTTTTAGTATTATGTGTTTGTTATGTGCTTCCCTTCATCCCCTAACCAGTAATTTCATTGTACTAAATTATTCAGGTATTCCTGTATGTTGAGTTCCGGTTCGCCTATATTTATAGTGTGATCGAACAATGATAGAGGGCGGAGGTGTTTGTCACGAGTCATATCATACTCCCCGAGCATTCGTATTTGCTCGTTGTGGTTCTTATTCTTTTTGGCGTACAGGTTGCATGCCAGGTGTTTAATAAACTGCTCGATTGTGAGCATTTTTAGCTCTTCGTGTAACTGGTACGAAGGAGCTTCTGGCAGTAGTTTTGCAATAATTCGCAGTGTTCTATTTTGCATCGTTTGGAAGCGCTTTATGTGCGTTTTTGCCGCATATCCCCATACCGGGGCGGCGTAAGTTAAGATGAGTCGGATCAGTGTCTTATAGAGTGTAAGTCCCATGCGTAGCTTAAGGCTGCTGTTCAGATTAATCAGCAGGTACAGTCTGTTGACTTAGCCATTGGCCTTTGACCGCATGAATATGCTCACTCCATGTGAGATATTCATCCATCTTAACCCCGAGGTATGTGACGGATGTCTACCACCCGATAGGTTCCTGTGTTAGGGTGAGGGGTGGGAGAGCTCGCCTCCTTTGTTTGTGCAATTTTCGCCTGGTGAAAAGGATTACTTGGCTTTTTCTTGCATTCAGTTTTACCTGCCATTTGGTGAACCAGGGCTCCAATGCGTTTAGGGCATTCTGGAGCCGTAGGTGTATGATGCGTGGCTGTGTGGATTGTGTGTCCAGGGCCTTGTCGTCCTTGTCTACACGGACTGGTGGTAGATCGTTGATGTATACATTAAATAACGTAGGCCCGAGTAAACTTCCATGTGGGACTCCTGCGTTTATGGGGTGCAATGAGGATTCGGTATTCTCAATTGAGATTCTGAAGCTCCTTCCGCTGAGGTAATCTTTTATTAGGGAACCATTGAATCTTGTACCCCTATGCGGATGAGTTTGTGGAGTAATCCTGCATGCCACACTTTATCGAAGGCACGTTCTATGTGCAATAGGACCACGCCTGTCGATTGTTTAGTGTTAAATCCCTTGGTGGTACTTTCGGTAAGCCTAAGGATCTGTGGTGTTGTAGAGTGGTTGGCCCTGAAGCCGAACTGGTCGTCAGTTATCACGTTTTTAATTAGAAATGAGTTTAGGCGTTTAAGTATGATTTTCTCTAGCAGTTTACTTAGTGTGCTTAAGAGGCTAATTGGCCTGTGATTAGTAGGAATGGAAGGATCTTTATGTTGCTTAGGAAACATAAGGATTCATGCTTCCTTCCAGCGCTTTGGAAATGTTCCGTGTTCCAGCGCGTAGTTGAATATATGCGCCAGCACTTTTAAAGCTTTAGGCGGTATATGTTTCGGGACTATATTGGGAATATTGTTGGGTCCTGGGGCCTTACGAGTGGGCAAGTGTGCGATTAGCAATTTAATTTCGCTTGCACTGGTCTTTCGAAGTTTGTTGTGCGTTGGAATATTCCCTATTTCCGTGATTTGGTCTTCCGTTGCTGCTGCGAACTGTCTGTCGCAAGGGTCAGCACTCGGTTGGAATACCTGCTCTAGTGTGGTCTCGAAAGCTGCTTTTTCACCCGGCGTTTTGGCTATTTGCCCTTCAATATGTAGGGGCGGTATGTTTGTGTGAGTACATGTCAGGCACTTCGCTATTCGCCACACTGTTCGGTTATGAGGATCAACGTCCTCCAGTGTGGCGTTCCATTGTTCCTTTATGTGTTCGGCCATTAGTATATCGGCTGTGACCTTGAGGTTGTCATATTCGTTGCGATGTATTTGGTTTCGCATACTCTGCCATTTGTGCCTGGCCCTGTTTCGGTCCTGCATTGTCTGTCTTACAGCCCAAGGGAACTGTGTGGTTGCCCTATTTGTTGGGCTAGTTAAGGGAACATGTTTTTCGGTCGCATGGTGTATAGTTCTGGTGATTATTTCTATGGCTTGCTCTTGAGTATCTTGTGAGCTAATGACAGGGTTGCTTTGTTCAAGTTGCGTTTCAACTAACGCTTCGAACTCGGGCCAGTTGGCGTGATTGTAGTTGCGCCTAGGCTGTTCTGGTTTGAACATTACGGGCGCTGCGACCTCCATTATTACCAGTAAATGGTCTGATGTGAGGTCGTTTAGTACCGTAGTTTCGGTGTCAAATGGTATGCCTTTTAATAGTGTGATATCGAGGATATCGGGCAACTGATTGGCCGCTTGCGGGGCCTGTTAGGAGGATGTTTGCCCAGTTGATGAAATTTAGAAGTTGTGTACCTTGGGCATTCGCTGTTCGGCAGTTCCATAGGTAATGCTTGGCATTAAAGTCGCCAGCCGCAATTACCTTGCTGTCCATTCGCATTATTTTGTCGGCATCCTCCATATCAATATTCAGTGGAGGGTTATATACGGCTACTACCGTTACAGCGCCACAGTGCAATTGCACATTAACCGCTGTGGCCTCCAACCGATTTAATTCTGTTATTCTTTCTGGTGGTGTTTGATAGTATTTAGTATTATTACTGCCGTGCCTCCGCCTCTTCAATTTCGGTCATTGCGGTATATACTGTAACCCGGAATGGAGAAGCGGTCCATTGGTCCTAAATGTGTTTCATTGAGAAGCACAATTTGGATCAAGTTTCTTATCAGGAAGTCCGTTAATTCCTGACGTTTGCATCTGATATTATGGCAGTTCCAGTATAATATGTTTACTGTAGATGTACTATCCATTACTGGTTGTGGGATGAAAGTACTAGGAGATATCTGGCAAGATAGTTGAAGAGGTAAAGTGGGTCTGTGTCTTGGTGTGTGATTAACTCCAGCAGCCATTTTGTATGTTTCAGGAAGTTTTTGTAACTTACTTCCCTGGAGACTCCTAGTGAAACCAGGAGCTCCCTCAAGGCCATTGCATTTAGGAATGCTTCGCGGGTGGTGAGCGCTGCTGGAGAGAAAATTGAATCCTCCAGCAGTGTTGGGGTAGCTTGTGTGTGTGTTGGTTGTTGTGTGTTGTTTTATGTTACTAGTGAGTGGGGTGCACTCAGGTGTTGCCACGGTCTGACCGGTCGTGACTCAGTCATCCGTGGCAGTAGAAGGGCGTGTTTTGGGGGCTGGCCTGTTGCGTCCGCAACGGTCTTGGATGGACCACCTTTCATTATTGATGGGAACAGCCTGAATTGTGTTTAGCTGTCTCTGAGGTTGGGGTTAGGAGGCCCTATTTGGCTGTTTCCTTGGCCTTGAGTGTAGTGCCGCTTGGTAGACTGGGCAACCGTGCCATGTTGCCCCGAGGCCTGTGTGGTTACACAGTGCGCACTGTCGTTCCTGGGGAGGAACTCTACATAGATAAGAGGGGTGAGGGCCTTTGCGTTTGGCACATTTGGGTGTGGGGCCTGACACTCTAAATGTGTATGAAACAGTTGCTGGCACTTTCTACACTGTTTTGGTTTTGGAGTTGTCCTATAATCCTCGACTTTAACTTTTAAGTGCGCTAAGTACTTGAGGTCTCTAATCTTTCTGTTAGCTGGGGTGTCTGCAAGCTCTATTAGGTACATGGGGAGGAGGGCACGTGTCCTGTCACACTTGTGCATTTGGACAGCCCTGATGACCTCAAGGTTGTGGGTGGCCAGTTCTAATTTAATGTGTTCCCCAGAGACTTCGGCATATACTCCTTTTACAGCAAATCTAAGGGTCTTTTCTGTGGGCTCTGACATTAGGTGGAAATGTATTTGCCGGCTTTTGAGGTGTTCTACAAAAGCATTGTAGTCCCTCCTCGAGAACAGCTTGACTTCATAGTCTCCGGAGCATGGCGCGAATCTGACTGTATTTGTTTAAGTATTTGTGTGTTGTGTCAAAGCTATGGGTAATTGTGTGTATTGGTGTTGTCTGACACTTGTGCACGAAGATTGGTGCCAAATCGGACCTGAACTCCGTGAATGTGTTGGTGTGGGTGGAACTTGCGCTAGCCTGTGCCGCTTGGGCGTAGGACTCTGGTATTGGAGAGTGTGCTTTAGGGGTGGGGGATGGTCTCATGTCTGATAAGTCGATGAGGTCTTGAGGTGGTGTGTGTGGAGATGGTTGTGTAGGTGTGCGTGTGTGTGCTGTCTGTGCTTGTGTACATGTGTGTGTAGATAGTGTTGGTGTGTGGTTTGTGGTTTGTGTTTGTGTGTGTGAAGGTGTAGTTTGTGTGCGTGAGCGTGTAGGCTGTGTTTGTGTGTGAGTGGGTGTAGGCTGTGTTTGTGTGTATACACACACAAACATGGGTGTGGTCTGTGTTGGCGTGTATGTAGGCTGTGTTTGTGTGCCTGTAAGCTGTGTTTGTGAGCATGAGCGTGTAGGCTGTGTCTGTGTGAGTGTAGGTTGTTTGTGTGTGCGTGAGTGTGATTGTGTGTGTGTGGTTGACGCCTGTGTAAGAGTGGGTGTGGGTATGCTTGTTCGTGTAAGTGTTGACTGTGTTCGATTGGGTGTGTTGGCGTCAGTGATTGTGAGTTGTTTCCTGAGTTGGTGTAGGTATGAGTGGAAGTGTGGGGTTGAGTGTTGGTGTTGTGTCTTGTGTGGGCATGTTCATAATGTCCAACTCAGGAGTTTTGCTACGCTGTGATCGCGTGCATGGTCGTGTGTTTGTGGTTGATGATGATGATGATGATGATGATGATGATGATGATGATGATGATGATGTGGACTTGGGTGTTGATGGTTTGTCTTTAGTCATTTTTAGTGCCTTAGCCGTTACCGGCTTTTTGGTAGATGATAGGGATGAGGGGGAGAGTCTAATAGTCTTCTTCACCATTGCCAGATATCTTCTGTTCGAGTGTATTTAGTGATCAGTTGACGGGGCTGAATTAAAGAACCTAACGAGTAGTGAGTATTAATAGAGTGAAAACCTAATGGGGACCTAACTGGGGGAACTTTAGTGAGTGGTGAGTGGTTTTAAGTGTGTTTTTAAAGAGGGGGATGGTCTTGTTTATTTAACCTGCTTCTGGTCTTTATAAAGACAGATAGCGGGTAGGCTTTAAGTTTCTCTAGCTCTCGTGAAGTGCCTCGGGGGCAGTTATCTTAAAATTAACCTAAGAAGTGGGAAAGAGAAGAGTGTAAAAGTCTAGTGGGGGCCTAACCGGGGGAACTTAAAAACTAGAGAGAAAAGAGGAAAATAGAGATAGTCAAAGAGAAAGAGGCAGCCAGCGAGTGCTAAAAAGCGTGGCTAGCAGAGGACCAAACCTGTTAGGGTGCCTAGGTACCAGTCAGAGACTGTTGGCTGTGGTCTTGCTATCCCTCGTCTATCCTGCGGTGTATAGTTACCTTTCCGGTATCCGGTACAGGCCGTTGCTGCAGCCGTCAAGCGGGAGTTGGAACGGTGATCCCTGGGCGACTCTGAGTGCGAGTGGCGGCCTGTGCACTACGCTCGCTGAAGTTCGCTTGGACTCCCTTCTCGCTTGACCAAGCTTGGAGGGCTCTTCAAAGCAGTTGCAGGCAATCTCGAAGTTCCTCACCGGCGATGCCTGGGGCAACCAGGAGCAACCTGTGGTTTTTTTTTTTTTTTTTTTTTTTTTTAACCGTGGGGGGGGGAAAAACCCGTTACAGGCGGAGGCCGACATGCTGAGGCCAACAGTGTGAGGGTCCCTGCGCCCTGAAGGGGGAGGGTTACTCACTAAAAAAAACCCTCCACGTGTTAGTTCGTACAATGCTAATGTTTTCGTGCATCATCGTGCGTTAGTCGGGTCCCGCATAGCACCCCGGTTAGTAATTGAAAGCTTTAAGCTGGCATGAAGTACATGCGAGCGAGTCAGATGTTGGTTTTTGGTAATGCCCATGAAACCTGGACAGGACCAAGAGGGTTACATGCGTTGTTAACTTGTTGTTAATATGAGACGCAATTTGTGCTTACTTATGATTAAGGTTGCACAGGCATAGGCCTGTTAGTTGTTATGGTACGTGCTAATGTTAGTGTTAGCATACCGGAGGTTATTCGTGCAATATTTGAGCTTATATCTAGTGTTACACAGGTATTTACCTGCAAGTCGTTATGATATCTGCTAATGTTAGTGTTAGCATACCTGAGGTTATTTGTGTAATATTTGAGCTTATATCTAGCATTACACAGGTATTTACCTGCAAGTCGTTATGATATCTGCTAATGTTACAGTTAGTGTAACTGAAGTTATTCGTGCAGTATTTGAGCTTATATCTAGCGATGCACAGGTGAAACCTGCAACTCGTTATGAAATAAGCTAATGTTAGTGTTAGAGTACAAAAGATATTTTTCGTGCAATATTTAGGCCTATGTCTAGTGTTGCACAGGTATGTACCTGCAAGTCGTTAGAATCAGCTAATGGTCAGTGATTTTTACACATGCTTAATATGAATGCTATCGTGCTAGATTTCTACTTCGTCTGCCCGAGACAGGCAGGTCTTGTCGTGTGTGCGTGTATCCTGGATTGGCCTGGTCGTCGGAGTGTCCTACTCCATCATACGGTGGCCCGCTTTCACCGTGCACGTAGGACAATGGTGGGAGGCTCTAGTTCTCCCGGTCCGCCTCGGCAGTCGCCGAGGGCTGTTAGGGCTCTGTGGCAGGCTGCGGTCTGAAACAGGGAATAAGGAAGGTTTAGTTGTGTGGTGAGAAGGGAACAGTCCTCTGTCAATGTTTCATTTAGTCGTGTAGTAGGTTGTTCAAGAATTCCTCTACTTCCGTGCTATTTGGAGTTAGATTTCTGTCGAAAAGCGCTAGCGGTCTAGCGTGTTTATAAATTTCCATAGTATAGTTGCCTAGGTTCGTTACTAAAGGGTTGTGATGTTTATGCAAGTGTTTATACGTATCGTGTGATAGCTTTTTAATGAATTGCTCTATCGTGTGCATTTTTAGTTCGTAGTGTAATAAGTCTGCTGGTGCAGTGTAAGACAGTTTTGCTACCAGTCGTAGTATTTTGTTTTGTAGTCTTTGTAGGCGCATAATTTGTGTTTTTGCGGCATAACCGCAAACCGGAGCAGCGTGAGTATAGGGCGGATAAGCGTCTTGTATAATGCTAGTCCCATTTTGAGTTTTAGTTGCGAGTTCATGTTTATAAGGGGATATAGTTTGCCTAATTGGGCATTCGCTTTTCCCCTTATTTGGAATATATGCTGCTTCCATGTGAGTCCCTGGTCCATTTTAAGCCCTAACCAGGTGACTGTGTTTTTCCACTCAATGTTCTCTCCAAATATGGTGAGTGGTGGAAGCTGTAGTCTATGGTTGATTCTTTTGGTGAATATGATAGCCTGCATTTTCTTGGCATTCACTTTAATGCGCCATTTGGTGAACCAATCCTGTAGCTTGTTAAGGGCATTTTGTAACCTCCTGTGAATGAACTCGGCTTTCCCCGATTGCGCTACGATTGCCGTGTCATCTGCGTAGATGAATAAGTTCGTGTTGTGTGTTTTCGGGATATCATCCATTGTTATATTAAAGATATTCGGTCACAACTCCAGTGACCCCAGACAAAGTACAAACCCTCAAGAAAACACTGCGGCCAGTGGCAAACATACCCCGAAACAATTGGCCCAATCACAAATCATCACCCACTCATTCGCCAGGGCAGCGCAAGCCCCTCCCACCAAACAATAGTATATATACGGAGAGCAGAGTACAGGCTTCCTCTCCCATCGTAAAACCCAGCAAACTCCAGGGCACACTCCGGCATCTCAACCCCAAAAAGGCCACGGGATCTGACGGGCTAACCCCTGTCATGCTGCGCCACTTTCCTTTCAAGGTTGTGCTCTTTCTCACAAAGGTCTTCAATATGTGCCTTGCCCTCAGCCACTTTCCACGTGAGTGGAGAGAGGCACAGGTGATATGCATATTGAAACCAGGGAAAGACCCAGTACATCTTGCAAACCACCAAAAATGGTGCAGGCATTGGCGATTGTCCATCAACCCGGAGAAAAGCCAAGCCATACTTTTCACCGAACACCATTTTCCCGCCAACTTCCCCACATTCACATATCTTCGAAGAAGGATAGAATGGACGGATACCATCTCCTACCTGGGAGTGTAGCTTGAAAAGGGCCTTACTTTTCAAGAACACAACTACGACTTGTCACATTGGGCCTCGCTGTATCCCATGCTGCGGTCTGGGATGCCCATTTCCTTGAAACTATGCCTCTCATAATTCCAGTTCTCCTGTACACCTGCAAAATCTGGGGCATGGCCGCAGATACCCATATCCTGCATCTGCAGCGTATACAGAATAGAGGACTTCGGATAATCTATTCTGCATACCACAGATTCCCCTTGAGACTACTACACAAGGCCTCATCTCTTCCGTATGTGGAGGACGAAATTAGGCGCCAGGCAACAAAGTTTTACATTATCCCACAACATCAGAGCGCCCTAGTTAGGTCTCTTGGCGACTATAATCCCAGAGAACGCATGCTTGTGCGACACCGGGTTCCCTGTATGGCTTGCCGGCACCCCTGGTAACAGAGGAGCCACTCCAAGAACAGCGCAAGTTGAGCTCGCATACAGTCCTTCCAAGAGAAGCTTGGAATCAAAATTCTAAATTTAACCTCCATATTTGGATACACACACCAGCAGTGCCCAATGAATATGCACACTGAAAAGCAGCCGTTGAGCATAAAGTTGTTACCTCCTTTCTACTCTCAAACTTAACATCACATCCTGCAAAACCCTCATCCCGTCAGAAAATGGTTAAGCCCTATAAGGGGAGGTACACAAAAGACACACCTCGGGCTGTTCTCAGCCTGCCAACAGCGGTCAGGTCAGTCTTCCTCTCAGTGTTTTTATCCTGAAGACCATGGAGTCTGTGATGGCCGAAAGCTCAATGTTCTTAAATCTGACATGACTGATCACCCGTGAAGCCTGGATTAATAAAGATGGTGCTGCCAAATGAAAAATTGAGTCTACTTGTGAACCGAATAAAACTGTTTTTGCTAAATGTATCTCAATTGAAGGACAGGCATGGTAAATAATATGCTCTGTAAGAGAATATTTTGAAGAGGACAAATTATTCCTCTTGTTCCAATCTCTAATGTACTTGATATGACCTCATGTGCTGCAGGAATTGGTAAGAAGAGCAATAGGGATATCAGCGGTATTTTCCCATTAGAATAAGAATTAGTATCTTGCAGGTATGTCTCTTTTGTTAACGCAAATCTTTAGAGTGATATATACTTGCATGTTCCATCCTTTGAATTTAGATTCGGTATTTTACTGTTGTTTTCGCATACGAATATAAATAATACCTCAACATTCCGCAATCTTCTTCGTACACATCATACTGACTCTCCCCGTGATTACGATAAGTGGCAATGTCATCTCTCCCTCACCGTGAACTGACAGTCCCTTTCTTGTTTGGCGTTGATTATACTTTGAGGTTTATAGCCATACACAATCTTGGGTATTCTATCCTTACTCATTCTTTGTATATGTTCCTACCAACTGTTCTTATTATCTTTAAATTTGTCATTTAAATAAAAAAATCGATGAATGTATGAATTAATTCTTAAGCAGGGTCTAAAATATGAAATTGAAAGGGACAATAGGCTCTCAATAATTAATACTAATGTTGCTTAACTTTGTTCTTTTAGTATCCAGAACATCTCTGTGGCTGTAGACCAGTAGCTGGGGAAAACCTATACCTACATGTGATTCAGATGATACCTAATTATAAATATCCAGAAGATAATCGGAGGCGTGTCTTCTACAATTTGCTCAAATCATCAGAGACATTTGCAGTTCTCTGTTCCAAGAAATTTCCTAAGGTAATGCAGCTTTTTTGAACAGCAAGCAAGTCCAGAAATGCATGGAAGCGGCTAACAATAAAATGTGCCAGATATTTCTTTCATTGCTAATTCTGATTTGTGCAGAAGATAAATGCAACAGTACATTTCATGTAGAGCAACTAAGCTACAGGTTATTGCTGTTTAGTGTAAAGGCAAGAGACCTGTGAAATTTTAAACTACTACAGATTTCTTGATACAGTTTTGAAATTTTGACGATTTGTTTATCTGCACATTACAAGTAAATATATCAAATTTTACCACTGTATCATAATTTGTTAAAAGTTATTACTTATTGTTATTATAAGCAGGGTTGCCATATTCTGGTCGGCTGAAATGAGGACACTTCTGAAAACAGAAATTTCTCATAACCATTACTCCATTACTTAGTATGTACCTTAGCCCACTAATAAGTGTATTCACTGGTTCTAATTCTTATCACAGGCAATGGTGAAATTTACATTATGTTACAAGTTATTTTAAACATAGGATATTATTAGCTTCATCACTGTCACTGTTCATTCAGCTGGAGTATCACATGTATATTTTTCACTTATGAAAAATAATTTTTTTTTGTAGTGTTTTAACGCCCACTTTTACTACTACAGCACCGCAGGTGGTGACACTGATGATACATGGAATAAGATAGAGTACCAGTGGAATGAGATGGTGGGGGAAATCGGAGAACCCAGAAGAAACCCACCCCAGCTCCACTTCGTCCACCACAAATCCCACATGCGGTTGCCTGGGATCGAACCTGGGTCGCTTTGGTGAGAAGTGAATGATCTAACCACTTGGCTATGGCACGGCCGGTTTGGTGGTGGCAAAGCAAAATTCATTAAGTGGAGTTTGTCTTTTATAATAAGAATCCTCTCCCATTATCCTACTCTGCAGCATGTTTTGTAGCTTTTAAAAGTGTTATGTTTGGTGTGGTGTGAATTGATGTCCAAAAATGTTGTGCATCTGTTTGTATTTGATGCATATGATGTGCTCTTTGAGTTTGGTTTCTAAATTCCTCTTGGTTTTTCCTATGTAAATTTGCTCACAATCTGGGCAACTAATTTTATAGATTCCTGCTTTTCTGTTCCGTGGTATTTGTGCTTTGACTTGTTGCATAGTAATTTCTTTGCTGAAATTATTTTGTGGAGCCAAGCTGATGCTGTAGAATTGTAGTGGTTACTCGGATGGAAAATGCATTTTTGAAAATCATTTTCCTTTTTGTTGAGGGAGCTTAGTGGTCTCTTTCATGTGTTTCTGTTTTTTGAATTTCTTCATTTTGTTGTCAATGATTTTGTTGTTGAAGCCATTGTTAATTGCTGTGCTGACTATGGGTTTGTATTCTTGTTTGTATTCTACTTCTGATAAGGGGGTATAAATGAATCTGTGGGTTAAACTATTTAGGACAGCATGTTTATGTGGAACTGGGTTGAAGCTGTTACTTTTTATTTAGTTTTCTGAATGTGTAGGCTTTCTGTAGATACCAAAACTGATTTTATTGGCATCTAATTATTTTTAAATCCAAGAAAGGTAATGCGTCTTTCTTCTATTTCCACAGTGAATTGTATGGCTCTGTTTTGCAAGTTGAGTAATTTGAGACAATCCTAGATGAACTTCTTAGGTACTATTGCAAAAATATTGTCTACATATCTGTGTCAACTTTGTACATGTGTGGAAAGGAGGTGTTACGTGTGTTTCCAAGTTGCTCATGACCAACTCTGCCAGGAATGGTGATAATGGATAAGCCTGAAGTCTGTTGTTAAAAATGAAGCTATTTTGAGTGATACAAATTTCTGTGAGATTCATCAGATCATCTATTTCATCTTATGGTATGTCGTTTTTTAATAAGCCATTTCTTCGTTGGCATAAAAGTTCATCTGTTGGGACTCTTGGGAAGAGGGCTGTGATATTGAAAGATGCTAGTTTGTTTTCTGGATTTAATTCTAAGTGCTGTATTTTCGTTACTAGATCTGAGAATTCCTGGTGCTAAAACTGTTGCATTTACCTAGTGTTGTGAACTTTGTGTAAGCCATTTTGCCAAACCATATGTGGGTGAATCAATATTGTCGCCCATCGCATTATTGTCTGCACTACCGCAAAGGAGCCGAAGGAAAGAGACGAGAATGGCCGCATTGTTGGGGCGCTTGCCGAAAGAGAGAAAGGGGTAGAGACTTCTGGAATTTTCTGCTTTGTATTTCACCGCAATAATAACTGAACTTTCCTGAAGTTTCCAGAATAGTGCCTGGGAGATATAAATAGCGGTAAAGTGTGAGAAGGGACAGTTTTTGTGTTACTAATTCGGAGCCGTGCTGTTGGTGAATCGGAAAAGACTTTCTTGCTGTTGCAACGAGTGTACAAAGTTACTGTTTACGGAAATAAAAGTGTTTCTTTATCTCGACTACATCTGTCTTCTTTACTTTACATCCACCAAAGTCACACTGGTGTCAGAAGTGGGATACGACGATGGAGGCTACATTGGTGAGCTTTTTACAAGAGCTGAAAGCAGAGATGAAGACGGCAAACGACAACCTCGCTGCCGAGCTGAAAGAGATGAAGACGGAGCTATCGGCGAAAATTGACATGCAACTGGCTGGCGTAAGGAAGGATGTGAAAGAGCTCGGTGGAAAGATGGAGGACCTCGGCCAACGCGTTGACGCCCTGGAGAATGTCGGGGAACGGCTTAGCGTTCTCGAAGACAGGGTCGGCGGTAGTGCCAAGGAGCTAAATGCAATGATGGAAGGGATGCTTAGTGAAAAGCTCAAGAACTACAAGGCCGAGGCTCCAGCACGCGACACAACATCGACGCGCGTCAAACCACCGAAGTACGATGGCACGTCAACGTTTGAGGTCTTCCGCCGCCAATTCGACAGTGGCCAAGCACAACAAATGGTCGCCAGAAGAAGAGGCCGCGCAGCTGATAGCCAGCCTCCAGGGACGAGCCGCAGAGGTGCTGAACGCAGTCCAGACAGCGGCGGCGCCCAAGGACATCTGGGAGGCCCTGGAAAACCGGTTCGGAAACCACCGCTTAGCCGCAGCCTACCGCAGCCAACTGAAATCTAGGATGCAACTGCCAGTGGAGATGCTGCAGGAGTTCGCCCTGGCAATCGAACAGCTGGCCAGCAAAGCCTTGGTCGACCTCCCCTCCGAATTCGTATCCTGAGAAGCCGCCTATACCTTCGTCGACGGGGTACGCGATGCCGAGATACGTCAACGCCTGATGCTCGGCGACTACAAGGCCATCCACGAGGCACTAACGGCCGCATTAAGGATGGAAGCGGCCAAAGTGACGGCTACCCCGACCTCGAAGACAAGGAGTGTCCGCTACGATGAAGACCGCAGACCAGTCCAGGGACGCCGACGAAGACCAGGTGGCGTGTGTTGGGGGTGTGGCCAGCCGGGACACCTGATGAGAGACTGCCGGCACCAAGAAGAGCAGCCGGAAAACGAGTAATGGCCGGCGTGGCGAGGGGCACGTCGGCGCCATCACCATCATCCCCTCGAGTGACAGTGCGCGCCGTCAGCCGGCGGATGGATGACAGCCTCATCGCGGACTGTTGGGTGAGAGGGAAGCCGTGCTGCGTGCTTGTTGACACTGGAGCAGCCGTGACTGTCATCAGACCTGACGTAGCCAGGGGCTTGCCGTCGAGAAAACCGAGCCGACCGTACCAACTAGTGACGGCATCGGGTGACACCTTGCCTGTGGAGAGGGAGGCCCTGCTGCAGTTGACCCTGGGGCGAAGTGTCTTGCGTTTGTGGGTGTTCGTCGCGGAGGTGGCTGCGGAGGTGATACTGGGACTGGATGCCCTCAGGAGCCACGAGGCAACGGTCGACATCGGCAAGAAGGTTCTGCGGCTTAAGGGAGAGGAAGTAATGCTCTGGCACCCCGAAGAACGCCTTGGAATCTGCAGGGTCATTCTCAGGGAAGACGTAGTTGTCCCCGCGAGAAGCGAGATGGTAGTGACGGCGCGACTGGAAGGCCAGCGCAAGAACATGCTGCTGGACCGGAAGACGCATGTGCACGGGCTCTGTGTAGCCGGGACATTGTTGCCGTGCCGAGAGGAGGTGCCGGTGAGACTGCTCAACCCAACAGACACCGATCACGACGTCCAGGCCGGGACGGAGTTGGGGGCATGCGAGCCCGTGGTCAGCGTAACACCAATAGACAAGACCCAGGAGCCGGTGCCGACGCAACACCTGGGGCCCCGGCTGGAAGGCTTACTGGAGAGGGCAGCCGACCACCTGACCGCTGAACAGAGAGAGGTCCAACAACTGCTGAAACGATATCAGCGCATCTTAACCCAAGGCAGCAGCGATTACGGCCGCACAGACCGAGTGCTTCACCACATCGACACCGGAGACACCCGGCCCATTCGGCAACCACCTAGACGCGTTCTGTTTGCTAAACAAGCAGCGGTACAAGACATGCTGGAGGACATGAGAACCAAGGGAGTGATCGAAGAGTCTGACAGTCCTTGGTGTTCCCCTGTAGTTCTGGTGAAGAAGAAGAATGGCGAGCTACGCTTCTGCGTAGATTACAGGAAGCTGAACGCTGTCACCAGGAAGGACTGCTTCCCCTTACCCCAGATTGACGACACCCTGGACACGCTTGCTGGTGCGCAGTGGTTCTCAACCCTGGACCTGAAATCGGGTTACTGGCAGGTGGCTCTAGACCCGAGAGACAAGGAGAAGACCGCTTTCTTGACAGACCAAGGGCTTTGGCAGTTCACAGTTATGCCCTTTGGTCTCTGCAACGCACCAGCTACCTTCCAACACCTCATGGAGTCAGTAATGAGAAGATTGACTTATGACGCCTGCCTGTTATACCTGGACGACATCATCGTCGGCAAGACATTCGAAGACCATCTTGACAAACTGAGCAAGGTGCTACAGAGACTGCAGGCGACTGGCTTGAAGCTGAACGCCAAGAAGTGCCAGCTCTTCCGCAGGGAAGTCAACTACTTGGGCCACATAGTCTCACCAACCGGAGTGGCCACGGATCCGGAGAAGACACAGGCCGTGAGAGATTGGCCTCGCCCAAAGGATAAGCGGGAACTGCGCAGTTTCCTTGGATTGTGCAGTTATTACCGCCGCTTCATAAAGGGTTTCTCCAGCATCGCCAAACCCCTCACTCGCCTGACGGAAGAACATCGACCTTATGTGTGGACGGAGGACGCCGAAAGTGCTTTCCGGCAGCTGAAGAGGACGCTCTGCAGTGCTCCTATTTTGGGGTTCCCAGAACCAGGCGACGCCTTCATTGTGGACACCGATGCCAGCGACCATTGCAATGGAGGCGTCCTATCCCAAGTCCAGAACGGCCACGAGCGGGTGATAGCCTACTACAGCAAGACGTTGTCCAAGGCAGAGAAGAACTACTGTGTCACCCGACGAGAGCTACTGGCAGTAGTGAAGACCTTGGAGCACTTCCACAAGTACCTGTACGGTCAGCCATTCCACCTGAGGACAGACCACTCCGCCCTAACCTGGCTACTTAGCTTTAGAAACCTTGAGGGCCAGACAGCCCGTTGGGTCCAGAGGTTGCAGGAGTACGACTTCACCTCCGAACATCGCAGAGGGAAGAGCCACGGCAACGCAGACGCCATGTACCGAAGACCCTGCCCAGAAGAGTGCGGCCAATGCGCAAGAGTGGAAGAGAAGGAGCGTACCGCAGCTGTCAGAGTGGTCATGGCAGTGCCTGCGGATGGATGGGATAGCGCGGGCCTGAGGAGGGAGCAGCTGGCAGACGCCGACTTGGGGCCACTCTTGAGAGAAGTGCAGGCAGGGACGAGACCAACCTGGGAGGACATCGCACCCAGAAGCGCTACATACAAGTCGTACTGGGCCCAATGGGACTCGTTGAAGACTAAAGAGGGCGTGCTGTTCCGGGTATGGGAATCACCTGATGGGAAGACCCAGAAAGAGCAGTTGGTACTTCCCCGAAGTAAGGTCCCGGAAGTCTTGGAGGAAGTGCACGCCGGTACCTCGGGTGGACACCTAGGAGCAAACCGGACGATCGACAAACTCTGACAGCGCTACTACTGGCTGAGGCTCCGAGCAGATGCTGAGAACTGGTGCCGTCAATGTCACGTGTGTGCGGCGAGTCGCGGCCCCCAGACTAGGACCCAGGGTCGCATGCAGCAGTACGACATCGGAGCGCCCTTCGAACGCATCGCCGTCGACATAGCTGGACCATTCCCAGTGTCCGATCAAGGCAACAAGTACCTGATGGTAGCTGTGGACTACTTCACCAAGTGGCCAGAGGTGTGTGCCATCCCGAACCAAGAGGCGAGGACGATTACAGACTGCCTCGTGGAACAGCTGTTTTGCCGTTTTGGGGTCCCGTTAGAGCTCCACAGCGACCAGGGCACCAATTTTGAGTCGCACCTAATGAAGGAGGCATTGGAAAGACTTGGGGTGAACAAGACCCGCACAACACCTCTACATCCACAGTTGGACAGCATGGTCGAGAGATACATCAAGACCCTAGAGGAGCACCTGAGGAAGGTCGTGGCCAGCCATCAGCGAGACTGGGACCTCAAGGTACCACTGTTCTTGCTGGCCTACCGTTCGTCGACACACGACACCACCAGGATGACACCACCAAGCCTAATGTTCGGCCGAGAGCTACGCCTCCCTTGTGACCTGGCTTTTGGGAGCCCCCCGGAAGCGAAACAGCCGGCAATCGAGTCAGAACATCCAGATGGCGAGCGACCGCATGAAGACCCGGTACGACAGGCAAGCCAACAGCCGAGGATTCCAGCAAGGTGACATGGTCTGGTTGTACCGCCCTACCAGAACCAAGGGACGCTGCCCAAAACTTCAACAACCGTGGCAAGGACCGTACCGAGTGGTAAGGAGGATTAGCGACGTAGTCTACCGCATCCAGAAGGTACCCCGAGGAAAGATGTTAGTGGTACACCTGGATCGTCTGGCCCATTACGATGGTGCTTTTCGGGACGACCAGCCTTGAGGAGGGAGCAGTGTCGCCCATCGCATTATTGTCGGCACTACCGCAAAGGAGCCTAAGGGAAGAGACAGAGAATGGCCGCATTGTTGGGGCGCTTGCCGAAAGAGAGAAAGGGATAGAGACTTCTGGAATTTTCTGCTTTGTCTTTCACCGCAATAATAACTGAACTTTCCTGAAGTTTCCAGAATAGTGCCTGGGAGATATAAATAGCGGTATAGTGTGAGAAGGGACAGTTGTTGTGTTACTAATTCGGAGCCGTGCTGTTGGTGAATCGGTAAAGACTTTGTTGCTGCTGCAACGAGTGTACAAAGTTACTGTTTACGGAAATAAAATTGTTTGTTTATCTCGACTACATCTGTCTTCTTTACTTTACATCCACCAAAGTCAATATTGTTTACTATGGGTCTCATTTTATTGCCTAGTTTATGGATTTTTGGAAGTGCATACATTCTCGGTAAGGTGGGATGGTTTGATTTGATTATGGATTTTTCGTTATCTATTAAGATTATAGCATTGTTAATAGTAATCTATTAACCTTGATATTGATGTAGATTATGAATGGAGTCTTGAAGTATTGTTAAACTGTTGGCATATTTTTGAACCTTGAGAAGGCTAATGATAAGTGTTGGCGAGCAAGGATACTTTGTTTCCTACACACCTATAACATACTCAGGCACCTATCATTGTTCATTCAGCAGTTCTTTGAGTAAGGGTCTGTTTGGAATTTTCAAACCTTTTCATTCAGAAGAACAGAGTACCTCAGGGATTGTTACTAAGTGTTACACTGTTTGCTATAGCAATTAATTCCATCTGGAAATCTGTTCCACTAGGGTTTTCATCTTGCTTATTCATAGACGACTTTGCTGTCTATTGTACTTCTGAGCTCACAACATTTTGGGAATGCTACCTGCAGCGATGTTTACACAGTATTGGAGAATGGAGCTCCAAAAACACATTTTGTTTCTCAGCTAATAAGTCCATCTGCTTTAACTTCTAGCGCTGTAGGAGTTTGCAGTTGAGATACATTTCCTGGGGTTGATCTGTGACAGGAAGCTTAGCTGGTCATTGGATATATTACTGCTGAAAGCATGATGTGACTGTTCACTGAAGATCTTGTACATACTAAGTGACAAATTGTGGGGAGCAGATCAGACAGTTTTGCTGTAGCTATATCACGCACTAATCCAATTCAAACTAGATTATGGGTATATTCTTTATTCTTCAGCACAACCTGTGCTGAGAAGATTAGACACAGTGCATAATCGGAGCATTCGTATGGCAATAGCTTTTTCATCTAGCTCAGTTGTTAGAGCAAAACTGAAATGTAAGGAATACATTTCAAAGCCTATTGTATATCTTCCATTTTGTACAAAATGCAAAACTGAGGGAGGGCAGGGGGAGCACCAGTGTGATGCAACACTGTGGTTAAAATGAAGCACATGGGTGATATAAACTTGTCACTGTTATTTTAAAAATGGCAGGTCAGGCCAAATGTTTGGCCAAAATGACTCATAGACATCTATAGAACATTTATATGATGTAATTAAAATACCGAAAATGTCATTTTCACCTAAAAATTTAGTCCAAGGGTTCCTAACACACACCACTGCTTCGTCAATTAACAAAGACAGAATGCTCCACATCTCCCCCTCCCTGCTTTGTATGCTCTGGTTGAGAATATTGGTAACATGACCCATGAAGCAGTAGAGATGGCATATATGAAAGCCAGGGTACTCATTTTATCTCTGATTTTTGCCATGATTCATTTTAGAAGGGCACTGATGATCCTAGTAGTTGAACACCCTTAACTCTACATCACATCTAAGCTCTCAGTTTGGGAAAACATCCACATTATAAAAAACAAGGATAGAATTATGAATTTTAATTTCCAACAGACCAGCTTAGCAAGTTTGTGTCACCACCAGCATAGACCTCCACACTGTATAACACATCTACATCTATGCGTCAGTCAGTTGTTAGCTGAGATGAGAAGAATTGTTCGTGAAATATATCTTATTTATCTAAGGTGAAACATAGCGTAAATAGAAGTTATCTTCAATATTAATGTGTTTAATTTCACTTATCCATAAAACTTCCCTGTCATTACCTATAACAATATCTGAAACTTGCCAAGATTTCCCACAGCTAAGTCTTTACAGCATTACTTAGCACCATTCCAATCTGTCCATTAGACAAATAGGGAGCACCCATCTTGAATCGTTTTTTGCAGGAAGTTGCTCATGAAGAATGGTTGAAACACTTGACAAACTAACTGCTAATGCCAGCTCATTCTTGATAAGTGAATGATACATCTCCCTAGATAATTATTTTCACAGAGGTGATGTTTTTCTCAGTCACTACTTTGGCACTTCCTCTATGGCTTTATGCTGTCCCATCTTAAATTCTCTAAACCAGCTGAATAAATATAAAGGAGCAAAATCTCCAAAAGCATTGCATTTCATTAAGTTATGTTTGAAGTTGTGCAAGATTCATTGCACAAAAATGCTCTCTCTAATCTCCATTACATTTGCAAGGACATTCTCCTTCTCCACATTTAAAATATTAAATACAGGAAAATGAATGACATCTGGGATCTGCCCGCCTCCAGGGCAATACCAATGACTCAGCAGTTGTGACTCGGCAACAATGCTTTCTGTAGGAGTATCCAATGCTCCGTGTCTGAAGGCCTACCTAGTGACCATTGATAGTATAAGGGAGTAAAGTTTATACAGTGTGTTGAGTGATAATACATTTGAAATTCTTACAGCTCTGCCAATTTCCAATATATATGAATGTTGGTGAAGTACAAGTGACACTGCAAAGCAATGACAGTATGCTTCAAATATCGGATGAAGAGGAGCATTTGCTTGAGAATTTCAACACCTTGATTTTTTCACAAATTTTAAAACTAATGAAACAGTTCATTGTAGTGGACAAAAATAACTTGGAAAATGCTTTCTTCATGGTACCTGTTATACCAGGTAAGTGTAACTTTAAGAAATTTTTTAATTAATGAGCTTTATGTCAAGCAATTTGGAAAATTAATTATTCTTCTTGTTCTTCTTCCTCTTATTCTTCCTCTTCTTTTCTTCTTCTCTTCTTCTTCCTCTTCCTCTTCTTCCTCTTCTTCCTCTTTTCTTCTTTTCTTCTTCCTCTTCCTCTTCTTCCTCCTGTTCTTTCTCTTCTTCCTCCTCTTCTTTCTCTTCTTCCTCTTCTTCCTCCTCTTCTTCCTCCTGTTCTTCCTCTTCTTTCTCCTTCTTTCTCTTCTTCCTCTTCCTTCTTGCCTTTTCATTTTCCATTCTTTTTCTGATCTTTTACTCTTCTTATTCTGTTACGTACACACATTTACACACACACAAATACCCATGCCCAAGTCATTTGGTACTGATATTTCCCTGGTTTTGTATTGTTTCTGTGCATGTTCAAGCTGCTGTATATCAAATTACTGATTGGTCTGAATATGGTAGATATTTTGTACTCAATTTGCAGTAGGTGAATTTTGAGAAAGTAGTCCAAAGTAAGACCAAGGATATGTATTGGGTTGGACATTACATACTTTGTTGCAAATTCCATGAGAGTTTCATATATGGTCAAATCCATTCAAAACATTCGTTGGATGATATTCAGAGGCTCATCTTCAATTAAATAATGCAACTCATTTTTGAGAAACTGTAGATATGTCCCTGCATTCAGGTGCAGAGGAAAGAAATAAGATGATCATGATTCCATTCCAAACGTTGAGACCAAACCTCTGTTGAAATGTGTTGTCTCATGCTTAATGAAGTTTTTATTGGCCCAGTTATGAGTGTTAAGAAAATTGAAGATACCATCATGAGTATACTCAGTCTCATCAGTGGAAATGGTGCATAATAAGAAATTTATGAACATAACACAATTTTGTAACAGTGATGGTAGAAACTTCTTGACTTGAAGCTCACCACGTTTAATCCTTGCACACTGTGTAGATGATAAAAGCACAGAAGATTTTCATGCAAAATTCTCTGGATAGTCATATGATTAATGCCTTCTTTTACTGTAATTGGCTTGTACTATCTGTTGGGTTTTTGTCCACATCGCAAATTATTCTCCATGGTCAGTGCTTCATACTTCTCTTGGTCTCCCAACATTAGTAACACTGCTTTCAAATGAGCCACTTCCTCTTAAGCATGGTTAATTCTTGAGAATGTTTGTGATCAATGCCTGCCTGGATATCTTTGTGCATAAAGTTCATGTGCTTGTGACGTATTCCTATTTACTAGACTATCTATTGCCTACTTGTATGGTGTTGGGGATTGCGTGTCTACCTTGCATTCAAGAGGTGCCAGAGTTGTGAGTTATCCAGGTAAGGTTTTCTTCTGAGGTTTTTACTTTCTGTTTTACATGTCTCAATGCAGCGAACATGTTCTTCCTTTCTCAAGCCTGCTTAATTATAATATCAACTCAAAGCTCATTGATATCCTTGACCTTACAAACTTTTGTAAAGTCACCTCTACAATGCCACTATCTGTAGTATTGAAATATTGAACAACATTTTTGTTAAATGTTTTAGATAATACTGGAAAACATATAATAGATTGGGATGTTGTACGAGCTCATCAGATGCTACCTGATGTCGTACAACCAAGTGAAGAGGAACTGCATCAACTTAATGTTACTGAAGATACCTATCGACATGCATTAGTTACACCATGGTATCGTGCGTTGAATCCGGAGCAGGTATATGAAGGAACTTTCTTTTATGCATGTAAATTGTAGCACCATTTTAAGTTCTATGGATAGTCGTTAAGAGTAATGTGATTATTTTTCCCTTTATTGTATTTTTCTTAGTAGTCCTAATACAATAGTATTCTTATCTTCCTAGAACTAGTATGCTTTGTAAGCTGTGAAGGTCACACCAGTGACCATGAAATTGACTAGTGCGGAAAGTACTCCTTGAATAAGTCCACGAATGAGTTGGCCTCACACATACTTTCTAAGACTTTTTGACAAAACTTTAACAATTAACATTATAAAATAACCACATGTATAGTTTATTCAATCAAAAAATCTTCATAGGCCAGTGGAGGAAGAGAATGAGTAATTTTTTACTTTCTCTGCTACGTTTAGTAAGGCAGAGAAAGTATTGTATTCCACCTAAAAATTCGATGTCGGGATTTCACTGGAAATATACATTTTGAAGCCCCCTAAATTAAAAAAAAAGCATTTTTAGAAAAAGTTCTGTGGGTGTGGGTGGGTGCGTGCATGCGATAGTCAGATTTTTTAAAGCTTTCAGATTCCATTCTCTTTGCATGGTTAATATATAAAAAAATGAACAACAATGTTGCATGTGACAAAAGTTTCTTTCCCAAACCTGATACAAATAACGAGAAATACCTCTGAAGTGGTTCACTCTACAAAAAAGTTTACTTGGACATAGATTGTGTTTTAGTGAGATCCACGTTTTTTGTTTAGTAAGATTTGATGTATCTCTTATGGTTTATGAGTTATTCAAAAGTCATTCAGAGCAAACAGGACTACATAGGTTATAGCCAGAAAATTCAAAATATACATTTTGCTTGTCATAAAAATATCTTAAATATAGAGCATTTTAATCAAAATCATTAGAGCCATTTTCAAGAAAATCAAAATTTTTGAAAAATTTTCCATGTAAGGAGTAGTTTAGGGTGGAGCAATTTTCTTCAAAATCTTCACGTCGCATCCTTAAAAGACATTAAACTTAAACACCAACTTTGGTTTTTAACTGACTTTTCGTTTTTGAGCTATGCTGTCCACAGACTGACACACAAACACACAGGCATACACACAGACAGACACACACGGACCTTTTTCTAACAATGCTTTTTTTTGGATTCAAGGTGCCTCAAAACGTATATTTCTGGTGAAATCTCGACATCAATATTTGGGTGGAATACAATACTTCCTCTATTTACTGGTAGAGAAAGTAAAAATCGAATTAAGTTACTGGTTCTACAGAATGAATTTGCACTTGAATATAATGTGCACCACGATTTTGAATACTGCATTTGGGCAAAAAAAGTATGCATTAGATTTGTGTAAATATGATACTTATGTATGAAATTCCGCAAGGGGCAATTGTAATATGCGTGCAAAAGAAAATCAATTACAAAGAAATAGACATGTGTGTATAATGTTGAGAGGCTAGATATTTGTTCATAAATCCTCAGGCAAGCTTTTGCAGAATGTTATAAATTTAAGGAAAAATTGAAGCTAATAGCAGTGAAGCAACAGAATCTAAATCAAGAACAAATTAGAAACTAAAAGCTCCACTTATATTAATATTGCAAGGTGGTATAATGCTAAGTTATTCTCTCAGATTCCAGGGCAGCAATTATAGCATTTACTTCCAAGTAATTATAGAATGTTGGAAAATGCTTAGCCATCTAACAGCACTTCAAAAACACTTAGTCTTCCAATGGATACCAGCTCACTGTGGACTGAGTGGTAATGAGAAAGCTGATTTTCTTGCAAAAAAGGGTACCAGCGGTGTACAAAAATCTATAGGTAATCTACCATTTTATGCAGCTGAAAGATCAGCCAACTCTGAATTCAAAAAAATTATTGCAAAATATTACTATGAAAAATCAAAGAATAAAAGATGGGAACTACCAAACATTCAAACAGTAATTCCTGAGTATCCTCGAAAAACAGCAGTTGGAACCTGCAGGTTGATTACAGGACATAATTGTCTGGCAAAACATTTAAACAGAATTGGAATATATTCTTCACCACTCTGTCCTCTATGTGATCTGCAAGAGGAAATGGATCGAGACCACCTTCAAATATGCCCAGCCACTTCTAGTGCCCCATCCATCAGTGAAAAATATTGGAGAGCAAGAGGATTAATGACTTCATTGTCAGAAATCCAACATTAGCTAACAACAACATAATGCTAAGTTTATTTATTGTTATAAATTTGTTTATAAAACAGCATTATATTTTTTAATTACATATAAATTAGAAAAGGAAATAATTGTGGCTGAAACATTAAAAAAATTCAAGTAATTAAAATGTAAAATATGATTTGGAAAAGAATTTATGAAGTATATTAAAACAAAACATGAAAAATGCAGTGTGAAAAGAAACTATTAATGACATTCAAATATGAATGTTTGTAATTTAGGAAAGTGATGATGTGAGGAATTGCTGAAAAGCTCTTTCTGGAAGAAGGCAAGATGATCTGAAGCAAAAAATATTAGTTATTATCAGTGCAATCTTCTGCCCATTTTGTTTAAAAGTGTAATATTAAATAATTTATTGAATTTGTACTCAGAAAATCCTCAAAGTTAATTGAGAGAACCTGATATACCATTTCTTCAATGTGAGCCTGAAAGAGGAGATCCCATCACAAAATCAACAGCTAATCCAGAAAAAAGTGAGAAAAAAAGAGAAAAGAAGGTGGGAAGACTTAATACTAATTCATCAGTACTAACCCACAAGAAATAATCATAGATTCAGAATGAATCACTTTCTGACACACATCTACAAACCTTCAAATATAAAACCACAGCGGATTGTTTCCCAACCTAAGCATAAAAGCTTTATTGAAACTGTCACATTACAGTGGCTATAGTTCATTTCCCAAGCATTTTGGAATGTATTTAAATTTGAATTTTGACAGTAATAATTTTTACTTTACTTTAAATTAATACATAGGTACTTGAATATGACAGACATTCAGCCCAGGCTCTTGGTCTGTCATATCCATCTAACATAATTCTTTATACATACATTTTGCTTCTGTATAATTATTTAACACATTATAATTAACACCATATTTTTAATTCTGTTCTCTTTGTACAGGCCAATTCCATTTTTTCTTAATTCTACTTAAAAACTGACCTAAGTTCCTGACCTCCTTTCTAAAAATCCACTTAAATGCTGTTATTCAATCCCCCTTCTCCCATTTCTGCCCTAGAAATTCTTTCCTCCATACGTCCGTTCCCTTGCACTCAAAGACTATGTGCTCTATATCTTCCTTTTCCCTGGAAATAGGACACCGACTCTGAGGAATACCCTTTGTTAGTCCTCTCAACCTCCAAACACCAGTTCTTAGCCATGCTATTTCCTCCCTTGTTCATTGTTTACCTTATCAACATATGACAGTAATAATAGAGTAGTGTCATCTAGTGTGTAAGGTTCCATAAATTTATTGAAATGCCAACCCTCCGTGCATAGCAAACTAGATGTAGGACAGGTGAATTTCTCACGTGCTATGAATGTTTGTTTTGTTAAAATTATAAGCTTTCACATTGGCAACTTTCAGCCTAAGCTGAAGGGTTGAATCAGACTTTAATTAAAATGTAATTACATCTTCCTTTCATAGAAGTTTGAAAACAGTGTTGTTATAATCAATTTAATTTAAAAGGTGAGTCAATTAATAACACTAAACAACACTTACATTATCATTTTCTGGAACGTGTTTCGGAGGTTAACTTTCCTCCGTTATCAACCGAACAATATTTAACTTCCCGAAGACTTGTTTGCCTATTTAACTATCTTCCTTTCATAGAAGTTTGAAAACAGTGTTGCTATAATCAATTTAATTTAAAAGGTGAGTCAATTAATAACACTAAACAACACTTAAATTATCATTTTCTGAAACACGTTTCGGAGGTTAACTTTCCTCCATTATCAACCGGACAATATTTAACTTCCTGAAGACTTGTTTGCCTATTTAACTATCTTCCTTTCATAGAAGTTTGAAAACAGTATTGTTATAATCAATTTAATTTAAAAGGTGAGTCAATTAATAACACTGAACTACACTGTTGTTCCAGTTCTACCTCTCAAACATTGCCCACACATGGCTGGTGTGTTTAAAAACACCAACAGTAAGTTTGTTGGCATAAATAAATAATAACTTATATTATAATTTTCCGGAACGCGTTTCGAAGGTTAACTTTCCTCCATGTAAGTGTTGTTTAGTGTTATTAATTGACTCACCTTTTAAATTAAAATGTAATTACATTTTTCAAGTGTGACTCAACTCTCCAAAAACTGTTTAGCTGGAAAATGTAATAAACTCTGTATTTATGTGTTATTAGGGAGAATTTTTGTTCAGTTTGAAAGCATGCAACTAGACCAAACATTCTTTTTCCAGGTGTATGTGGTTACTGAGGTTTGTCAAGAGATGAGCCCAGAAAGTATGTTCCCATCTGAAGACTATCCATCCTATGCTGAATATTTCCGCCGGAAATATAATCTTGTCATTTTAAACAGACAGCAGCCACTGCTTGAAGTGAAAGTCATTTCAAATAAAATTAATTGCCTTCGACCAAGGTTGGTTTTACTTTTTAGCAAATTGGAAAACCATGGGACAGGGAGAAGGAATTATATTTTTATTATACTCCTAAGCACTATGATATATATACACTTTAAACCAAAAAGGTGAGTCAATAACACTGCACAACACTTACTTATAATTTACCAGAACATGTTTTGGAGGCTGACTGGCTGACCAGCCAGAACCGAAACTCCTCAAACATGTAACGGGAAAACAAGAATTGTCCAAGTGGGAACAAATCTTCATTTTGTAAAATATGAAGTAGTCATCAGTCATGAGTAGTCCGAAGCTTTCACGGTTGGAGTCAGAATTGTAGCTAGAGATTTCTTCCGGGCTTAAAAGCCGTGGTCTGCTGGAGTTTAGAGGTGCAGACCTTTTGTCCACACCTGCGGTGGACATCATCGGTGGCATGGTCTCTGTCTTCTCGGTGAAGGTTCAGTTACAACAGAATCGCTGGCTGGAGACGCCGTATTTATATCTGGGCTGCTCACTGGGGATTGGCTTGGCTTCAGCGGGAGGTGTGTGCTAGGTGGCGGACTTTCTCTGCTCTGATTGCTGAATGGTTTACATGATTTCTCCGCATTTGTGCTTCTTTTTTAGCTTAAGTATTGGATGCCAGGTTTTGTTCAGTTTTAGAGCTTCTTCCTTTCTGTTAACATTATTGGGATGTTTGTAAATTTCTATGGCTTTGCGTTGTAGTCTGGCGTGGCAGTATGGCATAGAAACAAAGTATTCAGTTATGACATCCCCAAGAAGAATATCTTCAGCAAGTTCCTTGAACCCCACCAGAGGAAACATCACCATCCACACCAGGGAGAACCAGTTGGTGTCCGGTTGATAATGGAGGAAAGTCAGCCTCTGAAACATGTTCTGGTAAATTATAAGTAAGTGTTGTGTAGTCGACTCACCTTTTTGGTTTAAATTGTTTATTACAACAGTGTTTTCAAACTTCCAAGAAAGAAGATGTATATGCACTGCTTAGATATCTGCGTAATATAATTGTATCTAAGAAGTTGAACAAATTTATAGTGGTTTATACTTAGAATTCTAATTATACAAATATATTCTTAATCTATTATTAATATAATTGTATAAAATAAAACAAATATAATTAATTCTAATAATATTTCCCACAATTTCCTTAGCTACTGGGAACCAACTGGTCGCTAGCTGGAAATTTGCACAATTTATTCCTCATTCTTGAACTTGCTTATTTCTGTTACTTCCCCTTATATTTAACTGCTATATACTTAGAAAACTAAAGACTTTGCACATTAATGAAGCAATTGTTTTATTTCTTTTGATATCACTGAAACTGTGCAGCTTTATAGCTAAATCCTCATTTAATTTTAACCCTTTCACTGCTGAGATATTTCCCACTTGATGATCCCTCCTTGCTGAGGCATTTTTAAAATTTAAAATGCTTTCTGTTCATACAATAACATGCAAAAAGAATATAAATACCATGAAACACTCACCTAGGAGGCTGTAGACTGATGTAGATAATCCACTTTTTCAAAAGCACATTAATTTCACAAGCACAGAAGCTAAGGTTGTCCACAGCTGCCATTAATAATGAATATGAGGTCTGTACAAAAAGTACCCGACCTTGTGCCGGGAAAAAAGATTATGTACCTGAGTGGATGGGACTCTTAATCCCCTTCAAAGTAGGCCCCTTCTGAAAGCACACACTTAGTCCAGCAGTCCTTCCATCGCTGGAAGCAGTTCTGGAAAACTTCTTTTGAGATGGTGCGCAGACGTTCCGTCGCGTTGTGCATTATCTCCTCATGGGTCTCAAAACGGGACCCTTTGAGCGTTGTCTTTATCTTTGGGAACAACCAGAAATCACATGGGGCCATGTCAGGTGAGTAGGGAGCTTGACGAACCTGCGGAATGCCGTGCGAGGTCAGGAAATTCTGGATCAGGTGTGACGAATGAGCTGGAGCATTGTCGTGATGCAGCTGCCAGTTGCGTGCGGCCCACAGATCAGGTCTCTTGCGCCGAACTGCATCACGAAGATGACGAAGGACTTCTCGGTAGTACTCCTTATTGATGGTCTGCCCTTGTGGTGCGTACTCATGGTGCACAATGCCCCGATAGTCAAAAAAACAAGCAGCATCACCTTCACTTTGCTCCGAACCTGTCGTGCTTTTTTTGGTCTTGGGGAATGTGGGTGCTTCCATTGAGATGACTGGGCCTTTGTTTCTGGGTCGTACCCGTACACCCAGCTCTCGTCACCAGTGATCACAGTCTCCATGAACTCAGGATCACTATTGGCGCATTCCAGCATGTCCTGTGCCACTGCAAGGCGGAGTTGTTGCTGCTCCGGTGAAAGCAGCTTGGGCACAAATTTTGCTGCCACTCTTCGCATGCCCAAATCCTCAGTCAAAATGCTGTCTGCAGAACCAACGCTGATCCCAACCTCAGCAGCAATCTCCCGAACTGTCAAACGTCGGTCCTCCATGATCAGTGGCCGCACTTGCTCGATAACAACAGCATTTCGGCTCGTTGATGGTCTTCCGGTTCACGGGTCACTCTCCGCCGACATGCGGCCATCTTTGAACCGGTTATACCACATTTTAATTTGAGTAATTTTCATTGCATCATCACTGAAAGCCTGCTGGATCTTGCGAATGGTTTCTGATTGGGTATCCCCAAGTTTCTGGCAGAACTTGATGCAATACCGTTGCTCCATGCGTTCTGTCATCTTCCAGAAAATGGGAATGCGACGAGCACGTGTTACACGGAGCCAATCACTGGTAGCTACTGACGTGACCGGTGGTGCTGCGGGGATATAAATATTCACGCATGCGCAGGAAGCTTCCTTCTACGAGTATGCGCAGTTGCCATACCTACCTCATTCTTTGTTAGCGAGAAAAAAAATAAGGTCAGATACTATTTGTACAGCCCTCGTAATTATAAATAATAAGTAAGAATAAGTAATTATAAGTAATAAGTAATTATTAATAAGTAATTATTAGTAAATAATTATAATAATAAGTAATTATTGTAATAGGTAACATTATCAATCACTTACAGCTTTAAGCTTTACTACATAGAACTCTCACAGAGAAAATGAAAAATGAATATTTGCCATCCACTAATAACTCTAAGCACTGATACTACTAAAAGTAGAAATATCATAGTGAAAATGAGGGTATTTATAATCGGGGCTATCCAAAGTTCACAGTACTAAATTTGTTTTGAATGTGAATATTTGTCTTATACATGTAGAATAAGAACAAATTGAAAAATTAGTAGAAAAATTCTTTGAGTTCCCCCATCCCAGTATTTTTTACAACTTGGCCTATGTGCTGTAAATTTATAATAGAAAAATTCTTTGCGTTACCCCATCCCAGTATTTTTTACAACTTGGTCTATGTGTGGTAAATTTCAAAACAGGTATTAAGACCTAAGGCAACATTGCATTTTGCCCCCATAAATTTTGTATTTTTTTTGGGGGGGGGGGCCTTATTGTGGTATTTGAACATACATGGCATTTTCTAGGAGGCTTAGCTTTGGTGCAGGCTTGATTTTAAAAAGTATCTTTCTGTCAGTCTGCATAGTTCGTCACCAGATACCGATTGTCTAGATTTGTTTGCAGTTCCTGGTGTATGGAAATATTTCATTGATCAGAGAAAGTTGAAAATCAGCCAAAGTAACATTTTGTCCAGTTTTCATATTGTATAAGGCATGAGAATTTAAAAGGATGATGTCTGAAAGATGGGGGGGGGGGGGGGGGGGGGACTTTTTGTACTATTTCAATGACTTGCAGAAACATTCAACAGAACTAATCATCATATCAGCCCTGTTCACTGCACCCATGTTCTTATTATAGTCCATGACATAGTCAGGTTTGGCTGTGGGTGTCTGCCTTTCTTTCAGTCTTCTCTGTGTTCTCATTGTGTCACTATGTCAAGTGGCCAACATACACACCTTAGTGTTTGCATGTTATGTGTTTGTCCCCTCAGTTTTTCAGTCATTTTAGGCATTTCCTTCCTGTTCTTTCTTACGGTGCCACATCCATTATTTGTGTCATCTATTTAGGTATTTAGTCATAGGGGTTTGTACTACAGCACCAGAAAATCCTAAATCACGGTTCTCAACAATGTCTGTGGTTGCCCCCATGTACAAAATTAAGTCCAGTATATACCCTGTCTTATTGTTGCAAAGCATGAAAACCTTTATAGCAAATCTATGCCTTTTGGAGGGAATGTATTGCATGAAAATAAGGCGACTCTTGAACAATACCAGGTTCTCGTCAATGCATAGATTTTGAAAAGGAGCGAAACAAGCACAAAAACTGGTCAGTGGTCAACAATAGGTTTTAGTTTATGTGGTCTGTCTCCTTGAGTCTGTAATTGTTGTTGAAATGAATAGTCTGAGTAGCAAAACATGTCTCTGCAAACTGGGAGGGGGGGGGAGTAATTAGAGGTTTTATTGACCAGTATTCTGCATGGGCCAGTTTCTTTACCCAGGCCATCAGCATTGTAAGTCCCAAGAAAATGTAAAGTTCTTCGGGTATGGTTTCAGACTTGGACTACAAATCGGAGGTGAGGGAGGGTGGCAGCTTCTCATAAAGAAATTGGTAATAGCTATTAGTTTCTTTAGCAATGAGCTGCATAGTTTGGAAAGAAAAAATAATTTAAAAAAAATAAAAAACTGTGGCATTTTCATCCAAATTCACAGAAGTTCTTGAATTATGATTATCAAAACTATGATTTTGTGGAACAAAATTGCCCCTCAGCCATTGAAACATAGGACTAGTACCTTTCTTCTCTTTGTGTATGACACATCTTGTGGTGGTGGATCATTTTTTCGCTTTTCTCACTATCACTTATTTCCCCAGCATCACTATCAACACATTCACCTTCAATTTTCCTGATTACTGTAATAAATATCTGGCATATCAGACGGCAAAGCATAAAACATGGCAAGTAATTGTCATGTAAAATACACACCTGCCTGCTTGGTCCAGCCATGTTTTATACACTTATGAATTCCCACAATCGTGTGACCCCATGCCAGCCTGCTACTCTCCGTAGAATATAATGCACATGCAAGCCTTTGTATTTTAAGCTGCAGATAGCACTATAATGCAGAGAGCTGTTTGAAACTTCTTCTTCATAATCCCAACAGATGGCAGAACATGTTCTTTCAACTCAAAGTGCATACAGAGATTCCCTTCACTGTCTAATAAGGCTTGATTCTAGCGAGTAGCTCCTGCCGTTACCGTTCCAGTCAATGCATAGAGAGGTTTAAATGCCTAACCATCTATGCAATAGCCAATGCAGTGAAAGCACTACGGTGAATAACATTTATTTTAAACGTTAATTTCTGAATTAGATTGCATTAATATCAGAGCTCACTTAATGATTTTGAAACTTCAGGTCAGAAGCATACACATACGCACTTGAGCACATTTTGCACCGTTAAACCAAAGTTTTAATAAAGAGGCCTAAAGAAAATATAATATATACATAAAGTATCTGAACCAAAGCTGTAAATGATATGATTTGTTTTGCTGCTAATTTTAATTCAGAGACATGCAAGATATAGTTTGCAATAAAGCAAATTTTGACACATTTTCATGGTTGGGAAGATTGATTATTCAAACGATTGTATAAAAAATTTGAACAAGCTACAATGGACAGTTCATTATTGACAGCCATCTGAGTTGGTCATGACAGGTGTGATTGAAAATGGAAAAACTTAATTTTATGCTGTTAGTAAACATTTTCATTTGAACAAATCAAAACAGAACTGGATGAAGTTCAATAGATTATGCACCAGCATTAAAGTTTATTTACTTTTTGATTAAACAATTTATACATGGTCAGACAAGCATTGAAAATGAACTACAGTCTGGCACTCCAATTGAGGTTGCCTCACAGGACACTATTGACAAAATCCATGATATGCTGATGCAAGATTTACAAATTTTTGTGATTGCTAAGACTGTAGGCATCTCATCTGAGCGAGTGCACAGCATCCTGCAAGGAGAATTGACTATGAAGAAGCTGTTGCTGTAAGTGTTCAGTCTATCAAAAGCACATCCTGAAGAACATTTTAACATGATGTTTGGTGATGTTTAATCACAATCTGCATGACTTTTTAGACTGATTTGTGTCCCTTGATGAAGTTTGGATACATCTTTGCATATCACAGTTAAAGCCACAGTTCAAACAATGGACAAAGGCTGGTGAAAGTGCACCAAAAAGGACAAAGACCATTTTGTCAGTTGGTAAGCTGATGGTCACTGTTTTTGGGATTCCCACGGAATAATCCTCATGGATTATTTGGAAAATAATTTGTTGACTAATAAATGACCAACGTTGACATATAAAAATGCTGTCACCAGGATAATCCATTATTCCACACATCAGCAATAACAATGGCTGAAGTGCATGAGTTGGGCTTTGAATTGGTTCCTCATCCACCCTATTCACCAGGCTTATCCTCAAATGCTTTTTCCTGTTCCCTGACTTGAATTGAGTTGGTGGGAAGAAATTTTCATCAATGAGGAAGTAATTATTGCTATAGATATAGTTTGCAATAAAGCAAATTTTGACACATTTTCATGGTTGGGAAGATTGATTATTCAAACGATTGTATAAAAAATTTGAACAAGCTACAATGGACAGTTCATTATTGACAGCTAATTCTGCTATTGCTGTCTATAGAGTTTGCTGAACCTACTTTTATGCAAGATGAAAAAACTGTACGATCACTGGACCAACTGCATAGCCACCAAAGGAAACTATGTTGAGAAATAAGGTGAGTTGTTTACGAAACAAATGTGTTTTCTTGCTTTTTACCAGACTTATCAAACCACCCTCCTAAATGATCTGTATTGAATTCAGTAAAACTGAATGGCCTTTCGGAATCCATCAGTTCAGAAGTTGTTGATAGTCTCCCTAGGATCAGGATCATGATCAAACAGCCAACAGGCAAGACAAGATTTTGGAGGCTTCTTGCTTATGTTCAATTCTCCCCTATGCTCCAAGGAGTGTTTATTTAGAATATGAAAGAAAGAACATCTTTCTGACTGGGAGTGAGCTGAATCAATTATTTCAGGATAGTTGGAAGAGATTTGTTTCGCTTATTCCTGGGATTTGCACTTCTAAAAAACAAATCATTCAAAATCTGCTTTGTTCAGAAACTATTGGGAGCTTCTATAGGGCTGCAAGAGCAATTGTAGAGCAGTAGACTGATAAAGGGACAAGCCAGGGGTATCTGTTGTCCTAAAGTTTGTTTTTCTCTCCTGTCCTCTGGAGTGCAGTGTTAGCAGGCAGGATGCAAAGAGTAACTCAAAGAATGGTAGTGTACCAGTTGAAGTGTTATAATTGGTGCCAAACCAGAAAAGCATTGATAGCTTGCAGTGAAAGCGAGGCAATGTTGCCGCTTATCCCAACCATGAGGGGAGCAGTTAGGATTATGTGTAAGAAGACTGATTGCATTTGGAATGTAGAGCGGGTACAATTTATATTTATGTTTGAAAACAATAGTAAAGTGAATCTACAAGCAAAGGATAGAACATGCAAGTATATATCACTGTAAAGATTTACTTAACAAAAGAGATATACCTGTGAAATATTGTAATACGAAAATACCACTGATATTCTAATCGCTTGCATCATTGTGGTTGTTGCTGGAATAACCTGTGGCAGTGACAAGCTGTTCTATCTTTCTTCCAAAACTTCTTTGCTTTCCCATGTTGCACTTATTACGTACGCCCTTTGCATGAGTAACCACTTTTTCACAGTTTTCAACTTTTACTGCTGTTAGTCTCGTTTGTACCTTTATTGCAGGTGACAATGAAATCTTTGTTGTGTCGCCCAACATAACCCTTTACTTCGGTTCAAATTAATTAAATTGAATTATACTAGAAAAGGGGAAAGCCAAATAATGTGTGACCATGTTCTGTAGCAATACTATTTACTGTGTAAACATTTAATTGGGATATGTACCTCACCAAAACTTAAAAATTCAATGCCACAGCTGGGATTTGAAGAACAGACCTTCCGTTTACCAGGCAGCTGCTCTAACCATTGAGCTACTGTGACAATCTGCCAGAATGGCATTGAATTCTCAAACCAGTTCGTATTTCTCCTGGTAAACCACAAAGGCAGTCTCACATCAGAGACAATTACCTCAATGGTGACTTACTATTGTAAGTTCCAGTTCTACCTCTCAAACTTTGCCCACACATGGCTTGTGTGTTTAAAAACACCAACAGTAAGTTTGTTGGCATAAATAATAATTGATTTATATTAGTTTGTTAAAAATATGACATTCCCGTCACATTTCCCATGTACTCTTCAAATACATGTTACTATGTTGATAAAGCAATTAACATACCAGCATTATAGGATTTCAGATTTTGATCATTAATAACTAAACAATAAACTATGGTATGTGTGCTACAAAACTTGTCTACCAGCCACATACTGCACAACTTGGCTGGCGGTCGCACAGCCCTTCTGCCAGTCACACATGCATGCATGTCAAATCAAATCTCAAATCACATTAACAATTATCAAAATAAACACACAACACCTTATCACAGGAGATGTTGGAAATGCCATCCATCTCCATCAATGCATCTGAGGAGATATTCATTCACATGCAACTTGTGAAATATTAATTTCCATCCTGATATTTTGTACTAATTCTTTTAATGTGTGAGGATTAGTTTTGTATACTTTATTTTTCAAATTACCCCATAAACGAAAATGCATGCAGTAAGATCAGGGGACCGAGCTGGCCATAAACCCTTACTAATGATTCTATGCTCAAAAATTTCCTCAATAAGCTGCTATGGGTCATCAGCTGTAGGTTGTAGCAGAGTCCTGCTAGAAATATCCAGACTGACATTAAATGTCTATCAGCTATTCGAAACATGGTGCCAGTATATTATTTCTGTATCTTTCTGCATTTATGGCATACTCCAAAAATAAGCCCTAATATTCTGTATGCATTTATTGCACACCGTGCCCTGATTTTTTGGTCATGCAAGCGAGTTTCATGAACGAAATTGGGTTTTTCTGTAGGATAACATTGGTTGTGTCATCAGGTGTAGGCGTGGTGGCAGAGTCCTGCTAGAAATATCCAGACTGACATTAAATGTCCATCAGCTGTGCGAAACATGGTGCCAGTATATTATTTCTGTATCTTTCTGCATTTATGGCACACTCAAAAAATAAGCCCTATTATTCTGTATCAATTTATTGCGCACTATACCCTGATTTTTTGGTCATGCAAGGGAGTTTCATGAACAAAATTGGGTTTTTCTGTAGGATAACATTGGTTGTGTTGTGATGACACATGACTGTGTAAATGAAGCCAGGCTTCGTTGCTGAACAGTGTTAATCGTAGATTGATTGTTCCATCATTAACATTCCTCAGAATCCAGTTACAGAAATTTACCAGACTCTGGTGATCATATGGTAGCAATTCCTGGACAGCAGTAACCTTGTATGGTTTAAAGTTTTAATGCTTTCCATGCTGAAGCTTTCGAAATGTCAGTTTCTTGTGCAAGGCATCTAAGAGATTTTTTAGGTAACTTAGGCTTTCTCCAATTTTGTCTAATATCTGTTCCATGAGCACATGCCTTTTTATCTTTCTTTTCCTGTCACAAACTGTTCCCATCTCCCTGAATTTATTTTCCAACAAACAAATGGTCTCACTGCTTGGAATGTGCATGCCAGGAAATTTAGTTTCAAATTGCATTACAACTTCCCTACAAGATGATGTAAGCACATATGTATCATACATTCTTTGTTGTATTGTGTACTGCAATCGGTTCATTTTAAAAACACTTCAGGCAAAACTAAACACTCCTAAGCACTCCTAATGTTATTCACACGTGAATTGGGCAAGAATAGCACTTATCACCTACCTAATGGAGGTAAGACTGACGCATCTGTGACAATTAGCATAAATGCCCAGGGAGATGCGTGAAGGACACACAGGCTGCACTCCTGCTGGCCAAGTTTTGTAGTAAATGCATTGTAAAGTGTCCTATTACCTTGTTGCTTCACCAAAACAACATTGTCTGTCCCTTATTTTGTATGTACATGAGTGGGTTCGTGGTTTTCTAATAGGAACATTTATTCTAAATAGTTTTGTTTTCATTTCCACCTACTTCAGTTATTAAAATTTACTGAAATATACAAGACAAAACAAGGCAGCACATGTTGTTTTCAATATTTGCAAAATTCCAACTTGTAAGATAGGGTTTGTCTGCTAAATTTGCTAAATTATCCCACCAGCATTTGAAGGAGGGAAGTTTGAAGATTTGTGTTATTTGTGAGCTAATGAAAACATGCACATTGGAAACAATGGCTACTTTAACCTCTCGAGCGATGGCCATTTAAAATGTCCGCAAGCCGAGAACTGCTACCCAATATCCAGCGCGGGGCATTTAAAGTGTGTCGTATATACACAGCTGTATTTTGTGTAAATATTAAGTTATTTTAATGAAACAAAAACTGGTATAAAACTCGTTATTTGCAGTATAAATGTACGTCATCAGCAAAGTTGAGTTGTATTTACAAAACGTTGAAATGGCACAATTTATTTTCACTGTGGTGAAAAGTCAACTTTGCTCTGTCGAACGCATCTAATATTAGTTCTCGGAAAGAAACAGTAAAGAAACACCCATTGTATGTGTGGCTTATGCGTCAGCATACTGTGTAATAAAGCTCTACTGTATGCGTGGTCTCTTGAGTCATCAGAATAGAGCAACATTGCAACTTTTGCTTACGCGAGTTTCGTAACTTAGTAGAGTCCATGTCTTTCTTTGTTGAAATACATACATATACTTTGCTGCTTGTAGCTGAAGGGAGAAGTGGTATAAAAAGGTGTTTTTGCACCAACTGGATATAACCATATACAATTGTTTGGTGATTTGGACAGCTCTCTAAACCCACACAGGACAATGACCAACCTTGACTTCCGACTATAAAGAGCTCGCAGCCTAATTGAACAATACCACGTTGGGGGTTGAAAGTCCAAAACCCCTGCACCCCTCAGACTTCAAGGAAAACATTATCCTGAAAGGATACCACCAACAGCAAAGAAGTCCCGCCCATCTCGAAAGTGTTTCGTGTGCCGCAAGAAGGGAATTTGCAAATGTGGAGATGTACCTACCCTTATGTGTTTATCCCTGTTTTGAGGTAAATCACTGCAGAAAGAACATATTAAGGTAAGCCAATAAAGTATATAGACTTTACTAAAATGTTTCATAAAGGGAAAATTAAAATAAGTTGAGTTGGATAAGGGATAAATAAGGGTTAAATGCTTAAACGCACAGGACGTGTATACGCACCCATATCGCTCATCCGTCATTTTAAATGGACGTGATTTCACGTCCATATCCCTCAAGAGGTTAAAGGATTGCCTCTGGTGTATGAATTTGTGCAAATAGACAGTGTTGTAGCAGTTTGCCAATCATTTATGGTCAATTTGGACATCCTGCACCTTCTGTGTTTTCAATTCATAGTTAGTACGAACAATTTTGTGATAGAGGATGTATCTGTCATAAAGGGTACCCAGGAAGCCCAAGTGATACTGAAGAAATAATTGACAGTCAGTGAGAGTTTTGAATGGAGCCCTAAAAATCAGTACAGGGACCCTGTGAACAGTTGCAGATGTCAACATCAAATGTGTGGAAGATTGCATGGAAGCATATGAAATTATTTCCATACAAACTGCTGCTTGATGATCCAGCAAAAGCGCTTTTTTTGGAGAACTTTATGGCTATGAACCATCTGCACATGGCCATTCAGTTGACCTGACCTTAGAGTATGTTATTTCTTCCTGTGAGGTTACACTGAAAGTGTTTACATCCCTACACTTCCAGGGATGTTGGCGACATTGAGAAAGCACATTTCCGCAGCCATCGAGAGTATCACATGACATGCTTTAAAGGGTCTGGCACGAATGGGATCACTGGTTGGATGTCTTCTGTATTACACATGGTGCTCACATCAAGTTTATCTAAGGTGAATACAAAACTTCAAACGGTCCCCTTTCTAGTGATGCAGTGGTTTATTTATTTTAAGTATTGATGAAAATGCAGTCCTATGAAATTGTCCAATAATTTGACAATGCCTAGGAAAACTTGCAAAGTTAGATCACTCCAAAATGAGTCTGGAAGATATGTGATCTACAGTAACTGATGGTACCTAGTTTTTTCTTTCTTTTTGTTTTTTTTCTTTCCTCTCTCTCTCTCTCTCTCTCTCTCTCTCTCTCTCTCTCTCTCTCTCTCTCTCTCTGCCTCTTCCTTCCCTGTCCCAGAAAGTAGACTTTTTCCTCTTGGTTTTGCATTTATTTCTGTCTTAGACCTTTAATGATAGCTAATCTAACATGTAATTTATTTACTCATCCTATCATTCTACACTGAATGTAGACAATAATACAGGCTGCTATACAAACATATGTATTGATCATTCATTGTAACATTCATATTTGACAGTAAAATTACACTATCTTCAAAATTATGAAATGGGAGAAGTAATGTAAGGATTAGTTAGAAAAAGGTCCTATAATATAATTATTCAAGTACTAAACTTTGTTGCAGACTGACCCTTCTAGTATGTAATCTGGGAACATATTTAAGGTATGCCATTACAGGATCACTGCATCTATACTCTGTTCATCTAGAGATTAGAGGAGACGTAAACAAAGCCACGTGCGTTTTGACCACAGCGCGCCCTCTTGACGCTTTCGCCGTGTAAATAGTCCCTTGAAGAAATACTGTTACTGAGGTCTGAAATGTCATTTAATGTTTGCTAAAGCATGAACTAAGTGTACTAAGCATAGTTAAACTGTAATAATACGCAGTTAAGTGAATCTGTAACTAACCTAATTCATTCTGCGCGCGCATTATTCAGTATGAAAGTAACATGGCGGAACAAGTGAGTGTTGTAAAACATAAGTGCGGCAAACCGTTGCGAAGTGGTGAAAAGACAACAATATTGAACATATTTAACAAGTTCTATGAGAAATATCCTGAACTTCGTATCGAAGACGTGATGAAATTAACATCCGAGTTTACTGGTGTGTCAGTTGCAAGTATTTACAGTACACCCAAAGAAAAATCGTCAGCTGGTGAAGATACCGGTAAAAACGACCACGTGCTAGATAAATGGTGGATGTAGTTTGCGACGAATTTGTGAGTGTGAGATCTGCAATGCGTCGAAAAGTTCACCAGTTCTTTGTTAACAATGAACCACTACCTTAAAGTGCTGTTGGCAGTTATATCTTCCAGATATAAAACGAACTTGCCTCCACAAGCTGCTTCTGGAGACTGGTTTCGAGATTGTGAGCAGGAAATGAAAAAGTGTTAATGTGGACAGAGAAGACGTAAGTAGCAGTTAATTTCCATGTGCTTCATGTTATTTGGATCACGTAAATATATCCTTTAGTAGTGTAAAATGCATATTATACCTACGCGTAGCGGTAGGTAACCGTGTTGGGTCATTGTGAAAGCACGTGGCCGCGGAGTGATACAAACCGGTGCTTTGTTTATATCTCCTCTAATCTCTTGATGAACAGAGTATAATTGCCATTTGGGCCGGGAAGTAAAGACTACATGTCACTTCAAGAGGGCTTGTACTCCTTCCTTTGAAGGGCAGAGAAGTAAAAGATATTGAAGTCTCTATTAAGTAATTATGTTAATTAATAGGAGAGAGTGTATTAGTATGAAGAATGTGTTAAAGCTCCTGTGCTGATCAGTTATAATTGTTTGTGAATTTATATAGGGCTACAACAGTAAAGGGGTTGACAAGCAGGCGTAAGCGCCAAGAATTGCAAGAAGACTTTGAAGAAAATCTTGTTCCAGAACTATGTGTTCGATATAGTTTTCCTGCAGTGTACTGGCTTAAAGCAACAGCTTTACCAACTATTATTCATAGAATATTTTACCTTCTACTGGCAGAAGAATTCAGAACAAATGTTGCTTTGGATTTCGGCATAGATGACATGCACATTGCAGATGGTAAGTAGTTTGCAGTATGCTTTAAGTGTTTGAGTGACTGTCATTGATAATATATTGTGTGTACATCCAACACCAGAGAAAACCGCCAAGGAATCTTTAAGTTTCCATCTTGAAGGTGCTTCTGCCCCACTGTTCATTGTATTATGTTAGAGAGCATTCATTTATTACATCTCGGTTAGACATAGTTTATCACACATGTTTTCCTCAGTCACAACTGGCAAATGCTGGAGAGGTAACTAAAACTTTGGCCTGGAAAGTTTCTTTCCCAATTATTATTTCATGTATCATCAGTATCCCACCATCTATAGTGCTGCATGCAGTCAGAACCAATGTTAAAATCTTAACAGAAAAGAACAACTGTCTGATCTATCTCCCCCACCCCCCCCCCCACCCCCCTGCACCCCTCTCTCCCTCCTTGCATGTTATTTTTGTATTACTTTTTGTTTAATTTCTCAATAAAGCACATAATAGGTTTAAGTGCACCAATGCTTATTTCAGATTTATTCTTTATTGTTACACCTGTCCTGTCACTTTTTTTTTATCCAACACATTATACTCTTAAATATTGGATGTTATAACAATACATGATGGATATAATTATGTATGAGCCCTGGTAGCTACAAACAGTGAACATTTTGGGTTTTGGTTGCTGCTGCTTGGTTTTGTTTGTTTACTCTCAATGTAACTATTTAGTCTTTTTTAACTGTTTGGTTTGTGTACTTCCCTTTAACATCTCTGGTCATTGGAAGGTAGAATGAGACTGGAAAATTCAATGCCATTGCCATGATTTGACAGATCTTTCGGTCTCTGGAATGGCTATTACGTGAAAGAATTTATTTCCATTCATTGACCTTTGGGAATGCCAAGAAATGAACAGCAGGTTAGGCAAAGGAGAAAACAGCACAGCTGATACTAAGCCTCCAAGACAGGTGGCAGAGATTTTGAAAACAATTCTAATGTTAGCAATGTCAGGAGGCTTATGGGTGGACCTCTGAAACCAATTTGGGAACCATTGCTTGGCCACAGCATACTGTGGTTGATTCAAGTCAAGGCTGCAACAGCCAGAGGAGACACTGCAGGAGTTCACCCTGGTAAATAGAACAACTGGTGAACAAAGCTCCGATGAACCTGCTGACCGGATGTGTCCCAGGAAGGTGTCTTTCTCTTTGTTGAGGGGGTGCGTGATGCCGAGATACAGCAGGATATGATGCTCGACTGTATGACCAGCCACAAGGCACTAGTGACTTGTGGTAGGCAAGGTAACAGTTGCTCCTAACTTGAAAACCTCTTGGTCTTCAACAGAGAGAGCGTGTGTGCCATCCAACTTGATGTTTGGGAGCTCCTTGGGACAGAACAGGTAGTAAACGATTTTGTGGAGAATCTTGAGACTATCTACTGTCTTCACAATATGCACGAAATAGACCATCAACACATTCAGGCAATGAGCAACAGGAGGAAGACCCATTGTGAATGACATGAATTGCGAATGATGATTGTATCGTCTGATCATGACCAAAGGTGTTGCGCCCAAGCTTAAACATCCATGGGGAAGGCCATACCCCGTTGGATTAATGTATCCAGAGGCTGCCTCAAGGGAAAAGGCTAGTGGTACACTTACATCATCTCATCTGCTATCTCTGCCTTGAGGAGAGAGCAATGGGGAGCCATGCCAATGTTACACCATGCCGGCTCCTTTGTCTAACTGCCTGGATTATTGCAGTTTTCTGCTGGCCCTATTGAACAGTTGATTTAAGATTAAATGACTTGCACGATAATGACACAAACTGTTTATGTATGCTCCTCACAGTCTGGGAACTTTCTTGGTAGCAGGTGCTCTCACACCTGCTAACAGCCCCTTATAAATATAGTCCTTTTTGTTATGGAGACTGTATAAGCAGTGGCTGTTAACCTCTTGAGCGACAGCCATTTAAAAGCTCTGCTGGCCGAGAACGGATACCTAATATCCAGTGCAGGGCATTTAAATTGTTAAATACGCTAAAAGTGCTTCCTAAATACACAGCTGTATTTTGCGTAAATTTTAAGTTATTTTAATGAAACAAAAACTGGTATAAAACTCATTATATGCAGTATACATGTACATCATCAGCAATGTTGAGTTGCATTTACAAATCGTTGAAATGGCACTATTTGTTTCACTGTGGTAAAAAGTTAACTTTGCTTTGTCGAACGCATCTCGGAAAGAAACAGTAGTGGACCCATTGTATGTGTGAGCCATGCGTCAGCAAATCACAGCACAATGTGAAATAGAACACTACTGTATGCGTGGTTTATGAGTCATCAGAATAAAGCAGGTTTGCAATTTTTCCTTACACGTGTTTCGTAACTTGGATATAGCTTACAGGCTCCGTTTGTTTCTTTCTTGAAATGCATACGTATACTTTCCTGCTTGTAGCTGAAGTGAGAAGCTATTGAGTGTTACATCTCAGAGCTAAAACATGGCATCAACAAGCAGTGTTGCACAAAGGTTAGCGAGTGGTGGAAGTGTAAGGGCTTCTGAAATTACACACGATAATGTGGAGGACTTCTTGCTGTGTGACAGCGATTTGGATATCGATGGCGAATTTTCCGAATTTGAGGGGTGTGTGGAGGATATAGGTACAAGTAGCAGTGAGGAAGAACGTGACCAACTTCCTTCAGGTGTTCGTGAAGAGTCAGCATTGTGGAGTGCTGAAAACAATTCCAATACAAACAGGCACATCTTCACGAGCACAGGGTCTGGTGTTCAATCCCAGGCTCAGCTGACTTCTGACAGCCAACCAATTGACATTTTTACAAAATTTTTTACTACCAACTTAGTGTCTCTCATTGTTTCAGAAACAAATGTATATGCGAGTAAGGTGAAGGAAGACCTGCTCTCTAAAGGTAAATTAGGGCCTAAGAGCAGAATTCAAAGGTGGACAGAAGTAACACTCAATGAGATTTACAGGCTAATTGGTCTAATTATATTTATGGGTGTTATTCGTAAACCTGCATTATACATGTATTGGTCCACAGATGACATGCTAGCTACTCCTTTTTTTGGAAAATGCATGTCAAATAACAGGTTTACGTCAATTTTGCGGTTCCTTCATTTCACCTGCACAGAGAATGTAAATGACAAACTCCACAAAATTAGGCCTGTTTTCGATTATATTATTTCAAAATTTAAAGAAAATTATGTGCCTGGTGAAAAGGTCACTGTTGATGAAAGCCTAATGCTTTGGAAGGGCCGCTTAGGTTGGAAGCAATACATCAAAACAAAAAGGGCTAGATTTGGCATAAAGAGTTTTGATGTTTGTGAAAGTAAAACGGGATATCTTTACAATAGCTGCATTTACACTGGTCAAGGGACTGACAATACTGGAGACAAAGATTTGGGCTTATCTGACTCCATAGTAATGCACCTAATGGAACCTGTGCTTGATCAGGGTAGGACTGTGTACTTAGATAACTGGTACAGGTCTCCTAAATTATTCATGGCCTTACACAAAAGAAAGACTAATGCAATTGGAACAGTACGTTCAAATCGTATTGGTTTGCCAAAAGATGTGAATACGAAGGCTCTAAGGAGAGGGGAAATGGAGGTGCGTCAGCTCCCACCTTTGACCTACCTTGCCTTGCAGGACAGGAGGGTAGTTACGGCATTATCCAATTGCAGCTCTAAGATTTCGATGATTGACACTGGAAAAACAGATGCCCATACCAAAATGTGCATTTTCAAGCCTAACATTATCCAGGAATACAATATGCACATGGGCGGTGTCGATGTAGTAGATCAGGTATTGCAAGCATATCCCTCTTTACGAAAAACAGTGAAATGGTATAAAAAGGTATTTTTGCACCAGCTGGATATAACCATATACAATTGTTTGGTAATTTGGAGAGCTCTAAACCCACACAAGACAATGACCTACCTGGACTTTCGACTATCAATAGCTTGCAGCCTAATTGAACAATACCAGGTTGAGAGGCCTCTTCATACTGGGGGTAGAAAATCCAAAACCCCTGCACCCCTCAGACTTCAAGGAAAACATTATCCTAAAAGGATACCGTCAACAGCAAAGAAGTCCCGCCCATCTCGAAGGTGTTTCGTGTGCCGCAAGAAGGGAATCCGTAAGGAAACTGGGATGATCTGTGGCGAATGTGGAGATGTGCCCTTGTGTGTTTATCCCTGTTTTGAGGCATATCACTGCAGAAGGAACATATAAAGGTAAGCCAGTAAAGCATATAGAATTTAATTAAATGTTTCATAACGGGGAAAAATTAAAATAAGTTGAGTTAGATAGTGGATAAATAAGGGTTAAATGCACAAACGCACAGGACGTGTATACACGTCCATATCGCTCGTCCGTCATTTTAAATGGACGTGATTTCACGTCCATATCCCTGAAGAGGTTAATGCCCAATTTAGGTCAGTTGAGACACAGTTGACAGAAGTTCAGTTCTGCCTGAGAGACAGCCAAGCGTTGCTGAGCATGAAGTGTAGATTTAAGTGTGTTTGGTAGAAATGGAGTCATCATTTGTTATAATATAATAATATATCCTCTAATAATAAAAGACATTCTGTTTACAGATGCATTCAGGAAAAGTATCTTAGCATGACATGACAAAAGTAGTGTGCAGTTGTAGTGCACCGCGAGTATTAAGCTACTTCAAACAGTGCCCTATTCCTGTCATTGTCTTAGCTAAATCAACTTTTGAACAATTAAATAATTAAAAATGTAGTAAAATATAGCATTAAGTAAAAGCAAGATTTCATTAAAAAAACTTCAGGTATATTACAACTCAAATCATATCACATCAATGTATAGCATAAAATTGTATGTAGTACTGTACCTGAAAAATTTCACGTACAGTATTGTTTATAAGGAAAGAAAAAGAAAACAGTAATGCTAAAAAGTCTTGTCTAAAGAGAAAAATGCCAAAACTATTTAGCAGCTTGTACAGGTTGCTGGGCAACAGTTCCACGTTTGCCTGCTCTTACATAGTGTCGATTAAAGTGGGAGTTATTCCAGTCTAAGCCTCCTACATTAGTAATCCATGAGTGATAGTAATCTGGAGTGTAATGAATATCAACCTTGTTAGAAATTGTGTTGGATGTAGTGTCCATCTACATTGAGACATTCCTAGCATCTTCATATCAAATTTCCATTCAGATTCACAAGTTCTTCTTGCACAATTTCTGTTTTGTTATATTGTCCTTAAGTACCTTTTGGGGTGGTGATTTTTCCTATAAACATTCTTTTTGGGTTCCCCATCAATAGAAGTTCCACACAGTAAGATCTGGAAACAGGGATGGGAGGGTGAACAATGTGGGCTGTGACACAAACTTGTTGAAAATATCAGTTTTCTTTCATTATCTGATGGCATTGAAAAAGTGGAGCAAGAATATCTGCGATAAATATCAGAATTTGATATGCTGAAAAATATAGCCCTAATATCAATTTTGTTGTTACTGCGCATTGTACCCTGATTTGTATATCATTGAACAAAACTTAATGTTTTAAATAAGGATTCTCTGTGCTCTAGCACCTATTATTCTATGAGGCAGCATGAGCATTTGTATAAAACATTCCTCATCTAAGAAAAGACAGAAACTGCACTGGGCTTATAAAAGATTTTGAGATGAATTTTGGACCAGCTAGGGAGAACAACCAATTGAAAATCTGGTATAATAGTGAACTGCATGAAATATATAAGGAATTGGATGTTTTAGCCTATGACAGAGATTAAGGTGGTCAGGACATTTATAATGGACGGAATATTACAGAATTCTAAAAAGGATTATGTATGGATCATGGCCCAGAGGAAGGCCCAGAAATACATGGATAGAGGCAGTAACTGAAGATGCCAGAGAAATACTCAGAACAATAGCATGGAGGAGTTTAGCTATGGATAGAATAGAATGAAGGAAGAAGTTATAGGAGGCCACCACGGCTGTGGTGTCTTAGTAGATAGGTAGAAATGGAAATAACTTTATTGTTGACATAGTTGAATATTGTATTATTTGTGCATTGCGGTAACAGTGTTTACTACGAGGGCCGTTCAGAAAGTAACCTCCGGTTGATTGCAAAAAATTCACCAAGTTAAATAAAAATATTTTAATATATACATCTTACAACTACATCTTTGCACTATTTTTCTACAGTCTCCATAACGATTGAGGCACTTATCATATCTGTTCACAAGCTTTGAAATTCCTTCTGCATAAAAATCACCCGCTTGTGCCTGGAGCCAGCCTGTGACCGCATCTTTGAGCTCTTCGTCGTCATCAAACCGCTGGGACCCGAGTCATTTCTTCATATGCATGAAGAGGTGATAATCACTTGGTGCCAGATCTGGGCTGTAAGGTGGATGGTTGACAACGTCCCACTTGAAGGACTCAAGAAGGGCTGTTGTTCTGCGACCAGAGTGAGGACGGGCGTTATCGTGCAAAAAACCGATACCGGAAGTCAGCATACCACAGCGTTTGTTCTGTATAGCCCGTCATAATTGTTTTAGTGTTTCACAGTACACGTCTTGATTAATGGTCGTCCCACGTTCCCTGAATTCAACCAACAACACCCCTTTTGCATCCCAAAAGACCGTTGCCATCAATTTTCGGGCAGAAAAATCTTGCCGGGCTTTTATTGGTTTGGTAGGCGAATTTGAATGTGCCCACATCTTTGATTGTTCTTTTGTCTCAGGGTTCACGTACTTAATCCAGGTTTCGTCCCCGGTCACGATTCTGTTTAACAATGGTTCACCTTCGTCCTCATAACGTGACAGAAAGTCTAATGCAGAGGCCATTCTTTGAGTTTTGTGGTGGTCGGTAAGAATTTTGGGCACTCATCGTGCACAGAACTTACGGTAACCCAATCTTGCTGTCACTATCTCGTACAAGAGAGTCTTAGAAATCTGTGGAAAATCAGTAGACAACTCCGACATTGTGAAACGTCGGTTTTCACGAACTTTTGCATCAACTGTCTGAACGAGTTCGTCCGTCACCAATGATGGTCTACCACTCCTCTCTTCATCATGAACGTTTTCTCGTCCACTTTTAAATAAACGTACCCATTCACGGACCACTCCTTCACTCATAACTCTTGGTCCGTACACGGCACAAAGCTCACGATAAATAGCTGCTGCAGAATATCCTTTGGCTGTAAAAAACCTTATAACAGCACACACATCACATTTGGCAGGGTTTTCTATTGCAGCACACATTTCAAATGGCCACAAACACTAAACTAGCGCAGGTACGACGTTCACTCGACCACGGCTTGATGCCGACTGACCTGCTGAGTGCTGATGGCGTCGCTACTCCCCCCACTACCCGCACTGTGACCGATCGGAGGTTACTTTCTGAACGGCCCTCGTATAAAGCATTCCTCTGGCTCAGTTCAAAGTTTTCATAAGCTTATAGAAGCTGTTAGAAATTGCCTAGTTCTCTTAATAAGAATTTTAAAAATAAAACTGTTCCAAGATGATATGCATTGAAAAAACATTGTAAAGAACTTAAAACCTATGGAAGAAATGTGACCAAGTGGTCTGATGCACATTAATCCAAGGTTTATTCCTCCTTGGCAGCATGTGGATATCACATACATTGACGATTTTCGTATATCATCTCAATAAGTAAAATTGATCAAAATTAACTTGTGCATGGGTGTTGCAAAGGGAGGGCCCCCACCCTTGGAAATAATGACTTGAATGTGCAGTCAATTAGTATTAGACTTTATTTTAATTTTGATGTGAAGAACAATTTTTATTTAGCACAAATTAATATGGTTATCCGCAACAAATACTATACATTTTGACAACAGAATAACGAATTACTGTGCTTTTCAAATGGGAAGGAGTTTGTCTTTGAGCCTCTCCAGGCCAGTAACCAATTGGAGTCCTGCTGTATTGTCATATTGCTTTCTCCTTACGTGAGGCTTGACACGCGCCAAGAAATATGAAGAGTGGGGGAATGAGCTTGCAATGGATACAGGATGAAAGAAATAACTCGAGCTTCTCATCCTAGGACAATGAAAACTTGCACCGAGACTACAGGACAACATAAGGCACTCTTGCCTTGTATCAAGGGTGTCACTGATTGCACTGGGAAATTTCTGGAAAAAGCCAGTATAAAACCATCTTTAAACCCAGTATGAAACTAAAACAACATCTGAGATCGGCAAAGGACAGGCAGAACCCACTGCTGACACAGGGGATTTATCGGATACTGAGATGAGAGGCAGTCCCTCTTACCTATATATAAGCCGGGCACTCCATCAATCGCCCTTTAGTTGTTAACCAGCCAGGGGTCACTCTCTGAAGATGCCCAACGTGAAATGTCAGATTTTTCATCGACTGGACCAAGACCTACAAACCCGAAAACTACTATGTATTGAATAATTGTAATGTAGTTAAAAATTGCAAATTTGTACAGCCATGGAGAAATTATTGAGCGCATTAGGAGAGCAGAATATTTTTAAGTTTCACGTTGTGTGGCAGTGCAGTTTACACAAGTCCATATTCCAACATGCTGGCAGTGTACAGAAATCTATAGTTAATCTACCATTTTATGCAGCTAAAAGATTAGTCAACTCTGAATACAAAAAACTTATTGCAAAATAATACTATGAAAAATAAAAGATGGGAACTACCAAACATTCAAACGGTAATTCCTGAGTATCCTCGAAAAACGGCAGTTGCAACCTTCAGGTTGATTACAGGACATGATTGTCTGGCAAAACATTTAAACAGAATTGGGATATATTCTTCACCACTCTGCCCTCTATGTGATCCCCAAGAGAAAATGGACCGAGACCACCTTCAAATATGCCCAGCCACTTCTAGCACCCCATCCATCAGTAAAAAATATTGGAGAGCAAGAGGATTAATGACTTCATTGTCAGAAATCCAGCATTAGCTAACAAACAACATATTCCAAAATGCAGCTATCTACCGGACACTCAAATAGACTGTATCTTGAATCACCACTTGTATTTGTATATATACTCGCAAATAGAAATGTGAGTGGCTATTCAAAACACAGCCTATTTGAGCGTCCCATAGATGATGATAAATGGATCAGAGACTATAAATAAACTCAGATGCATGTTGGAATATCAATTTTTTGAGATAAACCAAGCTGCTACAGCTCATGAAACTTAAAAATATTCTGCTCTCCTAATGCGCTCAATCATTTTTTCCATGGCTATACAAATTTGCAAGTTTCTTCTTCTTCGCCTTCGCCTTTCTTCTTCATAATTATTCTTGTTGTAGCTCGCCTCGGTAGTGTGATGGTTAGCGTGTCTGCCTCACGTTCAAGAGGTTGCGAGTTCAAATCTCGCTTAGGGTAAGTTATCTGGGTAAGTTTTTTTCCAGGTTTTCCCTTATCCTGAGAAGACGAATGTTGGGTAACTTAAAGCTCCATGGACCTCAGACTCATTTGAGCACCATTTCACCCGTTTCATTCATTCACCATCTGATATGACATCATGTTGGAAGATGTTAATTAAAAAAAAATATATTGTTATTGAAGTGATAGTCATTTGGAGGGAGGGTGAAATGCTTATGATTCTGTAAAAATGAGTTGTTACCACTAGTATTGACACCACCACTGTATAGATATGCTTTATTTCATGGTTAAAGTCCCTTTCCGAGATTATGGGAACAACCAAAACAAATTGGGTTAAATATAGGACAAGATAGAATATCTAGTCATTGCTTCATTTTACACCTCAAGTTTTGATTTAAGAATATGTGCATGTGCACACATACATTTATATTCTGTCTCTATCCATCTCTCTCTCTTTATATATTGTGTACAATATTAGTGTTATTTTATTACTAGGCAACCAGTGGCTTCCTCTGCAGTATGACAAAACCACAGATGTTGAAGAAACAGCAATACCAAAGATAGCAAGTTTAGATTCTGCACCAAAGGTCAGCTCAAAGAATCCACACAGAAAAGCTCCTTGGGGTAATGAAAAGGAGCCTCTGGATATTGACAGGCACATGACAGAGGTTACACTAATTGAGGTATGTAACATGTTTTTAACTGGGGTTTTTGTACCAACTGGCATATTATAGAAGTATGTTTCAAAATTCATAAAAATCTGTATGTTACAAATACATAGTATGCGTCTCAATTCAGCTGTATGCTATGTTACATAGTATAATAATGATTGTTCACAGAAGCATGTCTTACAGCTTTCATATACAGTGTTTTTATAATTATATTTCTTACTACAAAAATGTGTTTTCAATATTGACAGTTTTGAGCGGACAAGCTTCCTGCATTCCACTGCAATGATATTTATAGTTCTTATAAGAACTCTTGATTTTCTCCTGATCTTGGGACCATTGTACTGGTTGCAGGCCTTTTTGTGATGCTCATTTTGCTTGACCAGGAGGCATGTGTAGTTCACCTACAGATGTGAGCAACCTCCCACACCCTCCCCCCACCTTACATTTACCATGAAGAGAAGCAGTGGCATTATTCAGACTCAAGAGAGAGCATGACTGTCTTACAGCACACCTGTGCAAAATAAACATCATCACACCTGAAGAGTGTACACTTTGTTGACAGCCAGGGACGAGAATGAATTAATTTAAAGGTTAATAAATATACCCCTTAATAAAGAAGAATTTGACACAGAATATAAACACATTAACACTGCAGTAATTAATGGTTTTAATACAGATTTTATACATAAAAAGATAGAAAAATTTAAGTATCAAAAAGCTGTTAAAGAAGTTTCTACCCTCAAAAAAATAAAAGGTAATTGTATTTTTAAACAGTTTACTTACCATCCATGGGCCAATAAAAAATTTACAAAGATTTTTAAAGGATATGAAATAAATTTGGTCCCTCAAAATAAATTTAATGTACAAATTAATTAAGGAAATTGAGACTATTAACAGTGAAGCAACAAGATTCTAAAGTAAGAACAAATCAGAAACTAAAAACTTCACTTATCTTAGTAATGTTGCAAGTTATTTTTTCAAACACTGACTCGAGTTTCGAGTTGACTCCAACCCATTCTCAAAGCTATAGCCACATCTACCGTATTACCCGTTGTTTGGGGCACCTTCTGATGTAGACCAGCCAGCAGCATATTGGGCATTAGTGCTACATATATGCTGAGAGACATTCATCATCTCATTAGTAAGCAGATGATGGTGGCAAGTGACCCCATAAAGGTATGAAATGACCATCTGGTAGACAGTGCTGAATTCTAGGAAGGAGACCTTGCATAGCTTCACTGTCCCACAAGCACTAAAACATTTAAACAGAATTGGGATATATTCTTCACCACTCTGTCCTCTATGTGATCTGCAAGAGAAAATGGACTGAGACCACCTTCAAATATGCCCAGCGATTTCTAACACCCCATCCATCAGTGAAAAATATTGGAGAGCAAGAGGATTAATGACTTCATTGTCAGAAATCCAGCATTAGCTAACAACAACAAATTCCATGGTTTCTCTAATGGCCTGTATAAGGTTGTATCCGGATCAATGAGGTGGTTTACCACATTTATGCCAATTCCAGAAGAAAATGATGGAGGTCCATCTAGAAGGCCTTGCCCTATATCGCAGAGCTGCTAGAGGTGACCATCTCATGGGATGAAACTATGTGGTTAGTGCCTATATCTGCTTGCTCTGCCATGGACACTGTGTTGTTTCTGTGTCAGCTGATATGAAATAAGTACTAGAGAGGGTGGACAAGCTACTTTCAGCTTATGAACTGTCCAGAACTCCTATTAGAATATGGTAAAACACTCTGTAATTAGGAAAGATTTCCTTTCTGACTTTGTGTGAAAGTTCAAGATTGCTGATCAGGTATAAAAGCAATAATGCTGGTTTCCCATTGTTTGATTCATTTCTGTTCTGCTGTTTCCTCAGCAAGTTGTTGCATTTATTTATTTATTTATTTATTTATTTATTTACATCCATTTAAACATATACATGTCATCGGATAAGTAACAAGAAATATTTACAAATATTTCATTAGTTGTCTATGTGAGGAAACAAGGAAAATCCTAAGGTGGACACATTAACGAGCTATTGCAAGAGAGAGATGAGTTGCATACTTACAAATGTATGTGCTATGTGCAGAAAAATCAAATAGTGACTGGAAAAAAAAGGGGACTAGGTCGCAATAGACTGCATAGTTTGGTACTGAAACAACTAGAGAATGCCATGTAAGGATTCATTTTTATGAATAACAAATAGAGCATTTTGTGGCAGTAATTATGTCTTTAATAGTGAAAATTGCTGTAAATGTTCTTATGCCTGTCAGAAAGTAGTGTGTTCAGGACTTTGCTCACAAAGTTTTTATTTTTAAATATAGGTGCTTGTTTCATATTTTTTATGTGTAAAATGATTTTACATACATTTTCCAATTACACAGAATCTTTAAATATTTTAGGATTTTGTAGTCAGCATCAGTTAAGTGAAGTAAGTTAACTGGGTTATAAGGTCACTGAAATTTCTCTCTCCCCTTCATCTTGCCAGATGTTTCCTCTGCAACTGCGGCAGACATACTCTGTGGTTTATATTTGTATCTTAGTAGGACTCTGCAGCCGAAAGATCCAGGTAGACAAAGTAGAAGAATCCCAATGGGATACAGCCCAGTTAACTTTGCTTGTTAACAAGTACACAAAACTTATTTTGTATTGTACCAAAATGGTAATATAATTATTGCCTGTTTGAAGTAATGTTATAAAATTTTCTTTAAAGTAACAAAATAAAATGGAATGTTCATCCTTCATTTTCAGGTAATTGGCTTTGACGATTTCATTTCGAAGCCACTAGAAGGCCGTGAAAATGAGGACATAAATTCCTATCCCTCACCTCAAGTGTTTCATATAGAGAGTTGCCCGATTAAAGATATTGCAATATTGAAACAGACACCACAAGACAGTGGGCCACAGCTTCGTGACATCTTGAGAGTAAGTACCTTATTTTGGTTACAACCTTGGTACTGTTGAACATTATTACTTTTATAATTTTGCTGCCAGTGATATTGCTTAATTATTTGTTCCCTGTAACTATGAAGTGGATGTAAACCCTTACCAACAAATTACAAAAATATTATGTAATTGAATAGTGGCACAAGTTGAACATAATCATTTTGATGCAAAAGGGCACAGAAATCTTTGTGATCTATAGAATAACCAATATTTCACATAATATTTCACACAATATAGCCAGTCAAGTGGATAAAAATGAATAGTAAGGAGGAACAGTGCTGGCAGCAGCTCGTAGGTAGGTAACTAACCATACTTAAGAGCAATGTAGAATGCTTTGTTTCTTTACCTGATTATTCTCCCGTTACGTAGGATTTATACCCCCTAGGATTTACAGGCCTGTGCCTAGGGTGAGAAGCCTGTTGGGGAGCAGACGAGCCTATGGACTGAACAGAGTGAAGACCCAGAAGCAGGCGGTCAGCCAAGTGCCAGGTATGAAAGTGATGAAGAGGATGATATGAAATGCAGGCAAAATGGGTAATTGAAAAGGTGATGATGGAGCAGTTGGAATGAGTGGTGGGGGAAACCGGCGAACCCATAGAAAACTTGCCCAGACACCACTTCATCCACCACAAATACCACATGCAGGTCCCTGGGATCTAACCTGGTCTGTCTAGGTGGGAGGCAAATAGTCTAACCACTTGGCCATAGCGCCACTTTAGATTGCTTAAAATATTTAATAAAATGCCCCTCCCCAAACTAGCCATTATATGAAAATATTTCTGTTATTTTTTGTTTTCTCAAAAATGGCTCTAACGATGTTGGTTAACATGCCATATATGGAAGATATTTACTTGACAAATGAAATGTATATATTGAATTTTCATTTTGAATGACTTTTATGTAAGTGTTAAACCATAAGAGGTAACAAAATCTTACTACACAAAATATATAGCTCTCATTGAAGGATTAAAAAAAAAGAAAAGGTTTGTTCAGATAACCAAGTCCAAGATGTTCTTCTATTGATTTTAATTTTAAAATAATTTGCCAATTAACAAGAATACAATTTTGTATGCATAGTTAATTGAAGATTGAGTAGAGAAAGTCATGCAAATGAGATATTAGTTTCTTTTTGTGGTGGCAATGCTAAAATCTTGTATCTTCTTTTGTATTTCTTAGCAGTGGCAACCAAAACTTTTGTTTCAAGCATATTAAGAGAAAATAACTAGAAATAGGTAATGTATCGCTTGTAAATTAATTGTGCATTCAAAGCTCAGCTTTACATAGAA